>OZ030013.1:18917500-19252500 GCA_964023405.1 Apodemus agrarius
GCTTTGATAAGATCCAGCCGGTAGCAGGGAAGCCAGACCTAGCCAGCTTGCCAGGTGCTCATACCCTGCCGGCGGAACCAGGTACCCGAGACAGCCCGAGTTTAAGACCTCCGGGGACTCAGGTCTGGAGCAGGAACTGCGCACAGAGTAGTGGTTTGGAGTACAGCGGCCGTGCCTGCACTCTGCGCTCACAGGCCAGACCCCGAAACCCCTGCAGGCCTGCAGCTTCCCATCCAGCTGGTAGCAGGGAAGCCAGACCTAGCCAGCTTGCCAGGTGCCCAGACCCTGCCAGCGGAACCAGGATAAGCAACAATTCTTGTTTATTAAGAAGAGTGAAGACCAGCGATAGCGGCAGGCCTCCATATTGCAACCAGGACACAGCCGGAAAGGTGCAGGTAGAGACTCCGTCTGGGGCTAGAGCAGGGAGAGTTGCTAAGCTCTCGCCCACAGGCGGGCCCAGGCGCCTAGGCTCTGCAGCACGTCCCTGCGAGCTTAGGCCATGCACCGAGGCAGCCGGAACCACCCAGCTCCCCAGGACCCCGGACCAGCAATAGCAGCAGGCCTACATATTGCAACCAGAACACAGCTGGAAAGGCACAGGTAGACAGATTCCATCAGGGGCTACCACGTGGGGGGATCTGCTAGGCTCTCGCTACTAGGCAGGCCCAGCAGCACCTGCCGAGGATCTGCTGCACTCCCCCACACTTCCCGGAGACCTCAGGCCGTGCACAAAGTCAGCGGGTGGCAGCCAGCTCGTGATCCCATTGAGCAGCAATCATGCATAACCACCAGTAGAGAAACAACAGGTAAGCCCAGCCTCACAGGAGATTCAAACACCAGCCAGTGACAACATGGTCAACTAACACGAGAAATAACCAGATGGCAAAAGGTAAACGAAGGAATGTCACTAACAGAAATCAAGGCAACGTGACAGCATCTGAACCCAGTTCGCCAACAACAGGAAGCCCTGGATACCCCAAAACACCAGAAAAACAAGACTTGGATATAAAATCACTGGTCAGGATGCTGGTAGCTGAACACATAGAAAAATCTTGTAAAGAAATAGAAGAGAAAATGGATCAAAAGTTAGAAGCCTTTACAAGGCAAATACAAAAATCACTTCAAGAAATGCAGGAGAAGATGGATCAAAAAGAAGAAGACAATAAGGAGGAAAGACAAAAATCACTTAAAGAAATACAGAAGAACGTGGGCCAACAAATAGAAGCTATGAAAGAGGAAACACAAAAATCTATTAAAGAAATACATGAAAACACAATCAAGCAAGCGAAAGATCTGAGCACATCCATCCAGGTACTAAAAACAGAAGTAGAAACAACTAAGAAATCGCAGAGAGAGACAACATTGGAGATAGAAAACCTTGGGAAGAAATCAGGAGCCATAGATGCAAATATCAACAATAGAATACAAGAGATAGAAGACAGAATATCAGAAGCCGAAGATACCATAGGAACCATTGATTCAACAGTCAAAGAAAATACTAAATGCAAAAAGGCTGTAACCCAAAACATCCAGGAAATCCAGGACACAATGAGAAGACCAAACCTAAGGATTATAGGTATAGACGAGAATGAAGATGTACAAGTTAAAGGGCCAGCAAATATCTTCTACAAAATTATGGAAGAAAACTTCCCCAACCTAAAGAGAGAGATGCCCATGAATATACAAGAAGCATACTGAACCCCAAACAGACTGGATCAGAACAGAAATACATCCCGTCACATAATAATCAAAACTCCAAATGTACTAAACAAAGAAAGAATATTAAAGGCAGCAAGAGAAAAAGGCCAAGTAACTTATAAAGGAAGACCTATCAGAATAACACCAGACTTCTCACCTGAGACCATGAAAGCTAGAAGATCCTGGGCAGATATAATGCAAACTCTAAGAGAACACAAACTTCAGCCAAAACTACTTTACCCAGCAAAGCTCTCAATCGCCATAGATGGAGACATCAAGGTATTCCATGACAAAACCAAATTTGCACGATATCTTTCCACAAATCCAGCCCTACAAAGGATAATAGGGGGAAAACACCAAGACAAGGACGGAAACTACACCCGGGAAGAAGCAAGATAGAAACCTCCTCTCATTAAACCCAAAAGAAGGTAACCTCTCGAATATAAAAAATAAATAAAATAAATAAATATAATTTCAAAAATGTCTGGAGGAAATAATTACTATTCCTTAATATCTCTTAACATCAATGGACTCAATTCCCCAATAAAAAGACATAGATTAACAGACTGGATACGGAAACAGGACCCTACATTTTGCTGCATACAGGAAACACATCTCAGTGTCAAAGACAAACACTGCCTTAGAGTAAAAGGCTGGAAGACAATTTTACAAGCAAATGGTCTCAGGAAACAAGCTGGAGTAGCCATTCTAATATCAGATAAAATTGACTTCCAACCTAAAATCATCAAAAGAGACTCAGAAGGTCACTTCTTGCTGGACAAAGGAAAAATCCACCAAGAAGAGCTCTCAATACTGAACATCTATGCTCCAAATGCAAGGGCACCCTCATTCATAAAAGAAACCTTACTAAAGCTTAAAGCACACATTACACCTAACACAATAATTGTGGGTGACTCCAACACTCCACTCTCCTCAATGGACCGATCAGGAAAGCAGAAACTAAACAGGGACACAGTGAAACTAATTGAAACTCTGGACCAATTGGATTTAACAGATATATATATATAGAACATTTCATCCTAAAGCTAAAGAATATACCTTTTTCTCAGCTCCACATGGTACCTTCTCCAAAATAGACCATATAATTGGTCACAAGAGAGATGTCAACAAATACAAGAAGATCGAGCTAATCCCATGCCTCCTATCATATCACCATGGAGTAAGAGTGGTCTTCAATAGCAACAAAAACAACAGAAAGCCCACATACACATGGAAACTGAACAATACTCTACTCAATGACACCTTGGTCAAGGAAGAAATAAAAAAAGAAATCAAAGACTTTTTAGAATTCAATGAAAATGAAGGTACAACCTACCCAAATCTATGGGACACAATGAAAGCAGTGGTAAGAGAAAAACTCATAGCTCTAAGTGCATCCAAAAAGAAACTGGAGAGAGCATACACTAGCAGCTTAATGGCACACCTTAAAGCCCTGGAAGAAAAACAAATTAATTCACCCAGGAGGAGTAGAAGACAAGAAATCATCAAACTCAGGGCTGAAATCAATCAAATAGAAACAAAGAGAACCATACAAAGAATTAACAAGACCAGGAGCTGGTTCTTTGAGAAAATCAACAAGATAGATAAACCCTTAGCCAGACTAACCAAAGGACACAGAGACAGTATACAAATTAACAAAATTAGAAATGAAAAGGGAGACATAACAACAGAAACTGAGGAAATTCAAAAGATCATCAGATCCTACTACAAAGGTCTATACTCAAAACAACTGGAGAATCTGGAGGAAATGGACAATTTCCTAGACAGATATCAAATACAAAAATTAAATCAGCATCAAGTAGATCAGCTAAATAGTCCCATAACCCCTAAAGAAATAGAAGGGGTTATAGAAAGCCTCCCAACCAAAAAAAGTACGGGACCAGATGGTCTTAGTACAGAATTCTACCAGACCTTCAAAGAAGACTTAACACCAATACTTTTCAAACTATTCCACAAAATAGAGACAGAAGGGACACTGCCCAACTCATTCTTCGAAGCCACAATTACGCTAATACCTAAACCACAAAAAGATCCAACAAAGAAAGAGAACTACAGGCCAATTTCTCTTATGAATATAGATGCAAAAATACTAAATAAAATTCTTGCTAACCGAATCCAAGAGCACATCAAAATGATCATCCACCATGATCAAGTAGGCTTCATCCCAGGGATGCAGGGATGGTACAATATATGAAAATCCATCAATGTAATCCACTACATAAACAAACTGAAAGAAAAAAACCACATGGTCATCTCATTAGATGCTGAAAAAGCATTCGAAAAAATTCAGCATCCTTTCATGCTAAAAGTCTTGGAAAGAGCAGGAATTCAAGGCCCATACCTAAACATAGTAAAAGCAATCTACAGCAAACCAGTAGCCAACATCAAAATAAATGGAGAGAAACTTGAAGCATTCCCACTAAAATCAGGGACTAGACAAGGCTGCCCTCTCTCTCCATATCTTTTCAATATAGTACTTGAAGTTCTAGCAAGAGCAATTAGACAACATAAGGAAGTCAAAGGGATACAAATTGGAAAGGAAGAAGTGAAACTATCATTATTTACAGACGATATGATAGTTTACCTAAGCGACCCAAAAAACTCCACCAGAGAACTTCTACAGCTGATAAACAACTTCAGCAAAGTGGCAGGTTATAAAATTAACTCAAGCAAGTCAGTGGCCTTCTTGTACTCAAAGGACAAGCAGGCTGAGAAAGAAATTAGGGAAATAACACCCTTCACAATAGCCACAAACAACATAAAGTATCTTGGCGTAACTCTAACCAAACAAGCGAAAGATCTGTACAACAGGAACTTCAAGTCCTTGAAGAAAGAAATCGAAGAAGACCTCAGAAGACGGAAAAATATTTCTTGCTCCTGGATTGGCAGGATCAATATAGTAAAAATGGCCATCTTGCCAAAAGCAATATACAGATTCAATGCGATCCCCATCAAAATCCCAACTCAATTCTTCATAGATCTAGAAAGAGCAATTCTCAAATTCATCTGGAGCAACAAAAAAACCAGGATAGCTAAAACTATTCTCAACAATAAAAGGACTTCTGGGGGAATCAATATCCCTGACCTCAAGCTGTACTACAGAGCAATTGTGTTAAAAACTGCATGGTATTGGTATAGCAACAGGCAAGCAGATCAATGGAACAGGATTGAAGACCCAGAAATTAACCCACAGACTTATGGTCACTTGATCTTTGATAAAGGAGCCACAACCATCCGATGGAATAAAGATAGCCTTTTCAACAAATGGTGCTGGTTCAACTGGAGGTCAACATGCAGAAGAATGCAAATTGACCCACTCTTATCTCTTTGCACTAAGATCAACTCCAAGTGGATCAAGGACCTCCACATAAAACCAGACACACTGAAACTATTAGAAAAGAAACTTGGGAAGACCCTGGAGGACTTGGGCACAGGGGAAAAGTTCCTGAACAGAACACCAATAGCTTATGCTCTAAGATCAAGAATCGACAAATGGGACCTCATAAAATTACAAAGTTTCTGCAAAGCAAAGGACACTGTCAGAAGGACAAAACGGCAACCAACAAAGTGGGAAAAGATCTTCACCAACTCCACATCCGACAGAGGGCTAATATCCAATATATACAAAGAACTCAAGAAGTTAGATCGCAAAGAAACAAATAACCCTATCAAAAAATGGGGCACAGAGCTAAACAAAGAATTTTCACCAGAAGAAATTCGGATGGCCGAGAAACACCTTAAAAGATGTTCAACATCATTAGTCATCAGGGAAATGCAAATCAAAACAACCCTGAGATTCCACCTCACACCAGTCAGAATGGCTAAGATTTAAAACTCAAGAGACAACAAGTGCTGGCGAGGATGTGGAGAAAGAGGAACACTTCTCCACTGTTGGTGGGATTGCAAAATGGTAAAACCGCTCTGGAAATCAGTTTGGCGGGTTCCTCAGAAAATTGGGCATGTCACTTCCAGAGGACCCTGGCATACCACTCCTGGGCATATACCCAGAGGATTCCCCTGCATGCAATAAGGACACATGCTCCACTATGTTTATAGCAGCCTTGTTTATAATAGCCAGAAATTGGAAGGAGCCCAAATATCCCTCAAAGGAGGAATGGATACAGAAAATGTGGTATATTTATACAATGGAATACTACTCAGCAATTAAAAATAATGAATTCATGCAATTTGTAGGTAAATGGTTAGACCTGGAAAATATCATCCTGAGTGAATTAACCCAATCACAAAACAATGCACATGAAATGCAATCACTGATAAGTGGATATTAATGAGCCCAGAAGCCCTAAATACTCAAGACACAAATAGCAAGTCAAATGATTCCCAAGAAGAAGAAAGGAGAGGACCCTGGGCCTGTAAAGATTGCATCCAGTTTAGTAAAGAAACCGAGGGGGGAGGGGGAATGATTGGGGAACAGTTGGGGGGGGAGAGGAACTATGGGAACTATGGTGGGTGGGAACTTGGAAAGGGGAAAGCCTTTGGAATGTAAACATAGAATATAGAAAATAAAATATTAAAAAAAAAGAGCTTTGATAAGTCAAATCTGCTATGATACACATAGTAAGGAATGAAAGTCAGGATTTCTATTGCATGAGTCTGTTTATGCTGGAGGAATCACCATGCCTGATTTTAAACAATACCACAGAGCAATAGTAATAAAAATCTCATGGTATTGGCATAAAAACAGACCCATTGATCAATGGAATAGAATCAAAGACCCAGAAATAAACCCATCGACCTATAAACACTTGATGTTTGAAAATCAAGTCAAATCTAGCTATGGGGGAAAAAGCATCTTCAGTGAATGGTCCTGGTATAACTGGATGTCTGCATGTAGAAGAATATGAACAGACTCATATCTATTACCCTATACAACCTCATCGTGAAGCAGAAACACTAAATCAAATAGAAGAAAATGTAGGGAACTTTCTTCCTTGAATTCAGTGGCACAGGAGACAAATTCCTGATCAGAACTCCAATAATGCAAGCACTAAGATCAACAACTAATACATGGAAACTCAGGAAACTGAAAAGCTTCTGCTAGGTGAAGAACGCCATCAATAAAATCCAGCAGCAGCAAGCTGAATGTGAAAAGATCTTCACCAACCCTACATTAAACAAAGGACTAATATCCAAAATATATAAAGAACCCAAGAAGTTAGACACAATTAAACCTAATAACCCATTTTAATTTTGAATTAAAATATATACCATTTCTCCCCTTTCCTTTCTGTAACTCCTCTCATGTGCTTCAACTCTTTCTCAAATTCATGACCTCTATTTGATAACATACACACACATGCACACACACATGCACATACATAAACATATACACACACATACATACATACATAAATGAAGACACTGAGAAGAAGCTGAGTCTGTTGGTGAATTTCCTCGTATATGATTTCAGTATGATTCTCTGGCTCTTATGATCTTATGTCCTCTTCTGTCATAACATTCCCTATTCCTGGGGTAAATTGCTGTATTGTCATGGAGTCCCTTAAGGATGAGCACCCCAAGATCAATTTTCTTTAGACTTTGAGCGGTTATGGTTTATCCTTGATGTTCCTCATCTGGTAAAGAAAGCAGCTACATTTATCTGTGAGCATAAGGTTAAGTTTTTATAGCAGTTGAGAATTAAACCTGTTTAGTCCTGTGGTAGCTATAGATTTTTCTCTAAGACTGATTTTCTCACTAACCTCAAGGAATTGGCTCTTTCCAGTACCAGGCATGATTTTCCTGTTTGGTGGACCTTAATTACAATTAGACAGCTGTTATTTTTCACCAAATGACTAATGTCACTATTGTACCATTAGGAATATCTCCTTTTTACCTTTTTATTATATGCTTTATTATTGAAAACAATTTTTAAATTTAAATAATTTTTTATATTCTTCCACTGCCCCAAGTTCTTCCTGATCCTATCCCTGTTCCTACCCAACCAACTTTAAGTCCTTTCTCAAAAAACAACCGAACAAAAGAAAAACACAATACAACAATAAATCTTCCCAAAGTAAAGAAAACGAGATGAAAACATCAGCCCCACCAAAAAGCCCACCAACTGTAAAACAAATAAAAGCAGACAAAAACAAAATGAAAACAAACAACAATAACAGTAACAAAAAACAAACAACTGTGGAGTACATTATGTTGGTCAACTACTTCTGAATATAAGGCCTGATATGGCATGGTTGATATACCCAGTTCCACTTGATTGATATAAACTGGCTTTCCTTGTACCATCAAGAATAAATGACAGTTCAATTGCTGACCTTACCCTAGTGCCTACATCTTCATTCATTCATTCATTCTAAAAAATAAAATATAAGATAAAAGCTATCATATTTAAGTTGGACAAGATGAACCAATGGAAGCAAAAGAACCCTAGAGAAGAGGCAAGAATCAGAGAAACACTTGACTACATATTCAAGAATCTCATAAAAAAAGGACTAAACTGGTAGTCATAATATGAAGAAACAGAACCTGGAGCTGACCCATGCTGGCCTGTGCATGCTGCTTCTGTCTCTGTGACTTCATATGAGATTTCTTCACATTTTGTCTTAGTTAGGGTTTCACTGCTGTGAACAGACATCATGACCATTGCAAGTTTTATAAAAGACAACATTTAACTGGTGTTGGCTTACAGGTTCAGAGGTTCAGTCCATTGTCATCAAGGCAGAAACATGGCAGCATCCAGGAAGATATGGTTCAGGAGGAGCTGAGAGTTCTACATCTTCATCTGAAGGCTGCTAGTGTGGAAGACTGACTTCCAGGCAACTAGGGTGAGGGTTTTAAACCCACGCCCACAGTGACACACCTACTCCAACAAGGCCACACCTCCTACTAGGGTCACTCACTGGGCCAATCATATACGAACCATCACACGTTTATTTAGAGGGCCTTGTTTTCTTGGTGTTCTCCATCCCCTCTCTAACTCTTATACTCTTTCTGCCTCCCTTTCCAAGGGATCCTTGAGCTCTGAGAAGTGGGACTTCTTTTTTATAGGATGATCATTTTTATCATTTTAACTCTACTGACTCATAACCATGGGAGATCTTTCCATTTCAGAAATCTTGGTCAATTTCTTTCTTCTAAGACTTGAAGTTTTTATCGTACAAGTCTTTCACTTGCTTGGCTAAATTTGCTCCAAAATATTTTCTGTTATTTGAGGCTATTGTGAAAGGTGTTTGTTCCTGTAATTTCTTTCCCTGTTCCTTTGTCATTTGTATACGGAAGGGATACTGGGGACTTTTATGATTTAATTTTTTATACAATTACTTTTCTTAAAGTGTTTAGCAGCATGTAGGGGTCCCCTGGTGGAGTTTTTAGGGTTATGTGTATGTGTATAATAGCATTTCATAGCATATCACAGCACAGCACTGAACAGAACAACCCAGCACAGCACAGTGCAGCATGGCATATATAGATATCTTTATCATAGGAAGCAATGATACTTTGACTTCTTCCTTTCCAATTTGTATTTCCTTGATCTCCTTCAATTGCCTTACTGATCAAGCTAAGACTTCAAGTACCATATTGAATAGGTTTGGAGACAGTGAACTAAATTTTGTTTGTCCTGAGTTTAGTGGAATTGCTTTGAATTTCTCTCCACTTGAGTTGATATTTATTCTGAGCTTGCTGTAAACTGCTTTTATTGTGTTGAAGTATGCCCCCTTGTATCCCTGATCCATCTGGGACTTCCTTTAGGAATATCTTATAAGGCTAGTTATTGTTATGGTTCATAGGTGCCATAGTTACTTGGATTGACTGCTCTCCCCTTTGGCAGCTTGCACAGAATTTTGTGAAGCAACAAGAGCTTCTTCTCCTGAAAGAGATTTTCAGGTCAGATGAGGTTCAAATCACTTGGGTCCTGTGTCTAGAGTACATGATAAGTGTACCCATAGGGGCTTACCTTTATCCTTGTGGAGGCTATCAGAGGCAACAGCAACAGCCTTTATCAGTTTGGCAGTCACTTCAACTGATCAATAACTCAGATATATGTATACATCCATGCTGGTGCTGAATTGCTTGATGGTCTGTGGTTCTTAAATGTGAGCATTAACTACATAAGTGGCATTGCCTCATTTAAGGCAAGTAGACAGATACACACTTGCACATGCAAGTTTATATAAATATTTACAACTGGATTGGCATTTACCAGTATTTAGGAGGGATCAAACTTATTATCTGAGAAACCTAAAAGGTATTATTCCATGGCATTCTGTAAGTCACTGCTGTTATTTGAACCTTTAAAAGTTATGAGGATTTAAAGTATGCATTTCCAATGGAAAATTCTGACCTTCAATGCAAACATCTTGTATTCTGTATTGTTTAATATGGAGATTGGCATTTTAGTTAAAATGTAGTAGCTCCTTTGTGATAAATGTATATTCATTTAATTTTAATTTGCATATTAATTCATACCTTATATATAAACTGAAGTATCAAGAACATAATTTTTCCTGTAGCTTCCACATTAAAGAACTGTGGTATAAACTTTTGAAATATTATCAGTAGACTTAGAAGACAATGTGTAACCCTACAGTGCATAAATTAATTTGCCTTAAAGTTCTCATTTTTAATACTAATAACACTCTTGCTTTTTAGTCCAGGAATCACATTTTGATTAGAGTTCTGACCTTTCCTCAATTCCCTTTTCTGCAATCCTGAAGTTTTTAGTGTTACAGTGAAGGAGCTGAAGATTCAGGGCAGTAATTATGTACAGGTCAAACAGAGGGGACGTTTTTAGTGGGCTGCTACTAAAATGGAAGGATTAGGGCATGTTTCAGGTTCTCCTGCCAGGGAACTGAAGGAGGAGTCAGAAGTCATTCTGTCCCCTGCCTCCACTGAGAAGTTTCCATCCCTTTTATCCTCAATGGATCACTTTGCAAACCAATTTGCTGAAAAATGCAATACATTCTTAGGTAAGTATATTTTATTTGACTACATTAGCATATGCCTTTGAAGTATCCTACTATTGTCACTGCTACAAAAAAAAAGAAACTAACTGAAAATAAATGAATACTTTTATACTGAATCTTTCTAGTTTAGTTTGTATGGAGATAGAGTTTATTCTCTCAGAGTTAATTCTCTCTCCTCTCTCCCCTCTCCCCTCTCCCCTCTCCCCTCTCCCCTCTCCCCTCTCCCCTCTCCCCTCTCCCCTCTCCCCTCTCCCCTCTCCCCTCTCCCCTCTCCCCTCTCCCCTCTCCCCTCTCCCCTCTCCCCTCTCCCCTCTCCCCTCTCCCCTCTCCCCTCTCCCCTCTCCCCTCTCCCCTCTCCCCTCTCCCCTCTCCCCTCTCCCCTCTCCCCTCTCCCCTCTCCCCTCTCCCCTCTCCCCTCTCCCCTCTCCCCTCTCTCCTCTCCCCTCTCCCCTCTTCCCTCTCCCTTCTCCCCTCTCCCCTCTCTCTCTGACTGCCTCCCTCCATTCTTCTCCACTCACCCATTTTTATATTTTTTAATACGAGATCTCTCTGAGGATCCAGTCTAAGAAGAGTGAGTAAGCTCTGGGTTCAGTTAGAGACTGTCTAAGGAGTGAAGAATTGATTGAAAGTGACACTAGACAATTGATCTCTGGCCTCATTGATATATACGCTTGAAGAGTTGCACATACATGTGGATACATATATACATATGTATACATATACATATGCATGTCCACATGCATTCACACATACAGAAATAAATGAACAAAACAGCAGAATGCTGATTTTTCAAACAGGTATGTTTTCCACTCTAGAAAATATAGCATATTTATTCTAAGTAAAACGGAACAGGTTGTAGGTAGATAGGCCAATAAAGTGGTGAACGAACAATAGACAAAATAACAAAAGTTTATAATGTTTTGAATTACAGATGCAGAAAGAAATTCTATCTCTGTTGAAAATGTGGCTTCCCTTGGAGACCTGGGATTATAATAGCCCCCTTTCTTCAGTTCCTTTGAAGTGTTAATGTTCAGAAATTTACTCTGATATGATTCTGTACCAGACACAACACTCATTGTGAAGCAGATGCACCTGAGCTTTAGTGACTAAGAGTTCCCATCAGTGAGACTTATGTGCTTATAGTATTTCACAACACTGGCCCTGAAAGAATTTGTGATCTCTGAGCACAAGGACGTTCTCAGTTGAAAAACAGTGTTGCATTGGTATAATACTAATCTTTTTTTTTAAATTTTCTATACTCTTTGTTTACATTCCAAATGATTTCCCCTTTCTCAGTTCCCCCATCCCAATAAGACCCATAAGCCCTCTTCCCTCCTCCCATTCCCCAATCAACCCCCTCCCACTTCTCTGTCTTGGTAATCCCCTACAATGCTGCTTCAAGCCTTTCAAAGACCAGGGCCCTCTCCTTCCTTCTTCTTGGGAATGATTTGATATATCAATTGTGTCTTGGGTATTCAGAGCTTCTAGGCTAATATCCATTTATCAGTGACTGCATTCCATGTGTGTACTTTTATGATTGGGTTACCTCGCTTAGGATGATATTTTCCAGATCCAACCATTTATCTAAGAATTTCATTAATTCATTGTTTGTAATTGCTGAGTAGTACACCATTGTGTAAATATACCACATTTTCTGTATCCATTCCTCCATTGAGGGACATCTGGGTTCTTTCCAGCTTCTGGCTATTAAAAATATGGCTGCTATGAACATAGTGGAGCATGTGTCCTTATTGCATGCCAGGGAATACTCTGGGTATATGCCCAGGAGTGGTATAGCAGGGTCCTCTGGAAGTGTCATGCCCAATTTTCTGAGGAACCGCCAGACTGATTTCCAGAGTGGTTGTATCAACTTGCCTTCCAACCAGCAATAGAGGAGAGTTCCTTTTTCTCCACATCCTTGCCAACACCTGTTGTCTCCTGAGTGTTGAACCTTAGTCATTCTGAATGGTGTGAGGTGAAATCTCAGGGTTGTTTTGTTTTGCATTTCCCTAATGACTGGTGATGCTGAACATTTCTTCAGGTGCTTCTTAGCCATCAGAAGTTCTTCAGGTGAAAAGTCTTTGTTTAGCTCTGTACCCCATTTTTAATAGGGTTATTTGGTTTTCTGGGGTCTAACTTCTTCAGTTCTTTGTATATATTGAATATAATCCCTCTGTCAGATGTGGGGTTTGTGAAGATCTTTTCCCAATTTGTTGGTTACTGTTTTGTCCAATTAACAGTGCTTTGCCTTACAGAAACTTTGTAATTTTATGATGTCCCATTTGTCAATTCTTGATCTTAGAGCATAAGCTATTGGTGTTCTGTTCAGGAACTTTTCCCCTGTGCCCATGTCCTCAAGAGTCTTCCCCAGTTTCTTTTCTATTAGTTTCAGTGCGTTTGGTTTTGTGTGGCGGTCCTTGATCCACTTGGAATTGAGCTTAGTACAAGGAGATAAGAATGGATCAATTCTCATTCTTCTGCATGCTGACTTCCAGTTGAACCAGCACCATTTGTTGAAGAGGATGTCTTTTTTCAACTGGATGGTTGCAGGTCCTTTGTCAAAGATCAAGCAACCATAGGTGTTTGGGTTCATTTCTGAGTCTTCAATCTTACTCCATTGATCTACTTGCCTGTCACTGTACCAATACCATGCATTTTTTTTTAACACAATTGCTCTTAGTACTGCCTGAGGTCCAGGAAAAATATCTTTGAGAATAAAGGGTCTTGCTTACAGTTATTGTTACTTGAGCCAAAATCCACTGTTTATAGTATTCAGGATATGCTCTATGAAATCTGTTTATCTTTTGCTAACATGGGTCTTGGTACAAATTTTCTAATATGTTTCTAAATTTCTAATGACAGAGGTACCCGGAATAAATTTTGTTGTAATGTTTGGTCTTTTACCTAAATATAATATTGTTTCTCTGATACAGTATTGAATAATATATCATGTGTTTTTATAATGCTGGTACGTATCTCTACAAATGGTATTCCCTTTATGTGTGACCATATATTTGTCATAGTTCATTTACTCTGCTACAGCATATACCACAACCTCAAAGTTTATGAAAAATAGCCATAAAACCATTGAAGTTCTTCATTTGGTTAAAGCAGATATGGAAGATATTTTATATTAGGTGAGGCTGTTATAAACGTTATTGTTTTCCTAGATTCTTCCTTGGACCATTTGCTATTTGTATATATCAGGTTTAATGATTTTTTGTGAGTTAATTACATACCAGCTACATTGCTGAAAGTGTTTATTAGCTATAGAAGTTTCCTGGTGAAATGTTTGGTGTCGTTTTTGTATACTAACATATCGTATCTGAAAATAATGATACATTGCTTTCTTCCTTTCCACTTTCCATCCCCTTGATCTCATTATCATATTACTCTAGCTAAGAATTCAAGTATTATATTCAATATATATGGAGAGAGTGAGCAACTTTGTCTTGTTTCTTATCTTAGTGGAATTGTTTTGAGTTTCTCTTTAGTTAAGGTGTTGTTAGCTGTTATATTGCTGGATATTGCTGTTAGTGTGTTTACATATGTCCCTTGTTTCTCCAGAACATTTTTTTCTAACTTGTTGATACCATTATCTTTTTTTTTTTTTTGGTTTGTGGTTTTGTTTGTTTGTTTGTTTTTGTTTTTGTTTTTGTTTTTGTTTTTTTGCTATATCGGAAATAAAAGGTATAAGAAGGTTAAAATGAGAGTTTTTCTATTTGATTCAAATTAAGATATAGAAAAACAAAATAATAATTATAGAAAGCCTAATAGGATGCAATTAACAGGTCTACCAAACTTTTATCATAAAGGGATAATGTATTTTGCCAGTGGCCTTTTTTGCATCTAATGAGATGATCAAAATGCTGATGATCAAAATGCAAAATCTTCACAAAGAAATGTTCAACATCCTTAATAATCAGCAAAATTAAACTAAAACTAGTTCTAGATCTCATCTTCTATCTTTCTGAATGACTAAGATCAGCAGAGCAAGTGACAGCTCATGCTGGTAAAAATGTGGTACATTTGTACAACACGGGTGGTAGAGAAAACTCACAAACACTACGGAAATGACTCTGGAGGTTCCTAGAGAAAATGGGATTGATTAACCTCAAGACCCAGCTATACCAGTCTTGGACATATACTTAAAGGATGTCTTATATTACCTGAAGGGGCTCATTCAGCCATGTTTACTGCTTCGCTGTTACTAATGGACAGAAATAGGAAAGAACCTTGTTATCCCTTAAGAGAAGAATGGATAAAGAAAATATGGTATATTTACCTAGTGGAGTACTAGTCAGACACACACACACACACACACACACACACACACAGAGAGAGAGAGAGAGAGAGAGAGAGAGAGAGAGAGAGAGAGAGAGAGATGAAATTTGACAATAAATATATAAAACTAGGAAAAAACCTGAGTTGAGAATCCTAGGTCCATAAATACAAATATGGTAGGCATTTGCATATATGTGGGTATTAGCTGCTAAGTCAATGATAGCCTGCTGGCTGCTTGTCCTTGGGTATTCAGGTACTATTTTGATCACCCAATGATACAGAACCTTGTTTGGTGGCCAATCTGGGGAGACATAACCTTCTCTGAGTCAGTCTTCAGGGAAACAGTCTCTCTTGTTAAAGGGGTAACAAGAGCTATATAAACCTTAGAGAGTAAGTAGGGGTTTTTAGGGTGAATGTACATTATTGGCTCATGTCTAGGTGCTGGGAATGCTTGTTTTCATGAAGACATGTTCCCAGTGCTTGGTGAACATCTCCTTATAGGTATTTGAACTTATAATTTGGCATCAAGATGAGTTTTTTTCAGGATTTGAACATATATAGACCTCACATCCTGCTCTCCAGTCACACAGCTCACTTGCCAATAACCAAGCTGCAGATCATAAAACCACAGAATGTCAATATAAAATAAGATACTGATACATCAGATCATGTTACCAAAGGAAAGAAGCAGAGAATGGGAGGGGGAATTGGAGGGGGAGTTTGGGAAGGACAAGTGAGGAGGAGAATAGATAGATATGGTGATGTTAAGTGAATTAATTAATTAATGAAAAATGAAAGTAAATTAGATAGAAGTGGATGGAATTAGGAATAGAAAGGGAGGGTCAAATGGAACATGGGAAAAGAGAAAACTTACAGGAGGGAAATATAGGGAGAGACAGCTAAAATTGTCACTTGAGGAGGCTTTTGGAAACTAACATACCATAAACTTTCATATGTGTGCATATATGTACATATATGAAATATATGAATGAATGAAATATATATGCATGTTTTATATGGCTATAAAAATTGGCTATATGGGAGACAGAGCTACAATAAGACATCTCCTGTCTTCAAAAGCATCTGGTACTAGGATTGGTTTACATTTAATTGAGTCATTGGTCAAAGGGTTCAAATGGGAATCCTCAAACAACTCAGATTGTTGCCAAGACTGCATACTGTCTATAAACTGACAGCAAGTTCCATTGATGAAGACAGCAGCTGCATGATTCAAAGGACATGGAGAAATGTAGCTTGTGCTTACATAGAGCTTTCACTCATGTTCCAGTATCTTTGGTACAGCAAGGTTCATTGTACTCCATAAAAAAAACGAACAGCAACCCAGCCATAAATACTTTATCTTCAATAGTGTACCACCTGCAAGGTATGCTAGGGTAGTGATGGCACAAATCTGTTAGCAATCAATAACTGATTTGACTTAAATTTACTCCATGGGACAGAATCCATACTGGGCCTTGCTTGGGTGACCAAGAGAGAAAGGAAAAATAGCCCAGGGAGTAGAGTAATATCAAATAGCACTGATCTAAGAAAAGAAAAATATGTTGCGATAAAATGACTCCTAATGATATTCTCCTATACTCGTAGATCAATGCCATGTTCAGCCATCATCAGACAAGACTCTTCCTGCAGGAGATAGGAATTACTGCATAGATCTACAGTCAGGCATCATTTAGACAGAGAGTGAGGGACTTTGGAACATTCAGCCCTAAACTGGATGTTTCAATCATACCTACCACCCCAGTCATCCTGTGTACAGCTCAAGAAACTCAGCAAAAGGGTAATCAGAAAGTATATAAAGGGATAGAAGACACCTGTAAAATAAAGGCCCTATAAATTAATATGAAAAGGGTTCATATGAACTTACAGGATGGTCACAAGCATCATGCACAGCACCTTCACATGCCTGTACTATACCCTATGCGCTTATATTATGGCTTCCAGTTTAATGTCTTACGGAATTCATGAGTATGCAAATGAGTGGGTCTCTGCTTCTTGTGCCTCCTGTTTTCCTTCTGTTGTATTTCCTTTGATGTGATAGTGTTGGCTTTATCTTATTGTATTTTATTTTTAATTAAAAATGAATGAATGGCTCAAAGCATCAGTGTAGGGGAATATCAGAGCAGGGAAGTAGGAAGGGGTGGATGGGGGAAGAGGGGGGAGGGAAAAAGGCATGTGGGGCCTTTGGGTGGCATGGAACCAGGCAAATGGAAATGAAATGTAAATATAAAATATATCCAATAAAAATGAATGAATGAATGAATACCTAGCCACTAGGGTAAAGGTTAACACCTGTGCTATCATTTATGCTAGCTTGTAGAGAAGGGAAAATCTCTAGGGCAGTGTAAAATTAACTTTTATTCATCAGATACAATTGTCATCTCAGAGACTTATTGCTGAATAACCTCTAGTTCTTTCTAAACTCAGTCTAGCTGGTTCAACTCAGCTGTTTTGGCCCAAGATCCTCTCCATGCTGACTGATTCAGTCTGGTTTCTCTCAGCTTCTCACTGAATTGTTCTTCTTGGCCTCAAAGTAGCCCTGGCAATTTGGTCTAATCTTTTGGCTCCTTCTTATTCTGACTTCAACTGCCTCCATTGACCTCCAATGAATTCAAGAATTAATTCAACTCCACTGCACTGCACTTACTACAGTGGCTCAAGACTGATTGCTGTCAGCCTGCCCTACTCTTTCCTGTCTGTTCTCCTGAGAGTTGGACATGTCATATCTCTGATTCATTCTGTCGAAATCTTTCTGTGATGACACTTATTCTGCCCTTCAATTAGATGTCACTTTCAAATATGGCTGCTTACTTCTACAAACTAATTTTGCCTTAATGATATGTGTTAAGGGTGTGTCTGCATTCCAGTCAGAGGTTTTGAATGTATATGACTTGTCTGCATTCCAAGCGGATCCTGCAGGTCTTTGTATATGATCCCTTACTAGAGTTGCTCGGTTGCTGAATTATATTCCTCTACAGGGCAGGGCTTATTTTCAAAAGAAATTGACCAGCATAAATGGACTTCACAGCTGTGTGTGTGTGTGTGTGTGTGTGTGTGTGTGTGTGTGTGTTAGTTGGTTACACTTTGATATTCTTTCTTTGTTTCCTTTTAGGGTTGTATTTTATTTTGTTTTATTGTTTGGTAATGGGATTGTTTTGTATTGTGTTTGTTTTTGTTTGTTTCTAGAGAAAGAATTTAAAGCTGGGTGGTTACAGAGTAAGAAACAATTTTGTAGGGTTTAAATTTTAAATTATTTTAAGAAATAGAATCTATTAAATAAAATAACATTTAAAACAAATCTATTTGCCACTGTTTTCTTTTTTAATAAATTAATTTACATCCAACCTTAGTACTCAGTTTCCCCTTTCTTCTTTCCTCCCAGTCTTCCTCCCCTACCTTTCTGTCCCACCCAATACTCCTCTTCCTTTTCTCTTCAGAAAAAGGGAAGCCTTCTGTGGATATCAACTAGCCTTGGCATATCAAGGTACAGTAAGACTAGGAGCATTTTCTCCTCTTAAGGCTAGATGAGGCAGCTCAGAAGAAGGAAAGGGTCCCAAAGTTAGTCAACAGATTCAAAGACAGTCCCTGCTTGTGCCTTTAGGAGTCCCACATGAAGACCAAGCTGTACAACTGTTAAATATCTGCAAAAAGTATACGTGCATTTCATGTATGATCCCTAGTTGTTAGGTGAGTCACTGTACACCCCTATTGGCCCCGGTTAGTTGATTTGGAGTACTGTTGATGTTTCCTTGAGCCCTCTACCTCCTACAATCCTTCATACTCCTCTTGCACAAAATTTCCCAAGCTCTGCCTATAGGTCTCTGCATATATTTCCATAAATTCTGGATAAAGCTTTTCTGATGGTGATTATGTTAAACTCCTGTCTATAAGAATAGCATAATATTGTTAACTGTGTCAGACTTGGGCTCGCTCTCATGGCATGGATATCAATCTGAGCCAATTATTAGTTGGCAATTTCCTCAATTTCTGTTCCATCATTATTCCTGTGCATCTTGAAGGCAAGACAAATTGTAGGTTGAAGTTTTTGTGGCGAGGTTGGTGTCACAATCCCTCCATTGAATGTCTTGCCAGGAAATGGCTGGTTCAGGCTCCATATCTCCAAGAAGTTGGAATCTTGGCTAGGGTTACCCTCATAGATTCCTGGGAGTTTCCAGGACCTAGTTTTCCAGCTCACCCTAGAGATGTCCTCAGCCACTCTAGTTGTCTTTCCAAGTACTCTCCACTCCATCCTCCTCCAACCTGATCCCTCCTATTCCCATTCCTACTCTAATACCAGTGCAGTGTCCTCTCCCATTCAAGTCCAACCATAATATGTATTGTTTTATCCCTTTTCCATGAGATTCACATGCCCTTCCTTGAGCCGTCCTTGTTACTTAGTTTCCTTTGGGTCAATGGGTTTTAGCATGGTTCTACTTTATTTTATGTCAAATATCCTCTTATAACTGAGTAAATACCATGTTTGTCTTTTAGTGTCTGAATTATTTCTCTCAAGATGATATTTCCTAAGTCTATCCACTTGACTGAAAAATTCATGTCATTATTTCTAATAGCAGAGTAATACACTATTGTGTAAATATAGCACATTTTCTTTACCCTATCTTAGGTTGAGAGACATCTAGGTTGTTTCTATTTTCTGACTATTGTGAATAAAGCTGCTATGAACAACGCTGAGGAAGTGTCCTTGTCGTATGGTGGAACCTCCTTTGGGTACATGCTTATGAATGGTAGAACTGGATATCAAGGTGGATCTATTCCCAATTTTCTAAGAAACTGCCAGATTGATTTCCAAAGTCATTGTACATATTTGCACTCTCATTAGCAATCACAAGTTTTCCCCTTACTCAACCTCCTCTCCTGAACGAGTGGCACTAGAGTTTTTGATCTTAGACATTCTGACAGATGTAATATGAAATCTCAAAGTCATTCTGATTTGTGTTCCTTGATGGGTAATGATTCTGAATATTTATTTAAGTGTGCCTTGGCCAATAGAGATTCCTCTGTAGAGAATTCTGTTTAGATCTGTACTCCATTTTTTTTTAAGTTGGGTTATTTGGTTTATTGGTGTCTAGTTTCTTGAGTTATTTATATATTATGGATATCAGCCCTCTGTTGGATGTAGGGTTGGTGAAGATCATTTTCCATTATGTAAACTGCTGTTTTATCCTTTTGAGTTTCCTGGCCCTTCTGACTTCTAGAGTCTCTGTTGAGAAGTATGGTTTAATGCTAACAGATCTGCTCTTATATCTACTTGGCTTTTTCACCTTGCAGCTTTAAATAGTCTTTGTTGTGTACATTTAGTATTTCAATTATCATGTGGCAGGGGTATTTTTTTTTCTGGTCCAATCTATTTGGTGTTCTGTAAGGTTATTGTATAATTATGTTTATATATTTCTTTCTTTAGGTTAGGGAAATTTTCTTCTATGTTGAAAACATTTTCTGGACTGTTTAACTGGGAATCTTCTCCTGCTTTTATTTCTATTGTTCTTGTGTTTGGTCTTCTCATAGCGCCCCAAACTTCCTAAATGTTTTCTGTCAGGAAATCTTTAGATTTAATATTTTCTTTGACTGATGTATTGGTTTCATTTATTGTGTCTTTTATGCCTGAGATTTTCTCTTTTATCTCTTACATTCAGTTTGTGATGCTTGCTTCTGTAGTTCCTATTTGCTTATCTAGGTTTTCCATTTCTAGGATTGCCTTGGTTTCTATTTTCTTCCTTCTATTTCCTTTTTCAGTTCTGGAACAGTTTTATTCATTTCTTTCATCTGTTTGATTATATTTCCTGTATTTCTTTAAGGGATTTATTTATTTTGTGTTTAAAGGCTTCTATCATCTTCATATTACATTTAATATCACCTTCTCATGCTTCTGCTGTTTTGGAATATCAAGAGCTTGCTGTAGTAGGATAATTGGGCTCTAATGGTGCCATATCGCCCTAGTTATTGTTGATTGTATACATGTATGGTCCTCTAGTCATCTGGGTTTGCAGGTTATTTTAGGTTTAGGCACTGTTTCTAATTTTATCTTTACCAAGTAGGTGTTCTTTTCCCCCCTTATTTTCTGTTTCCTCTCAGTCTTTCTCCTGAGTGGCCTGGGGTTCTTGTTGCCAGTGAGTCTTCTTTTGCAGTAAGGTGTCTCCAAATGGGGATTTTTGAAACCTGAATGATCTTTGTGGATTTGAGTGGCAACATTGACTCTTGTGTCCTTAGTGTGGCCTCCAGGAAAGTAGATGTCTCCTGATAAAGTTGCAGTACTGATTATGGAGCCCATGGGATAACACAGAGTTTAAAGATGTAGGATGTGCTTTAAGGGAAGAAGCAGACATAGGACATACAGCAGGGAATTGCCTAGGGTAACTGGTCCTGGTATGGCCTTTGAGAACACAGGTGGGGCTGTGGGCTAGAAAATAGAGGCCCCGGGATGAGTGCCCACAATTTTTTTAATACCAAGATAAAAATAGGACTAGATATGTTATCTGTTATTGCTTATTTCTCAGTCATAGTTAAAACTTTCTAAATATGTCAGCACAACACTGAATGTTTTTGTGAACTCTTTTAACAGAATTAACACCACTTTTGAATGTTTGGCCATCCTTACCCAATTGACTCACTTAAAGTGGTATCTCTTAATACAATCACTCCATGAGTTAGTATTTTATAACATGAGTGTTGTGGGAACTTTTTCCATCTCAATACTCATTGAATTTGAGATTTTATTTCTAGTTCTTGGCACACAACCTACTAATTTATGTAACATGTAAAAAAGATATTATCATATTGTTTTATTTACAGTCATTTATTTATTGAATATGTCCTTTCATGAATACATTAATACAGCATGACATGTATGGAAGTCAGAGGACAACTTGAGAGATTTACTTTTCCCTTTTCAGCATGTGGGTCACAAGAGTTTAACCTATGCCTTCAGACTTGGCAGGATGTGCTTTTTGACTAGCTGAGAGAACATGGTAGCCCAGAAATACTATTTTATCATAAATAGTGTTTTAGTATCATACATTATAAAGTATTTTTCAATAAAAGAATAATAGAAGAAAATAATTTGTTTTTCCTGTTTTGTCTAAATTGATACTTGATGCACATTAATGGCTCATTAAAAATGATCAAATTAAAGTCAGTTAATTGCATCCTAAAAGTTCATTTAACTTTTGTCTTGAAGTGATTTTAAACAATAAAAAATTTGGATTGAAATTTCAAAACATGCAAAATATGAAAGTAAAATCACCAAACAACTAACATTTAAAATATATTCTTAGCTGAAGACAAAGTAGGCTAAAGGCCAGATTAAGTATAAGAAATACAGAATAGGTAGTAGAAAATAAATACAAATGGTTTTTTTACATTAAAAAATGATACTTCACATATAAAAGTTAAAGTAGAATTATGTTTTCTCATCCTCATCTATGAGTATCAAACAAATTTTGACAATGCCTCATGTGTCATTCTTGAAAATGCAAATACTCCAGCTTCCACAGAGGTGGTCCTGGTGAGACCTAGACAAATTACACATATTTTATTCCTTAGGAAATGTTTCCTACTAGAAAGTCTCTGGCAGCAAGAACCTAACCATGCAGCTTTTAAACAATCTGACATTGTAAGTAATAGAAATGTTTGAAACCATTAAATGCCCATCAATAAAACAAAACAGTTTATAAAAAGAAAAACAAGGCTTTCAGCAGGGGCAGCCATCTTGCCCCAGACCCCCGCGCGCAAACAGCGGGCACACTGGACGCAGTGAGCGGCTGGAATCAGGTGCGTGGCCAGAGTTATAGCTTAGCTTAGCTTTGCAGCAGATCCGGGCACAGAAAGATCAGCCGCGGGTGCAGACTAGCAGCCGGGACCAGCTCTCTGAGCGGACTAGCAGCGAGGGGCCACTGGGCCGCCTCGGGGCACAGCTCGGCACTCTAGCAGCTGGAGTCAGGGGCCTGGACTCAGAGCGAGCATAGTCCAGCACAGTCAACTCAGCCAGAAGGGAGCAGCAGAGCCGGGCACGAACAGCTCAGCTAAGGACACGCGGTGCTTTCAGCAGGGGCAGCCATCTTGCCCCAGACCCCCGCGCGCAAACAGCGGGCACACTGGACTCAGTGAGCGGCTGGAATCAGGTGCGTGGCCAGAGTTATAGCTTAGCTTAGCTCTGCAGCAGATCCGGGCACAGAAAGATCAGCTGCGGGTGCAGACTACCGGCCGGGACCAGCTCTCTGAGCGGACTAGCAGCGAGGGGCCACCGGGCCGCCTAGGGGCACAGCTCGGCACTCTAGCAGCTGGAGTCAGGGACCTGGACTCAGAGCGAGCATAGTCCAGCACAGACAAGCTGCCAGAAGCGATCTGTCTCCTGGGGACAGGCGTGCTGTGCTTTCAGCAGGGCGCCATCTACAATAAGACCAACTAGCGCCAGAGATAAAGAGATGGCAAAAGGCAAACGTAGGAATGTTATTAACAGAAATCAAGGCAATATGGCACCATCTGAACCCAATTCGCCAGCCACAGCAAGTCCAGGATACCCCAGCACACCAGAAAAACAAGAGTTAGATATAAAAACACAGGTCATGATGCTCCTAGAGGAACACAAAAAGGACATAAACAAATCTCTTAAAGAAATGCAGGGGAACATCAATAGAGTAGAAGCTCTTACAATCCAAACACAAAAAACACTTAAAGAACTCCAGGAGAATATGGACCATCAGACAGAAACCAATAAAGAGGAAGTGAGAAAATCAGTTAAAGAAATGCAGGAGAACTTGAAACAACAGGCAGAAGTCATGAAAGAGGGAGCACAAAAATATATTAAAGAATTACATGAAAACACAAACAAACAAATGATGGAACTGAGCAAAACCATCCAAGATCTGAACACAGAGGTAGAAACAACTAAGAAATCACAAAAGGAGGCGACCTTGGAGATAGAAAACCTTGGGAAGAAAACAGGGGTCGTAGATGCAAACATAAACAACAGAATACAAGAGATAGAAATAAGAATCTCCGATGCTGAAGATAACATAGTAACCATTGACTCCACAGTCAAAGAAAATGCAAAATCCAAAAGGCTTGTAACCCAAAACATCCAGGAAATCCAGGACACAATGAGAAGACCAAACCTAAGGATTATAGGGATAGATGAGAGTGAAGATCTACAACTTAAAGGGCCAGCAAATATCTTTAACAAAATTATGGAAGAAAACTTTCCTAACTTAAAGAGAGAGATGCCCATGAATGTACAAGAAGCCTACAGAACTCCAAACAGACTGGACCAGAACAGAAACACCTCCCGTCACATAATAATCAAAACCCCAAATGTACTAAACAAAGAAAGAATATTAAAGGCAGTAAGAGAAAAGGGCCAAGTAACATATAAAGGAAGACCTATCAGAATCACACCAGACTTCTCTCCAGAAACCATGAAAGCTAGAAGATCCTGGGCAGACCTCATGCAGACCCTAAGAGAAAACAAATGTCAGCCAAGACTACTATACCCAGCAAAACTCTCAATCAACATAGATGGAGAAATCAAAATATTCCATGACAGGACCAAATTTACACAATATCTTTCCACTAACCCAGCTCTACAAAGGATAATAGGAGGAAAACTCCAACACAAGGAAGGAAATGGCACCCAAGAAAAAGCAAGACAGTAAACTTCTTCCATCAAACTCAAAGGAAGATAACTACTCAAAAACAAAAATAACATCAAAAATGTCAGGAAGTAATAATCACTATTCCTTAATATCTCTTAACATCAATGGACTCAACTCCCCAATAAAAAGACATAGACTAACAGACTGGGTACGGAAACAGGACCCTACATTTTGCTGCTTACAGGAAACATACCTCAGAGTCAAAGACAAACACTACCTTAGAGTAAAAGGATGGAAGACAATTTTGCAAGCAAATGGTCACAGGAAGCAAGCTGGAATAGCCATTTTAATATCAGATAAAATTGACTTTCAACCCAAAGTCATCAAAAGAGACACAGAAGGTCACTTCCTGCTAGTCAAAGGAAGAATCCACCAAGAGGAACTCACAATTCTAAACATCTACGCTCCAAATGTAAGGGCACCCTCATTTGTAAAAGAAACCTTACTAAAGCTCAAAGCACACATTGCACCTAACACAATGATTGTGGGGGACCTCAATACTCCTCTATCTACAGTGGACCGACCAGGAAAACAGAAACTAAACAGAGACACGGAGAAACTCATCGAAACTTTGGAGCAATTGGATTTAACAGATATATATAGAACATTTCACCCTAAAGCAAAAGACTATACCTTTTTCTCAGCCCCTCATGGTACCTTCTCCAAAATCGACCATATAATTGGACACAAGACAGATCTCAACAAATATAAAAAGATCGAACTAATCCCATGCCTCTTATCAGATCACCATGGAGTAAGAGTGTTCTTCAATAGCAACAAAAACAACAGAAAATCCCCATACGCTTGGAGGCTGAACAATATTCTACTCAATGATACCTTAGTCCAGGAAGAAATAAAGAAAGAAATCAAAGAATTCTTAGAACTTAATGAAAATGAAGGCACAACATACCCAAATCTATGGGACACAATGAAAGCAGTGCTTAGAGGAAAACTCATAGCCCTGAGTGTCTCCAAAAAGAAACAGGAGAGAGCATATACCAGCAACTTAATGGCGCACTTGAAAGCTCTGGAACAAAAAGAAGCAATTTCACCCAGGAGGAGTAGAAGACAGGAAATCATCAAACTCAGGGCTGAAATCAATCAAGTTGAAACAAAAAGAACCATACAAAGAATCAACAAAACCAGGAGCTGGTTCTTTGAGAAGATCAACAAGATAGATAAACCCCTAGCCAGACTTACTAAAGGGCACAGAGACAGTATTCAAATTAACAAAATTAGAAATGAAAAGGGAGATATAACAACAGAAACTGAGGAAATTCAAAAAATCATCAGATCCTACTACAAAAACCTATACTCAACACAACTGGAGAATCTGGAGGAAATGGACAATTTCCTCGACAGCTACCAAATACCAAAATTAAACCAGGATCAAATAGATCGTCTAAACAGACCCATAACCCCCAAAGAAATAGAAGGGGTCATAGACAGTCTTCCAACCAAAAAGAGCACAGGACCAGACGGTTTTAGTGCAGAATTCTATCAGACCTTCAAAGAAGTCCTGATACCGATACTCTTCAAATTATTCCACAAAATAGAAACTGAAGGAACACTACCCAACTCATTCTATGAAGCCACAATTACCCTGATACCAAAACCTCACAAAGATCCAACTAAGAAAGAGAACTACAGGCCAATTTCTCTTATGAATATCGATGCAAAAATACTAAACAAAATACTTGCCAACCGAATCCAAGAACACATCAAAACGATCATTCACCATGATCAAGTTGGCTTCATCCCAGGGATGCAGGGATGGTTCAATATACGGAAATCCATCAACGTAATCCACTACATAAACAAACTCAAAGAAAAAAACCACATGGTCATCTCATTAGATGCTGAAAAAGCATTTGACAAAATTCAGCATCCTTTCATGCTAAAGGTCCTAGAAAGAACAGGAATTCAAGGCCCATATCTAAACATAGTAAAAGCAATATACAGCAGACCAGTAGCCAACATTAAGGTAAACAGAGAAAAACTCGAAGCAAGCCCTCTAAAATCAGGGACTAGACAACGCTGTCCCCTCTCGCCATATCTCTTCAATATAGTACTTGAGGTACTAGCTAGAGCAATTCGACAACAGAGGGAAGTCAAAGGGATACAAATCGGAAAGGAAGAAGTCAAACTATCACTATTCGCAGATGATATGATAGTTTACTTAAGTGACCCAAAAACCTCCACCAGAGAACTCCTGCAACTGATAAACAACTTCAGCAAAGTGGCTGGCTATAAAATCAACTCAAGTAAATCAGTAGCCTTCCTATATGCGAAGGATAAGCAGGCCGAGAAAGAAATTAGGGAAATGACACCCTTCACAATAGCCACAAATGATATAAAGTATCTTGGAGTGACGCTAACCAAACATGTGAAAGATTTATACGACAAAAACTTCAGGTCTCTGAAGAGGGAAATTGAAGAAGACATCAGAAAATGGGAAAATCTTCCATGCTCGTGGGTTGGCAGGACTAATATAGTCAAAATGGCAATCTTGCCCAAAGCAATATACAGATTCAATGCAATTCCCATCAAAATCCCAACTCAGTTCTTCATAGAGCTAGAAAGAGCAATTCTCAAATTCATCTGGAATAACAAAAAACCCAGAATAGCTAAAACTATCATCAACAGCAAAAGAACTTCTGGGGGAATCAATATCCCAGACCTCAAGCAATATTACAGAGCAGTGGTATTAAAAACTGCATGGTATTGGTTCAGTGACAGGGAAGCGGATCAATGGAATAGGATCGAAGACCCAGAATTGAACCCACACATCTATGGCCAATTGATCTTCGACAAAGGAGCTGAAAACATCCAGTGGAAAAAAGATAGCCTTTTCAACAGATGGTGCTGGCTCAACTGGAGGTCAACATGCAGAAGAATGAGAATTGATCCACTCTTATCTCCTTGCACTAAGCTCAACTCCAAGTGGATCAAAGACCTCCACATAAAACCAGACACACTAAAACTAATAGAAAAGAAACTGGGGAAGACCCTTGAGGACATTGGCTCAGGGGAAAAATTCCTGAACAGAACACCAATTGCTTATGCTCTAAGAGCAAGAATAGACAAATGGGACCTCATAAAACTACAAAGTTTCTGTAAGGCAAAAGACACTGTCAAAAGGATAAATCGGCAACCAACAAATTGGGAAAAAATCTTCACCAACCCCACATCCGACAGAGGGCTAATCTCCAATGTATACAAAGAACTCAGGAGGTTAGACCCCAGAAAACCAAATAACCCTATCCAAAAATGGGGTACAGAGCTAAACAGAGTCTTTTCACCTGAAGAAATTCGGATGGCTGAGAAACACCTTAAAAAATGTTCAACATCACTAGTCATTAGGGAAATGCAAATTAAAACAACCCTGAGATTTCACCTCACACCAGTCAGAATGGCTAAGATTAAAAACTCAGAAGACATCAGGTGTTGGCGAGGATGTGGAGAAAGAGGAACACTCCTCCACTGCTGGTGGGAATGCAAGCTGGTACAACCACTCTGGAAATCAGTATGGCGGTTCCTCAGAAAACTGGGCGTGATACTTCCGGAGGACCCAGCCATACCACTCCTGGGAATATACCCAGAAGATTCACCAGCATGCAATAAGGATACATGCTCCACTATGTTCATAGCAGCTTTATATATAATAGCCAGAAGCTGGAAAGAACCCAGATGTCCCTCAACAGAAGAATGGATACAAAAAATGTGGTATATATACACAATGGAGTACTATACAGCCATTAGAAACAATGAATTCATGAAATTCTTAGAGAAATGGATGGAGCTGGAGAATGTCATACTAAGTGAGGTGACCCAGTCCCAAAAGAATACCCATGGTATACAGTCACTGATAAGTGGATATTAGCCTAGAAGCTTAGAACACCAAAGACACAAATCACATATCAAGTGATGTCTCACAAGAAGAAAGGAGTGGACACTGGTGCTAGAATGGACCAAAACATCATTGTGGGAGAGTACAAGAACAGTAAAGTGGGAGGGGGTGGATGCGGGAGCAGGGGGAGGGAAAAGGACATGTGGGACCTTTGGGGGTGGGGAACCAGAAAAAGGGAAATGAATTGTAAATATAGAATATATACAATAAAAAAAAAAGAAAAAAATGCTAATAAATAATTTGAAGGATAAGGAATCTAATATAAATAAATAACAAGTATAAGGGAACACCTTTAATTAAATATTGATTAAGTTATAGATCCATATTTGTAGCTTGCAGTGCTTTTATGTGGCCTTATAGAAGCGGTGTGCTTGTAACTTGTCCCTTACATACATACTTGAAAGTTGAAAGAGTGAATAAAAGAAAGTTCTCGCCATCAAGAATGGATTATGTTGAAATCCAAGGTGAAATGTGTAAAGGCTTACAAATGACAAGGAAAAAAATTACAGAATCAGACTTCCTTGAAAAAGAGTCAGTTTTACATGTAAATGATGTATGTGATGGCTTCTTCATCTCAAATTCAGGTAGGGTTTGGCAGGGCCATAGTGCTAAAATGCTTAAGGATCTGCCTAACAATAACCCTACCCTGACATGGTGTAAACATGAGACAGTGCATGTCCACCAAGATCTAAGACAAATGTAAATGGCCAGAGATATCAATAACCATGGATGCTTCATTGAGTTACCAGAATGAAATGGCATTCTGGAGTAAGGAAGTATAAACTAAAGAGAATTATGATCTGAGTTTCTTATATGGAAACATGTTAAAATATAATATAAGAAGACAAAGCAATACCTAACATATCAAAGTTTGACACATCAACCTAACTTGGGGAAAAATTATATAGAAACAAAGTACCTGGTGTAGACCCCTGTAGGTCCTTTGTTTGGTGCCTCAATGCCTATTAGATATTATGTTCCTTGCTTTGTTGATTCAGAGGGCTTTTTTCTCCTGGTGTCCTTTCCTTCTGGATCTTAAAATCTTTGCCTGCTCTTCTACAGGATTCCCTGAGGTCTGAGGGGCGGCAAAAAAAAAAAAAAAAAAAAAAAGAAAAACAAAACCCAACACTTTAAACTCATAAACAGGAATAGTAACTACAGTAAAATACATGAACAAGGCACTCTAAACAATGACATAAATTTATGCCCAAAGCAAAACAAGAAGCCAGTTACAGATTATCTAAGTTTTGACTAGGAAAAGAAACATTAAATACATTCAAAGGTACATAGATAATATTTGCATTAAATACTAGTGAATGTCTACATAAATATTTAAGGAAACATCTGTAGGTATATGAAGAAAGAAGAAAATCATCAGGCATGAATGAAAGGAAATTCTATAAAAACATGCATATATTGAATTAGAATCAAGAATTAAAGTTTTGTATATGAAAAACACAAAAAGAAAAAGGAAATTTTAAGAAAAATTTAAGTTAATTAAAAAATGTATAGATAGTTTCATGTATTTTGGGTGATGTTTTAGACAATAGACAATAATTTATTTCATGTATTTGGAAAGCTATTAAGTAATGATAAATCAAATAAGTCTTAAAATATGAGGATGTCCTTAAGACATTGATTTGTGTCATTTACTATTTTCTCTACATAGTATAATACATTTTTACAAAGAACTAAAATTCTTTTAGTTTTCACTTTACTTAATTTCCAATGTATTCTTGAATACTGTACAGTGGAAAATTTTGAGTGTATTTGAATACCAATAGCAATTTACCTGTCATCGCTCCTTCACTCAATATCTTTCTACAATACAAATATTTCACTTCTCAAAGCAGTAGATAGTTAGTCTATGGGGCAGAGAATTCACACATTTGTGACACACTCTTTATGCAAAGGCAAGAAGTTCTATGGACAGAAATTTTATTGCCAAAATAATATATTCATCTCATAATTGCGTAAGTCATATTTAGTGATGTAATCATTGAAAACTGATTAGGAGGTGAAAATGGTGTCCTCATGATTCTGTTAGAATGCTTTAAAAAGAAAACAGTTGAAATGATTTGTGCAGCCCACACCAGGATACCTATCAGTCTACACACAAGAAATCTGGGCTGATAGACTCCAGCGCTTTTATTTTAGACTGTACTCTAAACGTTTCTGAAATAAGTGCTGGTTTATTTTTATAGCTGTCCAAATTAGAGTGACTTGTTATAACAATCAGGACTGAAGAACAAAAAAGCTGTTGCATTAGCTGCCTTCCGAGGTTGAAGGTAAGCCTCTGCTGCTAAAGACAACAGGTACTCAAAATATTTGTGCTGCATCTGACCTGAAGGCTTCATCTATGAAGACTAGCTTTTCTTGTACCAAGGATGCTGTATGAGCTGCCAAAGGGGAAGAGCAATGAATGCTTCTAACGAGCTGTGATACGACAATAGTTACACATTCTGCAAGACAGTGGTGAGGGTGCAAGAGTAGTATTCAAATCTTGGTGGTGACCAGCAGCTAACATATATACATACATATATGTATGCACACATACATATGTGTAACAATAATTACCGAAAAAAGGAGCCCATGAATCTGAGTGGGTATAAGGGTGGCCAAATGAGGGCCTGGAGAGAGTAAAGGAAAGGGGAAAATGAAGGAGTCATATTTTAATTAATATTTTACAACTATTTAACTAATTTAAACTAATTCTATTTTAAAAACTTTCTAGAATGTAAATTTTATTTGAAAATATACAGTACCACATGATGAGATTTTTCTATTATTATGTTTGTGCAATCTTCATTTTCAATTTTCTTATAGAGATATGACTTTAATGTATTGAACACTCCAGTTAAAGAAGACTGGCTCTCTAGCTTCACATCTGTTCTGCTTTGAAATCTCTAGGGATGTTCCTTGTGGCCATTCCTTTCCTTCTCTCTCTCTCTCTCTCTCTCTCTCTCTCTCTCTCTCTCTCTCTCTCTCTCTCTCTCTCTCTCTCTCTCTGTCTCTCCCTCTTCCCGGGCTGGCAGGGATACTGCCCTATTCTCTCTGTTGCCTAGTTAATTTCCTTTCTAGCTTTTATTGACAAGACAGAGAATAAATAATGAGTGTTGTTTACACAAACTTGACACAGGAGATTGTTGACTTAAGCCTTACAATATCTTGTCTTTATTGAAACCAGATAGTGGGATAGAGAAATCAGCATGTGGATAATTAATTCAAGGGTAAAGTTTACACAATGCATAACTTATCCCTACCTAGGGAGCATGGTCTCTGCGTGTGACTGTGTACATATTCTTAGTGGATATCTGCCCATGTACAGCACATACATGTGTGTATATCATGCCTGTCTCTATGTGTGTATATGTATCTGACTGTTCATCTGTGTGGTTGTGTGTACCTATGTGTATATGTTTGTGTGTGCATATGTGTGTGTATATGTGTGAGTATATACCTGTGTTTGCTTATGCGCATACATCAAGTGAATCATAGAGAAATAAAACTTTCACAAAGGATGCTAGAATTCTCAAGATAATTCATTTTAATAAATCTAGTATTTTAATGAGGAAATATGATAAATTATTGTATACTTACTGTTGGGATTTAAAAGAGAGAAAGGGTATTAGTGAGTATGGCTTGGCGATGTGGGGGAAGGGAGTACCTAAGCGGACCCATGCCCAGGCATCTCTTCCCCCTGAAGGACCACACATACACACCAACATGGTATAGAATAGAGTTTATTTAGAGAATAAGATGAGAGTAGTAGTAGTAGTAGTAGTAGTAGTAGTAGTAGTAAGAGAGAGAGAGAGAGAGAGAGAGAGAATAGAGAGAGTGGAGGCAGGCCATGACCACGTGGAGAGAGGGAGGAGGGGAGCCCAAGAGGGGCAGAGAGGTGAGAGGATGAGAAGAGAGAGGGGAAGGAGTGGGGAAAAAGAGAGGGGGAAAGAGAGAGAGGAAGGGCAGGCAGCCCCTTTTATAGTGGACCAGGCATGTGGGGCGGGGCATACCTGGCTATTGCCAGGTAACTGTGGGGTGGAGCTTGAACAGAGTACAAACACTTACCATGTGACTACATTTCAGGATTTTCAAGTTGTGCTACATAGAAGGAGAGTTAAATAACTTCATTTTGTGACAGCAAAGGTATGACAGAGTTTTTAAAAATAGAATTCCAAATACGGTAAGTGATTTTGACAGTGCTGTGATTTATAATACTCATTCTTCTGGATATGATCACATAATAGGTCACTCTTGCATTATATAGAAATAAGGTAAAATAATAAAAGTGCAAGAAAAAACAAAACCTAACTGCATTTCTTCCATGGTCTTTAATTTTCTTTTGAATCTGAAATTAATTGCTTTTTGATTATAAAATGGAGTCTCTGCCCAGCAAGAAGCCTGCAATGAAACATTAAACACTGTCAATTCTTTGTGTGATGCCATATTAATACTGCATAATATCAATATTTTATATTAAGAATGTTAATTTCCTGAGCTTCTAGGATGCCTAGCAGTGCTGAAGTATAAGCACACTAATTTCACTTTTAATTCATTTCTCCCTTCTATTGGCTGTTCTCCCTGGATCTGATTCTTCTCCCTGCAGTGAGAAATGAGTTAAATAAGCTCTCACTGTCAACTGGAACAGCCTTGGAGCTGAGTTAATTCATCACCTACTGACAAAAGGTTAAAAATATTGAATATCAATATTCAGAATGTTTTTCCAACTCACAGCAATTGTTTGGCAATGCTCATGTTGAAACCCTAGGAGGAAAGTATATAGTTTGGCATTTGTGTCTATGATGTTACACTGGACGTAATTTATAAAAATAATGCAAATTTTTTACCCTCACGTTTTTTTCCTATTTAAATATAAATTCCTATCAGAAACACACATATATAATATTAAAATATATCAATCTACATTTACAATTAAAACAAAATTTCTTGATTAGCTAGGTTTATCAAACAGGAAGCACATTCTTTAGACTCACAACCCTTGTTCTAAAAATGATTGCATATTATGATTACAGGTACCTACATAAGTTGAACATGATTATTGTGATCATTTTCAATAAATTTTGTTCAAAATACACATGCAAAGGAGTCGGGGCATTAGAAAATTAATAGAAGCCTCACATCTAAACTCAGAATATCGAAAAACTTAGTGGGTCAACATAAGGCACATTTATTTGTATTCGGTGCACTTGTAGACTTAATGAAGCATGATAATAAACTAGAAAAAAATGGTATGAGATTATTTCCACCCAGGTCTACATTCATAGAGATAGGTTGGGTGACATTGGAAAACAGGCAAATTTAAACTGCATGACAATCTCTGGGGATCATAGAATAGTGACCATTATGTCAAGTGCTATAAAGCACAGAATAAAGGTACATAAGGGAATAATTAAAGGTACTGAAGCATCAATATAAATTTAAATTATCACAAGCCTGAGTGGCAGAGGGGAGTCTTCCCATCGCAGAGCTTTCAGTGATGGTAACAACAACTCGTGATATTCAGGAGGAGGCAACATAAATTTGGTTGGGAGTGGATAAAACAGGGTCAGTGCCAGAAATCCCAGAGAACGTGACTGTTGAAAAGGATATAATGGTGGAAAGTGGACTGTATGGCAGAGGATGAGGGAGGTGGACGGACTATTCTAGGCAGGTATGGGTAATTTCAATTTTAAGGTTTGATGGTGGAAGATTGATAATGAGAAACACACAATACACACTCATCCATAAAACTAATCCCATTGAACATGGGGAACAGGGGAAGATAAGAAACAGCATTTCATATCTATATGTCAACTGCGCTGAAGGAAACAGAAGAGCCAAAGTCTGCAGTGTTTTCATATATTAAGCCCAGGGTAACATCATGCGCACAGAGATTCCAAATAGTATACCTTCTTCCTAGGGCTTCCTCAGCATTGCCCCAATATGGGTTTTTTTCCTTCTTCCTTCAGCCCTTCCTTCCTTCGTCCCGCCCTCCCCATCTCCTGCTTTTTATGCCCTCCCCTACCCCCCAGCCTTGAGTCTGCAAAACATCTGAGTGTTTTTACATCCTGGCTGGAGCCAGCTCTTGGCCCCGCCCACATTTGCATTTTCCTGCCCTAGCCTTGAGGAACTGATCACCTACTGGGCTCACTTCTCAACTCATTCCAGCTGAAAAAAAAAAGCAACAGAATCCAGGGGATAAGTCCTTGGTTTCCCCCCTATATGCTCAGAGCTGAACATTAAACTTCGAGCCTTAATCAGAAAGAACTTTGTCTTGGCTCCTTATTTCTCTTGCCCACCCGTTCTATTTCATCCTTAGCTCTCCATGCAGGCGCACCCAGTTCTCTGTGGCTGCAGGACGGCTACACCTCTCTTCTTTTCTGCTTTCCTTTCTCTCTTCCTCCCTCTCTCTTTCTTTCCCTTTGTCTTTCTTTACTCACTTCTTTTCCTTTTTTTTCTCTTATTCATGTTTTTGAGTTCTTCATATCTTCAAGTTCCTACTCCCCCGACAGATATTTGACTGGCAAAGACTGACTCCCATTCTGTCATCTGCCTTGTTCCTCCGTTGACACTTTTTCTCTTCATTCTTTTCAGAAGCTTCTTAGATACCAGAGATCTCAGTACCCAAATGTTCACCTTATTCTCTGCACTAACCCTACTGTTTATTCCAGCAGTATCTGGGTATAAGGTCTTACGTTGAGGTCACTGAGAGATTTGATATTGAATTTCGTGGAGAAGACTATTTATAATCTCCAATGATGGTAATTGTGTCTTTTAAATCAGTTATGATGGTAATAATTCTGAATTTTTTCTTTTACACTGATACTTTGTTTTGCAAATGACTACAAAAGCTTGGCTAAACTTTCTTCTTTCACTGTATGTTTTAATACTCTACTAAGAGACATGTCCTTTCATAGAGTGAGTATGTAGAAGTTGTCCTCACTTGTATATTGAACTTCAAATGTAAGCTCTTAGTGATTTGAGAGTGGACCTGGATATGACCTTCTGAAAGGATGAGAATTATAGGCTAAAACTCCCCTGTGCCTAAGTCTTAAATAACCCTGGCCCCAGAAAAGGAAATGTGTATGTGACCCTGTACATGACCCTGTATGTGACCCTGTACGTGACCCTGGCCCCATAACAGGAAATGAGTAACAGGAAATGAGCTAACTAGTTGCTGTCTGGCTTCTATAGGAAACTGATTGGTCCTTGGAGCACGAGCTTGGATAATTTAAACTGATTGGCTTAGATGCTATGGAGTGGTACAAATCAATTGGCTCGCACTGCCTGGGCTCTCGATGCTAAGGAATGATTGGTTTGTGAGTTACGCTGGTTTTGTTGTAAACCTATAAAAGCTGTCCTGATTCTGCACTTGGGGCTCACAGTTCTCTACCCCTGCATGGTGTACGGCTGTGAACCACAGAGTCTCTGGAATAAAAACCCTCTTGCTGTTGCATCAAGACTGTTTGTCGCCAGTGATCTGGGTGTCGCCTTCTGAGGCATGGGGTGCTGGGGCGCCCCCATGTATTTTTTGGGTCTTACACTTCTATCTTATTTATCAAAGAAAACAATAGTTTTCTCTTTGTGGGCACTTACCAGATGTGTCTCCATTGACATTTTCTTTGAAACTTTCCTCTATTCCTCTGAGTTTGGAAGCAGCTATTGCCTTCTCTGGCACTCTCAGTATCAGTCTTTTTTCTAATTCATTTACATTTTAGTTGAAACATTTTATTTATGCAGAAATAATTTGATTGTGATTGCTTTCACTTTTGTCCAGTAGACAAGTTTATAAGTAACTGAAGCCAGGTGGTGGCGCACACCTGTAATCCCAGTACTTGGGAGGCAAAGGCAGGTGGATTTCTGAGTTCAAGGCCAGCCTGGTCTACAGAGTGAGTTCTAGGACAGCCAGGACTACACAGAGAAACCCTGTCTCAAAAAAACAAAAAAACAAAAGCAAAAACAAAAACAAAAACAAAAAAAATCAAGTAACTGAATCTTTTTTTTTTTTATTTTTCCTGTTTTACTTTATGTATTGGCCCTATATATAGATGTCTAGAAATCTAGATTCATTGGGTTTAGAAGATGGCTCTGCAGGTAAACAAATTTGTTCTTCAAGTTTGGTCATCTGAGTTTAATCCACTATACTTTACAACTGTGCCCTAGCAAGTACCTCAAGTACCTGCCTATGCACACACAAACACATACACACACACACACACACACACACACACACACACACACTTAAATAGTCACACAGTGAATCTACAAGATAGTAATAATAAATGGTACAAAAGTTAAAACCCAGCTGTGTTATTTGAATTATGATTTTGTCAATATTATTCTGTGTCATTCACTTGTTAATTTCCAATATAAATCAATGACATTCTTTGTGGAGATTTCAATCATTTTTATTTTCTGGCATTATAGTTCATTATTTTCATTTACCTCAGTAGAACATTTTGTTCATTATCCCTTATATTAAGTTCAATTTTGTTCTTGAAATCTTTGTAATTATTTTAAGTAGACTTTGATATTGCAGGTAATCAATGATTATTAAAACAATCACAGCACTGTATGAACTAAATATTTGTTATGAATTATTATTGCTATCAATTATATTATTAATCCAAATAAAATAAGCATTTTTTCAAGAATTTATTTCACATAATTTTGGTTATAATTTCAGGTGGATGCTTGTGAAACTTTATGTGGATTTTCTCATTACTCTCTCTAATTTCTGTATTTCTCTTATTTTTGGTGTTTGGGTATGTGTGTCTGTAAGATAGTTTTACTTTGCATTTGGCAGTGTATTCTTGAGCAAAAAGTGTTCTTGCAGTAGGAATATAAAATTAATGAAATTAACTCTTTGAAGTATGCGTAAAATAAATTGTAAACTAAAATTCCAGGTAATAAAATACACAGGGATTGCTAGGCAACAAATTTTGTATGTGTACTATAAATATAATACATTTGGAGTTCTTCAAATATCTTATGCACACAAATGTATGGTTCCTATATGTGATCTATCATGCTTTGTGGGGACTCATTCAATACTTCATTTCTTTTTTTTTTTTTGAATTTTTTTTATTTTATTTTCTATATTCTATGTTTACATTCCAAAGGCTTTCCCCTTTCCCAGTTCCCACCCACCATAGTTCCCATAGTTCCTCTCCCCCCCCAACTGTTCCCCAATCATTCCCCCTCCCCCCTCGGTTTCTTTACTAAACTGGATGCAATCTTTACAGGCGATCAAGTGTGAGTTCAGACTGGTAATTTGCATCCTCAACGTATTTGTTCTTCATTGTTGAATATTGTAAGGCCAGAATCATAACAGTCACTACATACATGTGAGGATGTCAGTAATACTATTTAAGAGTGCCTAATTAAAATATAATCAACATTATTTCCTTTTGATTCGTTGAACTTCATGGCCTTTAGATTTTTTTTTACAAAGAAACATTATGACAATTGCATGAAAGTAAAGCAGAGAAGGAAGCACATGGGAGCAACAATAACACAGAAACAGTGGTAGATGTCCATAGCTGAGAATTCAGAGCCTCTCTGCCCACAAGGATCTAAGTATCAAAGAAAAAGGTCGCAACTGTAATTGTAAATACATCTGATTGACTGTAAGAGAGGCATACAAACAGGATCCAGGAGGGACATTTAAGATGGTAACATTTTCCTCTATTTTTACTGAATATGTATGTAATTTTAAGTGATTTAAATTATTTAAGGAATGACACTGCTACTATTGATTAAAATCTGTCTAAGTTTCATATTGTGTGTCAATCCTGTTCAAAATGTCTTGAAACCTTGTTCAAAAATGTAACCACCACCCATATGTGGTAATCACACTTTAATTTTAAGTTAATTTAAATTAAATTCCAATTAGCTATAATGCTTAAATTTGAGTGCCCAACAGCTGGACAGGTTTTGTGGTTAAATTATCAGTAGCATAGTGATCATTGCTGTCACTGCACACTCTTCCTGTTGTAAATGGTTAACACAGTAGACATAAAATGTTTGGAATGACTTTGGAATGATGACAGTGAATGTGTCACTAATCAGCTTACTGCATTCTAATCACATTTTTAGAATTATCCTCATTATGGATCAAATTAATAAGGCTCTTCTAGCATATATCTGTACCCAGTAAAACCATCTGATCCACCTGATGGCTTCAAACCATACAAGTAAGCAAGCTTCATATTGTCACTTATTTTATGATTAAGCTGCATCTATCAGAATGCCATGATATACCCATGAATATTCAGTTATGCCAGTTCTTATTAAAATACTTCTCACTGGGAATGAGTAAGTTGACGATCTGATTTTATATTGAGAGTTACTTTATAGAGAAATTATGTAGTGATTATGTCAACCCTTGGATGATTATGATAACAAGTATTTCTCCTTAAGCAACAATGTGTTATTTATTATAAGTTAATGCATTGCCTTTCTGTTTTTACATACCAATTTTTTGTGACCAATAATTGTGAAGGACACCTGAATATTGTGCCAAGTGCTAGGCTAAGCAGTGTATGCTTTTAAAAAGTTGGCTGACTCTATCAGATGACAGAGTAGTAGAGTGTGTTACAATTATAAGAAGATGACAACATAGCAAACAAGCCTACACACACATAAAGGACTTCTGCCCAATCCACAGTTCCAGAGTAACTCTCTGTAACAAACACAACCTATTGTCAGCCGTAAGAATAGGAGTTAGATCAATTTCTCAGAGATTAAAGAGTGAATATCACCAGATAGCAAAAAGCTAGTAGTATAAACTGAAGCATTAATAAACATTTGAGCCCCCTTTGCCTTACTCCTATGTGACACATGTAGAGTTAGCAATCCTATCATTATAAAATTGCAATTACCCTAGGTCACAGCACAGATTAGCCTTAGAAGTATTTAAAATATTTTTACAGCCTCTGCAATATTGTCAGGATATAGAAAAGCACTAAGAAAATTATACGTCATTATTGAAATACATAAAGTTCACTACCACAACCATCATTTGAACATGTAGTAGCTAAGAATTTAACTGAATAATAAGAAATATTTCTTGCATTCACATATCCCTGTGTTTTAATTCCCAGCACCTCAACAACACAAATAAATAAATTATAAATATCCAAATTCTTTGGGGTGCTCAAGGCATAAGAAGGCAAACCTGGAAAACTGTTTGTGAATCATAATCCATGTGAAAGTGGGAAAAGAACACAAACTCCACAATGTTGTACTTGTACACAAGCCTCGTAGTACATATATCCCTCACCAAGCACATACATGCTATGTGATATTTTGTAGACTCAAAACTGATTTATGCTGATGAGTGGGAAAATATTTAATGAATTAACTGAAAGTAATGCATGAATTTCATTGTAGCAGAGTAACCTACCTTGTCTTCTTTTCACTCTACCTGCCACTCACAGTACTCCAAAATGCCTCTTCTCAGTGGAACGTGCAGGATGCTTTGTTCTCTTGATAAACAGTGTCACAAATTCCAATTTCAGTCTTTTCCAGACAGGTCTTGGAGATTCACCAACTATTAATTTGATCCATTGAACATAACCAAGATCAGTCTAGTGGATGGATAGAGACAATCCTCACAAACATGTATGAACTAAAAAATTTTTTAGCAGTTTGTACTAAAACATATATCAAGTACCCTGATCCAAAACATAAACACACTCTACTATATTTTTAATTTTTTTTTTCGAGACAGGGTTTCTCTGTATAGTCCTGGCTGTTCTGGAACTCACTCTGTAGACCAGGCTGGCCTCGAACTCAGAAATCCACCTGCCTCTGCCTCCCAAGTGCTGGGATTACAGGCGTGCGCCACCACCGCCCGGCTATTTTTAATTTTTTAGTGCCATACTTCTAGCCTTAGCGTAGATATGTGACACAAACAAAATAGGAAGCACTTTCATTTTCTTACATCACTTTCTTCACTGCTGATTAATAGTTCATTTAACAGTTGTATTAAATATTGTACTTGGAAGCTAGATAGCTCATAATAATTGTAAGCAAAGTTTTATAAATCTTACATTTCCTACTTATGTGTTTGTTTTTAATTTTTCTTGATGTAACTGTGGCTTAATTATGATATATTTTAAAGAAATTGATAGTGCTTTCTGTGTTCCCATATTCTCACTTGATATGTATATTTTAGTACAGTGAATGAAGTCTTTATATGTAATTTATTCATCATCATTATTATTGGCAGTTGTGGTGGTGGTGGTAGGTATGGTGCTGTGTATATGCATGTGCATACCCTGTGCAAATCTGAAAGTTTTAAGTTTTGTAGAAATATATTGTGTAAATTTCGTCTTGTCATGGAATATCTTGGTTTCTGGTAGCCAGGGCTGGCATTTGTATTCTCTTGGAATCCGTATGAAATCTGCCCAGGATTTTCTGGCTTCTCTGGTGAGAAGCCTGGTGTAATTCTGATAGGTCTGTTTTATATGTTATGTTCAGCTTTTAATTTTCTTTCTTTGTTTTCTGCATTTGGTATTTTGATTATTATTTGACAGAAGGAATTTCTTTTCTGGTCTACTCTATTTGGAGTTCTGTAGGCTTCTTGTATGTTCATGGGAACATACAAGGCTCTTTAGGTTAGGGAAGTTTTCTTTTATAATTTTGTTGAAGATATTAACTGGCCCATTAAGCTGTTAATCTTCACTCTCTTCTATATCTATTATCCTAAAGTTTCATCTTCTCATTGTGTCCTGGATTTCCTGGAAGTTTGGGGTTAGTAACTTTTTGCATTTTGCATTTTCTTTGCATGTTGTGTCAATGTTTTCTATAGTATCTTCTGCACCTGAGATTCTCTCTTCTGTCTCTTGTTTCTGTTGGTGATCCTTGCATCTATGACTCCTGATCTCTTTCCTAGGTTTTCTACCTCCAGGGTTGTCTCACTTTTTGAATTCTTTATTGTTTCTACTTACATTTTTAGATCCTGGATGGTTTTGTTCAATTTCTTCACGTGTTTATTTGTGCTTTCTTATAATTCTTTAAGGGACTTTTGTGTTTCCTCTTTAAGGGCTCCAACCTGTTTATCTATGTTCTCCTGTATTTCTTTAAGGGAGTTATTTCTGTCCTTCTTAAAATCCTCTATCATCATCATGAGAATTGATTTTAAATCTCAATCTTGCTTTTCCTGTGTGATATGGTATCCAGGACTTGCTATGGTGGGAGAGCTGGATGTTGCCAAGTAACCTGGGTTACTCTTACTTACATTCTTGTGCTTGCCTCTTGCTCCCTGGGTATCTCTAGTGCTATCTGCTCTCATTGTCTCTGACTGGAGCCTGCCCCTCCTATTATCTTGATTGTGTCAGAACTCCTCATAGTCCACCTGTCTTGGTGATTCTATAATCCTATGATCCTGGTCATGTTAGATCACCTGGGAGTTGTGCTTCCTCTGGGTGTTGTGGAACTTGATAAGGAGGTCTGCTCAGAACACTGGATCAGACAGAATGGAACCTGTGTCACTGGCCAGGCAGGGGTTCTTGTGTCCATGGATCCCTGGGCAATCCCAGTTACTCCTGTTTTTGGGAAGATGTTGTGGCCTCCTCACCTAAGATCCTGGGCATGTTAGAGCTCCTGGGAGTCCAGTTTCCTCTGAGTGTTGTGGGATTGGGTGCAGAGCTAGTGTCTAAGGTTTGCTCAGGGTACCAACTCAGACCAGAAGAACTGGAAGTTCTTTATTGTTCAGGATTTAAACTATCCTAACATTTTTGATTGTTTGTTTTTGATTTTTGTTTTTTGTTTTCCATATGAAGCTGAGAATTATTCTCTCAAGATCTGAAAAGAATTCTGTTGGAATATTGATGGGAATTGTAGGTTCACTAGACAGCTTTTGGTAAAATGGCCATTTTTACTGTGTTAATCTGATCAAACCATGAGATTGGGAGATATTTTTATATTTAGATATCTTCTTCAATTCCTCTCTTTAAAGACTTGAAGATCTTGTAATATAACTATTTCATTTGCTTGGATAGAGTTATACCAAAGTATTTTTCATTATCTATTGCTATTGTGAAAGGTGTTGTTTCATTGATTTCATGCTCAGCCCATTTATCATTTGTATAAAGGAGATCAATGGCCTTTTTAAAAAAATTGTTTTGAGTTAATTCTGTATCCAGCCACTTGACTGAAAGTGTTTATCAATTGTAGCAGTTCTCTGTAAGTTTTGTTGGTCACTTGTAAATACTATCATAACATGTCTGTTAGCTTTCTTATTGCTCTATCTAGAACTGCCAGTACTATATTGAAGAGATATAGAAAGAGGAAACAGCCTTGTCTTGTCCCTGATTTTAGTGGAATTGCTTTAAGTTTCTGTCAATTTAATTTGATGTTAGCTGCTGGGGTGCTGCATCCTGCCTTTAGTGTATTTAGGTACATGCCTTGGATCCTCCATCCCTCTAAAACTTTTCACAAGAGGTGGTGTTAGACTTTGAAAAGGTATTTTCAGCATCTAATGAGATGATCATGTGAGTTTTTCTTTCGGTTTGTTTTTACGGTGGATTGCATTGATGGATTTTTCTATATTGACCATTCCTGCATCCCTGGATAAAATCTACTTGATCATGATAGATGATGTTTTTGATGTATACTTTGAATAGGTTTATGAGTATTTTATAAAGTATTATTGGATCAATGATAATAAGGGAAAGTGGCATAAAATTCACTTTCTTCACTGGGTCTTTGGAAGGTTTAGGTGTCAGGGTGACTGGCCTCATAGAATGAGTTTGACAGTGCTCCTTCTGTTTCTATTTTTGTGAGATGGTTTGAGAAGTATTTCTATTAGGTCTTCTTTGAAAATTTGGTAGAATTGTTCACTAAAATCATCTAGCCCTGAGCATGTTTGCTTGTTTGTTTTCTCACTCTTTTTCTTCTTTCCTTCCTTCCTTCCTTCCTTCCTTCCTTCCTTCTTACTTTCTTTCTTTCTTTTTTCTTTCTATTAACTTTTATGACTGATCTATTTCATTAGAATTAGAGGAATGTGTAGATTGCTCACCTGATCTTGATTTAAATTTGATAAGTGGAATCTTTCAAGAAAATCATCCCTTTCATTTAGATTTTCAATTATGTCAAGTATGGACTTTTGAAATAATACCTAATGATTCTTTGAATTTCCCCACAGTCTTCTGTTATGTCTGTCCTGCTTTTCGTTTCTTATTTTCTTAATTTGAGAACTATCTCTCTTCCTTTTAGTTTGGCTAAACCAAACAGTATCCCATATGTTTGGGTATGGTGTGCCTTCATTTTCATTAAATTTTAGAAAATCTTACAGTTCATTCTTTATTTCTTCTCTCACCCAGTGGTCATTGAATATGGACCATGTTCAATTTCCATGAGTTTATAGGGATTTTGTTGTTTCTGTTGTTGTTGAAGTCCTGCTTTAATCCATCATAATCTGATAAGATTCAAGGAGTTGTTGGGCAGTGATAGTGAGAGACTTTTATCCCAGCACTTGGGAGGCAGAGGCAGGCAGATTTCTGAGTAGGAGGCTAGCCTGGTCTACAGAGTGAGTTCCAGGACAACCAGGCCTACACAGAGAGAAACCATGTCTTGGAAATCAAAAAAAAAAAAAAAAAAAAAAGATTCAAGGAGTTGTTTCAGTCTTATATCCATTGAAGTTTTATGATTAAGTATATGATCAATTATCGGAAAGGTTCTGTGATGTGCTTAGAACAAGATATACTCTTTTGTGAGTATTCTAAGGTCTGAAAGATATATCCCCAGGCTTTCTGAATTTTAGAGTTGCTGTTGACAAACCAGCTGTAATTATGTTAGGTCTGTCTTGACCTTGCAGCTTTTAATATTCTTTCTTTGTCCTGTTCATTTACTGTTCTGATTACTATGTGGCAGAAGATTTTAGTCCAATCTATTTGGTGTTCTGTAATTTTATAAACATCCTTTTCTTTATATTAGGGAAATTTTCTTCTATGGAGGTATTTTCTGTGCTGAGATGGGCTCTTTTGATTTATCATTTTTAATGACCAATGTATCAATTTCTTCTATAGTATCTTCTATGCCTGAGACTTTTTCTTCCAAATCTCATATTCCATTGGTGATACTTGTGTCTGTAGTTTCTATTTTCTTTCCTAGGTTTTCCATCTCCAGGTTTGCCTCAGTTTGTGTTTTTCTTATTGCTTCTATTTCTGTTTTTAGTTCTTGGACAGTTTTGTTTTGTTTTGTTTTGTTTTGTTTTGTTTTGTTTTTTTGTTGTTTTTTGGTTTTTTTTGGTTTTTTGGGTTGTTTTTTGTTTGTTTGTTTGGTTGGTTGGTTGGTTTTTTTTTGGGGGGTTTTGGTTTTTTGAGACAGGGTTTTTCTGTATAGCTCCGGCTGTCCTGGAACTCACTCTGTAGACCAGGCTGGCCTTGAACTCAGAAATCCACCTGCCTCTGCCTCCCAAGTACTAGGATTACAGGCATGTGCCAACACGCCCGGCTGGACAGTTTTATTCACTTTGTTTGCATGTTTTCATTTGGCTTGTATTTTCCTGCATTTGTCTAAGGAATTTATTAATTTTCTATTTAAAGGCCTCTATCATCTTTATACGATTGACTTAAAGTCATCTTCTTGTGCTTTGGCTATGTTAGAATATCTAGGGCTTGCTGTAGCCAATAGCTGGACTCTGGTGGTGCCTTACTGCCGTGGCTCTTCCTGATTGTGTTCTTAAGCTGTTCTGTACCCATCTTCTTTTCCCTGGTATTGGCTGGATGATCTTGATGCCAGCAGGACTCCTCAGGAAGGCAAGAAGAACCCTGGGCCTGACAATGGAGGTTTGGGATTGAGGTTGGGACTATGTACAGCTCACCTATTCTGGTTCTGGGTGAACCAGACTTGGAAGTGATTGGGAGTTGCAAGCCGGTTGTTTTTGTAGCCCTTAGCAGGGCTTTACTGGAAAGCAGTATTCTCTTGGGGTCTCAGGAGGATCCTTGGAATGTCAAGGCATGCCTAGAGCCATAAATGGAAGTCAGAAAATAGGAAAAGATCACCTCTGCAGGCTGTGCCCCAGGAAGACAGAACTGGAAAGAGATTTCTGGAGGAAGGGTTCCAAAGTGTTTCCTTGTGGGGACAACACAGGCCTCAACAGATGAGCAGGATATTGTAGGTTACCACATGGCTCATTGGGGTGGCAAAGTAAGCCCAGAGCTAGAAATAAGTTCAAGGGTTTGATGTTGATATTTTTCCTCTGCAAAGTTTGCTGATTCTTTCTCAATTTTTGTTGATTTATTTGCTATTTTATCATTTAGATGTTTAAGAATCAAAGGAAAATTTTGAAAATATGTCACAAATATTTAAGAAAAATTCAAAGTGCCATATATTATGTTGTCCTTTCTTTTGAAAGTGTTTTAAGACTTGGATTTATAGGTTCATTACTCCATATGTTTTAGTGACTAGTAAGGGTCCCTTTGAGAAATCATGACAGGCAACCAACTTGATATAAAGGGAGATTAGTTGGGGGAAGGGAGGGGAGCGTGAACCTAGAGAAGGGGTAGAGGCAGACATATGGGAGCAGAGCCTTGAGACAGGAGGATGGAAAAGAACAGAAAAGGAGAGAGGGGCGGAACTAGCAGTGGCAGGTAGTGGTGGTAGGTGATGATGTAAGCAATTGGTAAGTCCCTGGAACTACCTGTAAGCTCACATTTCTCCCCTCTCCTTTAATTGAAAATGAGTTGAATTGAAATGAATGGAACCACCAAGCAAAGAATACACATGGAGGAACCAATGGTGCTGGCCAAATATGTGGCAGAGGATGGCCTTGTTAGACATCAGTGGGAGGAGAGGCCCTTGGGATGCCCCAATGTAGGGGAATGCCAGGGCAGGAAGATGGGAGTGGGGGGTCCCTTCATGGGGAATGGAGAAGAGGGATGGGACAGGGGTTTGAAAAGGGGAGACCTTGAAAGGGGAAAACACTCGAAATGTAAATAAAGAAAATATCCAGTAAAAAAAAAAAAAAGGAAAATGAGGAACTTGGAAGGGGTGATGGAAGATGGGAAAGGAGTGAGTTATTGTTTTGAACTCCTTCCTGCTGATTCACTGTTTGGGGGTCACTGGGATCCCTAAGAAAACTTGGATACTGGACATGTAACCAACCTCACTGAGTTCTTCCCTCCTGGCTCCTACTTGGATGAAGTTGGAAGCAGCCAGAGAGAGGCTCCTGTCACCACTCCAATGTTTTGCCATCATGTACGTTAACCCTCTAAACCATAAGCCCAAATTCAACAATTTCTTTATAAATTGCATTAGTTATCATGTCTTATCACAGCAACAGAAAAGTAACCAAGACACCTCTCAACTCATGACACTAAGGTGAATGTATAATAAAATGATCTGCAGTCTGCCAGTGTGCAATTCATGAGAAAATCATAGTACAAAGGCAAAGGTTGTTATTTCACTCATAACAATTTTTCTTGACATACCGTATGTAAGCTTAGATTTAAAAGCAACTATCTGCTCCTTTGTTTCCTCTTAAAGCAATCATTTCACAACATATAAGAACTCCAGCCACTGAGTTGTTAGAAACCAGTGCCTATGCTGGGTATTTCCATGCTATTTAGTATCTTTTATTTTCTTGCAGGTATTCTTGAACTTAACATAATGAGCTTAAAGTCTTTCGTTTCTGTCTCTCCCTCCCCTGCCATCAGGTGAAAAGAGAACAAAAACATTTTATACACATGAAACATATTGAATAAAACAGAATTTAATACTTTCTTAGTCATGAGTAGAAGCATATCAATTTTATTCTATTAGCTCAGATAATTATGGGTGCTCTTTCCCAAAGACAGTGACAGAGAGAGAGAGAGAGAGAGAGAGAGAGAGAGAGAGAGAGAGAGAGAGAGAGTTCCATTTTTTATTGGATATATTCTATATTTACATTTCATTTCCCTTTTTCTGGTTCCCTGCCGTCCAAAGGTCCCACATGCCCTTTTCCCTCCCCCTGCTCCCTCATCCACCCCTTCCCACTTCCCTGTTCTGGTATTCCACTACACTGATGCTCTGATCCTTTACAGCACCAGTGTCCACTCCTTTCTTCTTGTCGGACATCATTTGGTATGTGAATTGTGGTGGTTTTTTTTTTTTTTTTTTTTTTTTTTGGTGTCCCAAGATTCTAAGCTAATATCCACTTATCAGTGAGTGCATACCATGGGTATTCTTTTGAGACTGGGTTACCTCACTTAGTATGATATTCTCCACCTCCACCCATTTCTCTAAGAATTTCATGAACTCATTGTTTCTAATGGATGAATAGTATTCCATTGTGTATATATACCACTTTTTATATCCATTCCTCCTTTGAGGGACATCTGGGTTCATTCCAGCTTCTGGCTATTAAAAATAAGGCTGCTATGAACATAGTGGAGCATGTATCCTTATTGCATGCTGAGGAATCTTCTGGGTATATGCCCAGAGGTGGTATGGCTGGGTCCTCCAGAAGTATCGTGTCCAGTTTTCAGAGGAACTGCCAGAATGATTTCCAAAATGGTTGTACCAGCTTGCAGTCCCACCAACAGTGTAGGAGTGTTCCTCTTTCTCCACATCCTCGCCAACACCTGATGTCTCCTGAGTTTTTAATCTTAGCCATTCTGACTGGTGTGAAGTGAAACCTCAGGGTTGTTTTGATTTGCATTTCTCTAATGGCTAATGATGTTGAACATTTTTTAAGGTGGTTCTCAACCATCCGAATTTCTTCAGGCAAAAAGTCTTTGTTTAGCTCTGTACCCCATTTTTGGATGGGGTTATTTGGTTTTCTGTTGTCTAACTTCTTGAGTTCTTTGTATACATTGGATATTAGCCCTCTGTCAGATGTAGGGTTGGTGAAGATCTTTTCCCAATTTGTTGGTTGCCGATTTGTCCTTTTGACAGTGTCTTTTGCCTCACAGAAACTTTGTAATTTTGTAAGGTCCCATTTGTCTATTCTTGATCTTAGAGCATAAGCAATTGGTGTTCTGTTCAAGAACATTCCCCCTGAGCCAATGTCCTCAAGGGTCTTCCCCATTTCTTTTCTATTAATTTTAGTGTGTCTGGTTTTATGTGGAGGTCTTTGATCCACTTGGAGTTGAGCTTAGTACAAGGAGATAAGAGTGGATCAATTCTCATTCTTCTTCATGTTGACCTCCAGTTGAGCCAGCACCATTTGTTGAAAAGGCTATCTTTTTTCCACTGGATGTTTTCAGCTCCTTTGTCGAAGATCAATTGGCCGTAGATGTGTGGGTTTACTTCTGGGTCTTCAATTCTATTCCTTTGATCCACCTCCCTGTCACTGTACCGATACCATGCAGTATTTAACACTACTGCTTTATAGTATTGCTTGAGGTCTGGGATACTGATTCCCCCAGAAGTTCATTTTCTGTTGATGATAGTTTTTAGCTATCCTGGGTTTTTTGTTATTCCAGATGAATTTGAGAATTGCTCTTTCTAACTCTATGAAGAACTGAGTTGAAATTTTGATTGGGATTGCATTGAATCTGTATATTGCTTTTGGCAAGATTGCCATTTTAACTATATTAATCCTGCCAACCCATAAGCATGGAAGATTTTTCCATTTTCTGAGGTCTTCTTCCATTTCAATCTTCAGAGACCTGAAGTTTTTGTCATATAAATCTTTCATTTGTTTAGTTAGAGTCACACCAAGTTATTTTATATTGTTTGTGGCTATTGTGAAGGGTGTCATTTCCCTAATTTCTTTCTCAGCCTGCTTATCCTTTGAGTATAGGAAGGCTATTGATTTGCTTGAGTTTATTTTATAACTGAAGTTGTTTATCAGTTGTAGGAGTTCTCTGGTGGAGTTTTTTGGTTCACTTAAGTATACTATCATATCATCTGTGAATAGTGATAGTTTGACTTCTTCCTTTCCAATTTGTATCCCTTTGACTTCCTTATGTTGTCGAATTGCTCTAGCTAGTACCTCAAGTACTATATTGAAGAGATATGCTAAGAGGGGGCAGCCTTGTCTAGTCCCTGATTTTAGTGGGATTACTTCAAGTTTCTCTCCATTTACTTTGATGTTGGCTACTGGTCTGCTGTAGATTGCTTTTACTATGTTTAGGCAAGGACCTTGAATTCCTGTTCTTTCCAAGACTTTTAACATGAAAGGATGCTGAATTTTGTCAAATGCTTTTTCAGCATCCAATGAGATGACCATGTGTCTTTTTTCTTTGAGTTTGTTTATGTAGTGGATTACATTGATGGATTTCCATATATCCCTGGGATGAAGCCAATTTGATCATGGTGAATGATCGTTCTGATATGTTCTTGGATTCGGTTGGCAAGAATTTTATTGAGTATATTTGCATCGATGTTCATAAGGGAGATTGGTCTGAAGTTCTCTTTCTTAATTGGATCTTTGTGTGGTTTTGGTATCAGGGTAATTGTGGCTCCATAGAATGAGTTAGGTAGTGTTCCTTCTGTTTCTATTTTGTGAAAAGGTTTAAAGAGTATTGGTATTAGGTCTTCTTTGAAGGTCTGATAGAATTCTGCACTAAAGCCATCTGGTCCTGTGCTTTTTTTGGTTGGAAGACTTTCTATGACCCCTTCTATTTCTTTGGGAGTTATGGGTCTGTTTAGACGATCTATTTGATCCTGATTTAATTTTGGTATTTGGTATCTGTCTAGGAAATTGTCCATTTCCTCCAGATTCTCCAGTTGTGTTGAGTATAGCCTTTTGTAGTAGGATCTGATGATTTTTTTTTGAATTTCCTCAGTTTCTGTTGTTATATCTCCCTTTTCATTTCTAATTTTGTTAATTTGAATACTGTCTCTGTGCCCTTTGGTAAGTCTGGCTAGGGGTTTATCTATCTTGTTGATTTTCTCAAAGAACCAGTTCCTGGTTTTGTTGATTCTTTGTATGGTTCTCTTTGTTTCAACTTGATTGATTTTATCCCAGAGTTTGATGATTTCCCATCTTCTACTCCTCCTGAGTGAAATAGCTTCTTTTTGTTCTAGAGCTTTCAGGTGTGCCATTAAGTTGCTAGTATATGCTCTCTCCTGTTTCTTTTTTGAGACACTCGGGGCTATGAGTTTTTCTCTTAGCACTGCTTTCATTGTGTCCCATAGATTTGGGTATGTTGTGCCTTCATTTTCATTAAATTCTAAAAAGACTTTGATTTCTTTCTTTATTTCTTCCTTGACTAAGGTATCATTGAGTAGAATATTGTTCAGCTTCCATGTGTATGATGAGACGATGTTTCTATCTTGCTTATTCTGGGGTCCAGTTTTCCTCCTTGTGTTGGTGTTTTTCCCCATTATCCTTTGTAGGGCTGGGTTTGTGGAAAGATATCGTGCAAATTTGGTCTTGTCATGGAATACCTTGGTTTCCCCATCTATGGTGATTGAGAGTTTTGCTGGGTATAGTAGTTTTGGCTGAAATTTGTGTTCTCTTGGAGTCTTCATGATATTTGCCCAGGATCTTCTAGCTTTCATGGTCTCTGGTGAGAAGTCTGCTGTAATTCTGATAGGTGTTCCTTTATATGTTACTTGGCCTTTTTCTGTTACTGCCTTTAATATTCTTTCTTTGTTTAGTACGTTTGGGGTTTTGATTATTATGTGACGGGAGTTATTTCTTTTCTGGTCCAGTCTGTTTGGAGTTCTGTAAGCTTCCTGTATATTCATGGGCATCTCTCTCTTTAGGTTAGTGAAGTTTTCTTCCATAATTTTGTTGAAGATATTTGCTGGCCATTTAAATTGTAGATCTTCACTCTCATCTATCCCTATAATCCTTAGGTTTGGTCTTCTCATTGTGTACTGGATTTCCTGGATGTTCTGGGTTACAAGCCTTTTGCATTTTGCATTTTCCTTGACTGTGGAGTCAATGGTTACTATGGTATCTTCAACATCTGAGATTCTTACCTCTATCTATTGTATTCTGTTGTTGATATTTGCATCTATGACCCCTGATTTCTTCCCAAGGTTTTCTATCTCCAAAGTTGTCTCCTTTTGTGATTTACTTAGTTGTTTCTACCTCTGTGCTCAGATCTTGGATGTTTTTGCTCAGTTCCTTCATTTGTTTGTTTGTATTTTCTTGCAATTCTTTAAGATATTTTTGTGTTTCCTCTTTCATGACTTCTGCCTATTGATTCAAGTTCTCCTGCATTTCTTTAAGTGATTTTCTCATTTCCTTTTTATTGGCTTCTGTCTGTTGGTCCATATTCTCCTGGAACTCTTTAAGTGATTTTTGCATTGTCAGGGCTTCTAACCTATTGATGTTCCCCTCCATTTCTTTAAGAGATTTGTTTATGTCTTTTTTGTGTTCCTCTAGCAGCATCATGACCAGTGCTTTTTAATCCAGCTCTTGTTTTTCTGGTGTGTTGGGGTACCCAGGACTTGCTATGGTTGGCTAATTGGGTTCAGATGCTGCCATATTGCCTTGATTTCTGTTTGTAACATTCCTAAGTTTGCCTTTTGTCATCTGTTTATCTCTGAAGTTAGTTGGTCTTGTTGTTACTGCTTGGTGTTTGAAGCTCCTGTGAGCCTGGCATTTAGCGCTGCTGTTGTAGAGGGCGTCCGAGCTCCCGAGGTGGAGACTGGGAGGTTTCAATTACTGGGCTCAGAATTACCTCCTAGGCTCTGCTTGGGCCAGATCCAAGTCTTCCCCAGGCTCGCTGCTAGACCTGCAATTGGCCTCCCACAGTCTCCTCCTGGCCTGCCTAGTTGCCAGCTCTTAGAATATAGCCAATAAAAAAAATTTTTTCGATAAAAAAAAAAAAAAAAAAAAAGAATCAGATCTTTTTTTTCCCTCCACCGATCTGGGCTCGTCTGTTAGATCTTTATGGTGACCTGGACTTCTCTGTTGGTTCTCTATGGTGACCTGTTCAGGCCACGAGCTCCAAGGGTCTCAGGGCCCTGTCTAACCACTGGACTCCCTGCAGGACCGGAGTTTCCCTGGTTGGGCTGCTAGAACCTAGATGGTGATGCTCTCAGTCCACAGGGCTCTGTCATGTTAGCTGTCTGTGGTGTCCTGAGGCAAGATGTCGGCCTCTGGCTGTACTCCAGGCACAGACCCACTAGCAGGTTGGTGCCCACATGGGTTGGCACAGAAACTGCCCGCCGAACTGATCTGGCTCTGGGTGTACTGCCGAGCTGTTGGTGCACAGACCTCCCGCCGCCCTGCTCTGGCTCTGGGCACAAGCAAGAGCCTGACGGGGTAGTCGATGCTAGGCTAGGTCTCTGTCCACGCACCTGAACCTAGCAGGCAGTCCGCTGTGACCCGAGGGAAGATGGCGGCCTGGCTGCAAGCCAGCGAGCCAGAGCCCAGCGGTCAGCGACAGCCTCTGAGCTGTAGGTGCACATACCTCCCGCTGACCTCCTTTGGCTCTGGGCATGAGCAAGAGCCTGACCGGGTAGTCGTTGCTAGGCTAAGTCTCTGTCCACACACCTGAACCCAGCTGCCCGGCAGGCAGTTCACAGTGACCCGAGGGAAGATGGCAGCCTGGCTGCTGTGTGTTTATGTTTGTGTGAATAAGCTGTGCACTTTTATCTGAATAGGAAAGGGGCACTGAAGATTGTTACAAGATGCTACAGCTTAATAAAAGGAGAAATACATTTTGTGTTTATTTAGAAATATTACTTACATTGCGCTTTGCAGCTATAACATTCCACACAGAAGACATTTGATTCTATATGGGAGTACTTGGTGTGCCTATGTCAGAGTAGACGCCTGTCACAATGTTTATTCTGTTTCCTATTCATTTTTTTAGGTGTCCCTTTAGAGTCTGAGACAGACATAAAACTATACTGAGGATCATCCTTTGTCAAAAAATGTGTGGATGTTTACAGAGCTTAGATTTCAAGAGGTAAGATATTCATAGATAGCTATGTAAAGCAGTGTAAGTTTCCATACTTCATAGATTAGATGCTTAAACCACAGTCAAGGTGAAAGAGATAATTCTGTAACTCCCCATGCACAATGCTGTATACTTCATCCTACCAATTTCATCATTGTAACTTTCTACCCACAAAGCAAAGCATTTGCTTGCGTAATTTCTTTCTTCCTTTGATATAAATTAGCACCATTTCAAATTTATGAGGATCTAGAGTATTAGAAACATTCTTCTCCAGTCTAATTTAAACAATAGAGCCTTTTGAAATTCTTTGCTCATATCCCTCACACATGTAACGGTAAAAGAACAAGTCTTGCCCCTATTTTATATTGTAGAAGAGCTCTCTGCCTGTAAAGAAATTCCCATTTTACTGAAGCTTTTTACTTGCTTCTACTCTGTGTTTGTTCGGGTGTGCTTGTGTGTGTGTGTGTGTGTGTGTGTGTGTGTGTGTTAAGCCATTATATTACTTTTCTGTTGTAAATGTGTATGTGTGTCTAATGTGCTTGTGTTTATTAAAGCATGTTCACACATATGTAGATGCAGGTTTGAATGGATTGCCTGGAAATACCCACCACTGATTTGGGCACCTTTCTAGTTTGATTTTCACCGTATTCATTGAGGTGTGGACTCTCAGTTGATCATGGATTGTAGTAGCATTTCCACATAGATTGTTTAGGAAGCATATTCAGGGGATTCCTTTCTCCCTTCAAGTACAAAAATTCCAGTGAAACTATCATAATACTGCATTTACATGCATTCTGGAGATTTGAACTTTGCTTCACATACAAGTTCTTTTTGCAACTGAAATATCTCCCCAGCCTCCAGGTTATTCCTTTTATCTGTATTTTGGGTTGAATTAAAAATCAAATTTATTGTCAAAATAAGGCACAAAATAAAACAATGATATTTTATTGTGCTGCATGAGTAAGACATTTGTGTTTTGTCTTGCAAATTTCTTTGGTTACATTTTGTGTTTATTTTATAAGACTAAAACTAAACAGGAATTAATTGCATTCATCAAAAGTTACTGAGTTTATGCAAATGAAGGACTGTGATAATAAGATTTAAATTTCAAACCTGTTTTTGAAAACAGGTAGACGTGAAGTCTACATGCTCATCCTTCCAACTTTGTTTCCATTCCTTCTATATGGAGTCTGAGCGTTCAGCAGGACATATCAGTAAAATGCTGTACACTATGTTTTGTCTTTCTTAGTATTCATGATGCCTTTTTTTTTAGCAAGTCTGACCCCTTTTCATTCATTTTATTTAGTACTGTAAAGCTGACAAATATAAAACAAAATAAGCAACTCTTAGCTTAGGAGGTCACCCAGAGGGTGAATGTTTGCCTAGTCAACATAGGCTTTTTGTTCAATGCCTAACAATGCAAAACCAAACGATTCTGCAACTATTTCCCACTCTTACACATTTTCACATTCTTAGCTATACAGTTCTATATGATTTGTTTGAATGTTATTCACCTTGACACTCTGATTTTCAACCCCACTGTTCTATTCCTTGGGTATTGAAGATTTATTTTTTTTTCTATTCTGTCTTTATTGGCTATTTATTTATATTTCAAATGTTATCCCACTTCCCAGTTTCTTCTCCAGAAGCCTCCTATCTCCGCCTTCTTCCCCTTGCCTCTATGAGAGTGCTCACACACCTGCCCACCCTCTCCTGCCTCAGCTGCTTAGTGTTCCTCTATCCTGGGTCAATTATAATTGAACTCAGACCTTCCCTTGTGCTGGATCCCACTTTGAGCCTATCCCTGTACTTCTTATCCTTGGGCTCCTCTCCATTTCCATCCCTGTAATTCTTTCAGACAGGAACAATTATGAGTGAGAGTTATGACTGTGGGATGACCAGCTTCTCCCTCATTTGAAGCCCTGTCTTCCTACTGGAAGTAGGCTCTATAAGTTCCCTCTCTCTACTGTCAGGCGTTTCATCTAACGTGAGCTATGTCTCCATAGCTCACAAAAAGAGACCTAGCAAGACATCACTCTGGAAGACCCAACAAGCAGCTGAAAGAGTCAGATGCAGATATTTGCACCCAACCAATTGACAAAAGCAGATGACCCTTGCTGTTGAACTAGCAAAGGCTGAATGAAGCTGAGGGAGACCCAGTAGGAAGACCAGCAGTCTCAATTAATCTGGACCCATGGATTTCTCAGACACTGGACCATCAAACAGGCAGCATACACCAGCTGATATGGGGCCCATAGCACACATGCAATAGAGGTCTGCCGGACCTTTGTTCATCCAGAGAAGATGGGGAATAAAAACTGGAGTGTATAAAAATAATTAATAAAAAAAACAACAAAAAAATGAACTCATAGAGCTTCCTAAAATTATATTGTAAGAGTCTTTTGACAGTAAACATATCCACCCATGCCTTTTTAACTATATAAACACTTAGGAATCATAAAAGATTGAATAATTGCCCACAATCTTAGAGCTTTATAAGACAGTACCTGTACTAATTCTTCTTACCAATTAAGGAAAATATATAGCCCATGAAATTGAAGATAGTCATAAGAATTTGATGATCTAGTGCTGTGGAATTCTGTAGTAAAATGGTCTAGGTATCAAAAATGCGTTGGTCTGGATGGGACAATTTTATAGGCTGCTGGTACATACATATATAGACATATAGACACACATAATGAATAAGGAAAGACAACACTACTTACTACTGTTTTTCATAATGTTGAAGAGTTTACAGAATGGGGACAATAAGAATTGGATATTTTCGCATTTATCATTTTGGAATATTTTTTAACACTTGTATGTGAGTACTCCATTAGAGAGTTTATGTGCATGAAAGCCAGACAGAAAATGGTTTTTCATATGGAAAATGGTTTTGTGATTTATAAAAATGCACTGCATCCCACCAAAGATGCAAATGTACAGTATGAGCATAAACAACCAAATGAAACAACACATGATACAATGTAAAAGAATAACAATAGATACTCATTTGTGGCATTTACTGAGTGGTCTCATGAGACATCAAATAGTCCTTGCTTTGGTTTTTTTCATATGGTGTTTCGCAGTGTAGCCCTGTCTGTCCTGGGACCTGCTCTGTGCACTAAGCTGGCCCCAGGCTTACAGAGATCTGCTGGCCTCTCTCTTCTGATTAAATCCCTTCTACCACTAAAAAAGCATTCCCAGCACTCCCTAAATCCCATTTATCAATCTCAGAGTATTATTTATATCAATGTATGATATAGATACTCTCTATTCAACACGATATTGAATCCAACACCAACAAACATTAAAATGCTGTAACCATCTTACAGCTGGGCAAATCTAGGCATAGAAGTAAACAGAGAGCAGTCAACCAGTTTTCAACCCCAGATTTATCACCAGAACCTCCTAAAATTTTCTAAGAATCATTAGTAAGCAAAATTAATCTACATATTCTTTTAGTCTTAATATTGCAATCTTATCTGAACAAAACATAGTTGATAACTTCCTTAAATTTACGAAAGTTAAGTCATACTGGATGTCAATACTGCATATTTCTCTTTATGCTTAAAATATAGAACATTATAGAACAAATTAGACAAAGAATCTGAAACATAGTAAAAATGTCCTTCAAAATGAGTCATACACAACTGTATTTCTTTCATCATTATAAGTCACAATACTTCTGAAGCATATGTTTGTTTTACTTTAAATCTCTAATTCTCTCTTTAATAAAAAGAGTTAGTATTGTAAGACTGTAAGCAAGAGTCATATGTCTGGGAACCTATAAAATCCTATTAAAAAAAACTGAAATGATAATCTGGTAATAGGTCCTGGCTTCTTCCTTTCAGCTGCCAAGAGAAATAAAAGGTATCTCAGAGTTATTTTCGTTGTTTCTTTCTCCCATTTATTTATTGTTTTGAGATGAGTCATTAAAGACACAGTGTATAATGGTTAAGGAAATGGCCTTGTGTTCATTATATTGGTAAAATTCCTGATATAATATTTACAAATAGCATGACATGGAGCCAGACACTTAATGCTATTAAAGTACAGTGCTGTAGTCTTCCATTTGTCATATTTGTCACTGTGCTATTGTATTGGATACTTTCCTTTATTGGAATAAAGTCACTTAGCACAGCAGGATACTTATGAAGAATTCTATGAGTTTTAGCTATATTTTCTAACCACATCACCATTGGACAGAATGTTTTGTCTATTATATTTGTATCTAGTCATGTAAATTTGTGTGAATATATATTTATTGTATACCTCCCTGTGCCCACAGTGGAAGTTAACTATGTAGACCAAATATTCCTAATATGACTGACAGATGTAGTTGCAATTAACTTTTACAAAATCTGAAAGTGACTGAACTGTCTGATCATGAGCAGAATGAAGTACTGGGTAAATGGAACTCCATAAATGGAGATGGGTCCTTTCCTTTAGAAAATTCTGGTCTTGGCAAGATCTGCTCCTTAATTTTATTCCTTTATATTGTGATATCATGGTTTGCAGCCAAGCTAGACTCTGAATATCTTATTCATCCTACAATTACATTTCATCAGGCTGACAGAGCTTAAACCAAGATTCTATTCCCCATGGTAATTTCATTTGTCTTAGTAGGTGCTTTAAATTTTTTTTTGTTTTTCAATTATTATTTTTTTTCCTTTTTGGTGTGAAACTGTGATGTGGACTCCGTTGTGCTTGTCACAGGAGTCCTTTCATCTTTTCCATGAGCTTTCTGATTCTTTCAAAGAGAAACTAAACACATTTTTTCTTCAATTAAAGTAAGTAGAAGTTTAAAAACAGATTCGTATTCCGAGTGTTCATCTACAGCTGTGCTTCCCACAGTTCTACACATGACTTAGTGTTGCATGCATTATTCATTAAGATGAAACATTCCGAACCAGCAAGCTTTATTGCAGTTGTAAGGGTTACAGATGAAACCCTTCTTTGAATGCAAAGCCTGATAACTACAAATCAATGTGTAGCACCATGACTGTAGTGAACCTACACAGTACAGTTCTCTGCAACTAAAGGTGTGGAAATGCATGAATTTGAAACATCTTTGAAGGCAGTGTCTGGCAAGAAACTATCCCTGTAACATATCCTTCAGAAATCATGGCCACTGTAATACTCAGGGATAGTTTATTTTCTTTTCAAATGGACCACCTTTTTCTGTCTCTCCAAGATACTTTTACTTTATACACTTTGCTTTTCTTCCCAGTATATTTCTATTTTACACATTTTCACATCCAGTCTTCCTTCACAAGTCATTGGCAGACACCTAAGAGCTACAATGTGAATTTAGAAAACATTCTACTACTATAAAGCACTGAGTCCTCACCATTATCTACAATACAACAGAAAGAATAAAAAAATTCTACTTTTGTTGCTCATCTGTAACTTTTGCTTTGAGTCACTTGCTAAACTTTACAGTTGATACCTAGCCAGTTAAAGAGAGTATATCCCAAATTTGTACTGCCTATCCTTTTTTATTCCACTTCAAGACTGAAGGCAAAGAGACAAGTGTAGCATAAGCCATCTATCAGATTTCACAGAGAATTGCTGTAACCATTAAGCACACCAAACCCTACCAACATAGACCATCACTAAATGGAGTAGTCATCATATCTCTGAGGGCATACTAGTAAGGCTGTGCCCTGGACTTTGATTTATCACTGAAGACAAGTCCATCTTGTTAAGGGAGAAGAACTTCCTTAAACCTATCTACAGAGACAAAAATGGAACAAGGATTTTTAACCAGACCACACCTCTAAGACCAGTGAGTCTACTCTTTCCATATATACTCAAGGTAGTATGTGAAGTTTTAGCTACAGCAATAAGACACCTGAATAAGATCAAAGAGAGAAAATTAAGAAATGGACAAATCAGATTATCATTTTAAGATCAGGAGATTTTATTCAAAAGACATCAAAGATTTCACCAGAAAGCCTCTACTGCTGACAAACATCTTAATCAAAATAACAGGTAGCAAAGTTAACATATAAAATCAGTAACCTTGCTACCATGTGTATGTGCTTGAATGAATTTACCTGTGTAGATGCCCTAGGAGATCAAAGGACACCAGGTCTTTTGGAACTGGATTTTCAGGTGGTTGGGAGCTTCCCTGTGAGTGCTTGATAGAAAACCGTGTCTTTATGACAGTGCTATTACCCTGGGTCCTCTCACCAGCTATGGAAAATAAACAATGTGAGTTGTACTGGTAATTTCTCACACCATATTTAGTTCACACTTAAAAGTTTTACATATTTCCTTCCAAAAACTCCCATTTCATCTATCTGTCTATCTATCTATCTATCTATCTATCTATCTATCTATCTATCTATCTACCTATCTATCTATTCACTTTACCTTCCAATTGTAGTACCCCCTTTCAGACCCCCCACACAGTTCCTTCCCTCATTCTGCCTCCTCTTCTTCTCTGAGAGACTGGAGACAGGAGGATGCCTGGGTATACCTCAACCCAGACACATCAAGTCCCTACAGGGTTAGGTTCTTCTTCTCCCACTGAGGTCTGTCAAGGCAACCAAGGGTAGGAGAATGGATTCAACAGACAAGCTACAACTTTAGGGACAGCCCTCTTTCCAGTTGTTTGGGACCCACATGAGGACTGAGCTGTACATCTGCTACAAATGTGAGCCAGTGGGGGTGGTCAGCTAAGTCCACCCATTTATGCCCTTTGGTTGGTGGTTCAGTCTATGAGAGCCCCCAACGGTCCAATTTAATTGACTCTGTCTTCCTGTGGAGTTCCTATCCCCTCCAGGGCCCCCAATCTTTCCCAACTCTTCCATACAAATCCTGAAGCTTCATCCCATGTCTGGCTGTGGGTCTCTGCATCTGTGTCAGTCGGCTTCTGGGTGGAACCTCTCAGAGGACAGCCATGTTGGGTTTCTATCTGCAAGGATATCTTGGTATCATTAATAGTGTCATGGATTTGTGCTTGCTCATAGGATGGGTCTCAACTTAGACTGGTTATTGCTAGGCCATTCCCTCAGGCTATACCCCATGCCCTGTCTCTGCATTTCTTTGAGCCAGAATACATTTTGGATCAAAAGTTTCGTGGGTGGGTTAGTGTCCCTATCACTCCACTGGGATTTCATCATGGCAATAGGAAGTGGTACCTTAAGGTTCCAAATCCTCATTGCTGTGTATCTCAGCTAAGGTCACCCCCAGTGATTCATGGTAACCTCCTATATCCCAGGCCTTTGGCTCTCACTCAAGATCCCTCCCCAACCTCTGCCTGCTGCAGATTTCCACTCATTCTCATGACAATCTGGCCATCTCCCCTGTCTCTATACTCAATCGTAAACACCCCCATTCCCCTTCCTATCCCTTCTCCCACCCATTTTCCTCCCTCCATCTGTGTCCTATGATTATTTAATTACCCCTTCTAAGTGACAATCAAACATCCTTATTTGGTCCTTCCTTCTTGTTTAGTTTCCTTAGATCTGTGCAGTGTAGCATGTGTATCTTGTATTTTACAGTTAATATCTACTTATCTGTGAGCACATACCATGAATGTTCTTGGTTTATACAGATAAAGAAGCTTACAAATTTATTCTGATTTCTCAGTACAGGGCATTCTGGAGGTGGAAAAATATGCATCATTGACTTCCGTACCTTAATTTTTGCTTGTCTTTCTTTGCTTCGAACAAATGAAGGGGAGAGACTACTTGGTCAATTTTATTTTTTCTTTCTCACTTAGTTGTCCTTTGCATTTCGTAATATTGTGAAGCAAACATGTGAGATTTGTTGAGGAATCACTCCAGCAAATGTTTCAATCAACTAACACAGTGAAACAATCCAATTGCCAAATCAGTGTACAAGGATTAGGAGACGTACCTGAACAAAATATGGTGGTTTTGTACATGGTGGTAGGTATAGCTGCTTTAATGTTCATGTATTCTCTTACCTCTTGTGGAAGGAAAGAATGCATATTTTTCTTTCCCTAATTGTGATAAATACTTTGGTGACTTGAGAAATTCATGTTTTAAAGATTTAAGAAAACGTGCTTTGGAAATTCTTTGATAGAATTCAGTGTGAAGGCTACTAAGGCCTGAATATGCCAGAAAACAATGTTGTAGTAAATACCATTTTAAGAAAACAGTTGCTATGGAGATGAATGTATCTTCATTTGTGAGCCAATCTATTAAGCTTCATATCTTTTGCATATTTTAGATTGTGTTTCATTTTAAATAATGTATTGCAGGAATTTACCAATCCCAGAAATGGAGAGGTGAAAGACATAGACAAATGGGAATGGTCAATTCCATGACACTTCTTATATTCAAAAAATATTTAACTTTTAAATTTTCTCACAAGACATTTTTATTTATTTCACTCTCTTAAGTAAAATTTGTCTATGTATTTCTGCTAGTATAGTTTTTAAAATGGAAGGAAAGTTTAAAACCCAAACTAGAGTAACAATTAAGTATTTTTGCTATCATGCAAATTAGATCAGAGAAGGAGGACTTTTAATCTATTTATTGAGAGAAAAATATTCATAAGGGTTGAACACATCTGATAATACCCAATAATGCAAGGTACAGTAGAATCATTTCTAGTATTTATCCATGTTATATGACTAAATAAATGCAATGATAACATATCTTCCCACTTATAAGTTTGAAGGAGAATGGTTGTCTTCTGAAATACTGTCATTTTGATTCTCTTGGGCTCTGACCCTTGTTTGCTCTTAAGTTGGTTTGCCTTTTGTAGTAGCTATGAATTCTGTGGAAAGTTTCTACTTTATACTTTAATTTAAAGAGTTTATTATTCACTACCTGTGTAGGCTTAGATTTTTCAAAGCCTATATTAATTATAAACTTTATTAATAAAGAACCTTAATGGTGTCTCAGTGTTTCAACTCCCCTTCTAGCCCACCACCTGCCAGAGATAGGGAAAAAAGGTTAATAGGAAATGGGGTTTATAGACCTGTTTCAAAGTGTTCTTTTGGGAGATTCCAATCTTCATTGGGAACAGTGCAGTCCACTTGTAAAACACCATCAGACGTGGTAATCCAGTCCTTTTGGCAAACAGCAAACACAAATCAGTAGCTTGGTTTTAATCCAAAAGAAACTGCCAGTCACCGCAGATCAAGAAGAGTTCGCAGAAAAGGCAAGAAGCAGCTGGAATACCACCAGAAGCTCTTTGGTGCATGTCTCTCTACAATGTCATGATGTTGTTCAGTGAAGAAAGCAAGACAAACCAATGCAAGACTGTTGTCAGTAAAGAACAGCGTCAGTGAAGCCCAACAAAGACCAGCAAAGATTACAAATCTAACCAATACAAGAGTCTCAGCTCCCTGTCTGTTGGGTTATACTCTTTTCAAACATCACAACTCCTCTCAAGCATCCACTCCAGCAAAACATTGCATGTTCTTTCAACCAGCAGTTTCCAGAAAAACACCACGTGAGTCCATTGCTCTATGAAATACTAAGAAAAGTAAAATATCTTTTCACTGTGTGCTTGAGCAAAATGTCCTCTCATAAGACAGTTTCCAGAAAAACATCACCGGAGTTTCCAATGAAGTCAGAAATTCTCACTTCATACCTAGGTGATGGCTCTGTGACAAAGTGTTTAAGCAAGTACTATAAAACAAACACCAAATGAAAGCCAGGAGGATCATGCCTATAACCATACTTTTGAGTGGATTAGACAAAAGGGTCTCTAGGCTTTGCTGGCAAGCCAGTCTATATAAAACGGTAAACTGAGAGGCTGGATTACAAAACAAGATGGAAATCTATACATAAAATCACTCTAGCTCCATATATGCATGCAGGATTATGTACACACACACACACACACACATGCACACACACACACACATGCACACACGCATACACATACACATGCACACACGCAGAGTACAAAAATAAAGAAAAACTGAGTAAAAAAGAAAATTATGCCAAATGAAAAAAATGAACATTAATCAAAATAGAAAATAAATAGGCTTATGAAACAGTTGCATAAAATTATGTGTCTTAGCATTTACATTTTAGTAAAATATGTTCCTGTTTTGATTGTGAGAGAGCAAAGCCGGCTTAATATCCCTAATCTGCCTCTTCATCTTGTTACCATGGTGAAAACAGCAATGTTTTCAAATACTCATCATGGCTTTCCACTTTCTGTGATTTTCATTTTTATTGAGCTCTTTTCTATGTATGCACAGGGTTTCTTCTTTATTTAAAATAGAACCACAATTTTGCTTTCTAGAAGAAAAAATGTAGAGTAAGGATTGAAGAATAGAGAAGAAAAAACTTCACTGCATTTCTACTGATTTAAAGAACACATCACTTTAAGTGCTGTGCTCCTTGCATGTTAGTGGCAGACACAGCATCTCTAGAATCCAGCTATTCCAAAAGTAGGTGGCAGGTATTTGTTCAGCAATAATTGACATTTACCTACATTATTATTAATTATTTATAATATAATAAAGTATTTTGTCAGTTCTTATGATGATGTGAGATTCCTCCCATCATATCATAACCACTGTGCAGAATTACCCTAACATCTACGTGTCGGGCTTAGGCATAATCAATGAAATTATATTTGCCAGGTGATTTTCCTAATTCACTCTTTCCTCCTATTTAATCAAAATATATTGATGAAAGTTGACAGTTTTTGAATACCCTTGATTTTCTATACAAATTACCTCAGCCTTGATTTCTGCTGAGATTGTAATTGGTTTCAAAATATATACTGTCAGGGTTGATATATCACCAGACTTTTCTGGTCATGGTCAAATTTCATGTTTTAATGTGTTTGTTTCTATCAGTGTTTTCACTTGTTTTTTTCCCCTTTATGAATATCAGATATCTTTCTACTGTAAAATCAAAAATAATTATGTTTGTATACTTTATAGTTTATAAACAACTTTGTAAAATTTGGATTAAGTATTCCTAGACAGAAGCAGAAAATCAAATAAGGTCTGAAGATTTTTGACCTAGGTAAATCGAACAGCAGTTCAAGCACAAAGAACAGCTATTGAAGCAGCATGAACTTTCGTAAGAATTTCTTCTCAATTTAGTAATGCACAGTGATAAGGAGGATATCAGCAGAGGAAGACACAGGCCAAAACATGTATGAGACACTGAGTAATAGGATATTGAATTAATCTGCAGGAAGAACAAATGGATATGTCATTCCACTGCTGTTAAATAAACACTTACATACTTTTAACCTTTTCAGCACAACAGAAAATAATGTCCCATGCATGTAGCCTTGGGAATTGCATGGAATTTGAATAAGACATCGGACCAGTTGTTCAGGAAATTTTGTATATTTGGACAAAAATGACTAAATGTGACGTAAGTTCTATGTGGTACAGGAAAAACATGTAACATGTACAATAACAGGAGTCTGTGAACTCAACTGACATATATTATTTTCATTTTTATTGCAAAAATAAATGTTTTTCATCTGTGCTACAAGGTTAACAGACATACAGGTTACTGCAAAACAAGCAGCAGAGACCAGGATTTGCCAGGATTAGTCTGTAGCTGTGAGAACCTGGAAAAAGGAGGAACTTGATTCAAGGTCTTGAATAGGCCATTGATATACAATATCATCCTTAAAGAAGCATAATTAAGGAGAGAAAGAGGATTTAAATGACTGTTGTAATTTTGACAGTGTGATGTGATTCCTCATAGCAAGGAGGTTGCTCTGACCCATAATTTCAGCACTCTAATCTTTCAGGCTGCTAAACCCATTACTAGAGAAGAGCCTATCCTGCTATAATTAGCTAATGATCATGGCTAAGAAAATCATAATCACCCCCATATCTGGATGGCATGCTTCCTAACTTACCAATGTATTAGGTGTTCCCTTTACTGTTAAGGAAAGTGATTATACTCCTTCATTAAGGATCACTCCCAGGCTCTTTGCACTTGCAATAATTTTTGAACTATGCAATCAGACCATTCAATTTCTTAGCTAGAACAGCATTTTAGCTCCCACATATCATCAGAGTAATCAGTGGAGATTTTCTAATATCCTGCAAGGTCAAACTTTTCTTTTACTGGTTTTTCCTTGGTGCTCTAATCATCTTTTTCTCTTCTATTCTGGTATACATATTCTGAATAATGGCAGACATATCCGTGACTTGGGACATTTGTCTGATAGTTTCACTGTATCTGAGAAACTCCTACACATGTATTTTAATTATGACCTGACTTTAGATACTTGTACAATACATCTCCCATCTGCTCATTAATTAACTGGAACTAACGTTGTTCTAATTGCTAATAATACATTCACAGTATATGTTAGGCGAGATGGAATCCCATCTTGCCCCTCCTGCCTGACTTTACAGCTAGACGCCCCTTTGTCTTGAATTGCCTTTGCTTTGGCGGCAACACAGCACATAGGTATGTGTGAGCGAGTTATAATGCATTCCAGAGAGTTATGGGGCATCTGACTGGGATCAATTTCCTGAAGCTGAGAATGCTAGAACTTGTAGTTAACAAAAAAAAAATTTTCTCAATTTGGCTTTTCTGTTTATATAACAATCAGTTACCATTTCCAGGACAGTCAGTCCTTGACATTTTCGTGCATTTTGAAAACAATTATGGCATGGATAATCTGTATAATTATTGCAACAAAATCAGAATTTTGACAAAGTAGACAGAAATTGGGGCAACTGAATGTTTTGAAAAATAAGGGGTTGTGGTAATTTTTTTTTTTTACAACAAATGTGTCTCAAAGAATCTGGGTTTCATAAATAGATGGATCTCCAATGGTTTCATAGGCCCAGGAAGTCATTCCATGTGCCCTTTTCCACCATTATACACTATATTAATAAAACAGTTGATGAAGCACTAATTGGTGTGTAGTAGGCTTCCAGAGCTCTTGGATTCTCATAGTGCAGCGAATGTTAGGGGAATTTGTTTCCCGTTCTTTTTTTATTTTTCTTATTTATTCTATATTCTTTGTTTACATTCCAAAGGCTTTCCCCTTTCCCAGTCCCCCCTCACCATATGTCCCATAAGTCCTCTCCCCCCTGCCTATTCCCCAATCACCCGTCCCCAACACACACCATTTCTCTGTTCTGGTACTCTCCTACAAAACTGGATCCAATTTTTTCAGAACCAGGATCTTCTCCTTCCTTCTTCTTGGGAATCTTTTGACTTGCTAATTGTGCCTTGAATTTTGTTCCCTTTGCTTTTTGACTCTAAGGATTGATTCTCCATTTTATAGTTAGCAACACATCACATAGTCTTAAATCTATCCTTCACTTTTCTGAGTGCCTGTGTTTGCACCCTCATGTTTACCACAGTGCATAGATCCTCAAAGGGGTTATCCCAACTGCTTTTAATGGATATATCAAATTGTAAAATTTTTATCCCTTGAATACCAACATTCATAAACTGATCTACTTCTTTTTGACTAAGTATTCCTTATCAATGGAACAACTTGAAGCTTTCTCTTAGAATGATGTAATGCAAACGGATTTGCAGAGATCCTGCCAAGACCAAAACTATCAGCATTACTTGGAAACAAAAGGGTTTTTTTGTTGTTGTTAACCAAAGAATCTAACACTCACAACTTTATAGAGTGTGAGTGTTATTTGTTCTCAAAGTTCATTCATATGTCAGGGAACAACAGTCTTAGGAATGGTACTGATTGTCATAACAACAGAAAAGCCCAATCTAGAAACTTTTGGTCTTTACTACCCAAATGATTCAGCATTCTAAGCTTTAGGTGGACTTTATAGTAATTTTTTTGAGGCTAGTAGTGTGATCCATGCTAGTTTTATACAAGAACCAATTATGTCTAATTTATCATCTTTACTATGTTACATAAACACAAATGTGTATATAGACAATTTTAAAGTATAGACGGTTAGTTCAAACTAGAAAGTAAAAGGCAATGTATTATATATTTACCTGTACTCAAGAATATGAGGAGTGAAGAAAATGGGAGGAGGTCTCTTATATGAAATTTATACACCAAATCAGCAGACTTGAATGATATATGATCTGTACCACATAACACATTTGAGTTAATTTAAAGAGAAATGATGCTGTTTAGGTTGTATGTACAACTCTGTTAGTTGACTTGAGCCTCTGGGAATCACTCTCTGGAACAGGAAACTGAAGTATCATCTGAGACTTCAACTAGCCTCTTGCTCATCCAGCAGAAAAGTGTGCCCTTATTCACACACATAGATATAGAAACAAAGTCAACCAATCTCCTAAACAAGCTTGAAGAAGAATCCTTTCTGGCTCTATATGGAAATACCATCCCACTACTAGCTTGCTTGTTGCCTTCTGAGACACTTCTGCAGAAGGATCAGATTGTACTGGATCTGACCCTTTATAATGTGTAAAATAATAAGTGTGTGTTATTTTAAGCTGTTGTCTGTTGGTAGTTTAGTGTAATATGCAGCACTAAAATCAAATGCATCAGCATCTCATTGCACAAGAACAAATCCATATATTTTAAGTGAAATCTGCATGAACATATTAAGAATATAAAAGAAAAAAAACACTGATGACCTCTCTCTCTCTCTCTCTCTCTCTCTCTCTCTCTCTCTCTCTCTTTCCCTCCCTCTCGCTCTCTCTCCCCCCCCCCCCGTGAGGAAGAAACAAAAACCCTTATCCGTGTAGAAAATCCTGTTTCCTTATGCCTTCATAACACTTAGAAAACCCTTAGGCCAAAGCAAATATTTTCTATTGCCACATAGAGACCTTTATGATAGCAAAGCACATAGCTCTCAGCTTGGAATTCACACCTAATCATTTTCTATTAGAGGAATAAAAGTAATATCACACTGAGAAAAAAATGGGCGTGAAAGCAGAGAATGGAATGTACATGTGCATTCCCTTTATGGATTTTGATCCATTGTTGGTCCTAAGTCACAGAGGAACCACACAAAATCTGTCATTAAAAATATTAGCTTTTAATATTTGCTTTACCATTTTTATATTTGCTAAGATATTCTCACCTCAAAATTATCTTTGGAGAACAACTCCTTAAACACACTTCTCTAACCCTCCTAACCAGGAGTCTTCCTGTAATTATTTTGAAGAGTTCTACTGCTAATTATAGAGGAAAATTGCAGCCCGAGAGGGAAAATAATGAAACTGAGATGATCTTAAAATGACTGGTAAGTCTCTTATATAGATATATAGTCTCTGTGCTGCTTTAAACCATGTTGTCTAGATTTATACTGTGAGCTATTTGCACTTTTGCTGATCAGCTTGTTTCATTTGAGAATATTAATCGTGGCATTTTCCAGAATCCCACTGTGATAGGACCTATCTAGACGACTCCAAATTTGAAAAGGATTGAAATTGCAGTGACTCATTTTTTTCTAGACACATACAACGACATCCCTGATTTCCCTCAAGTATTATGCATGAAAAAAACCTGGTTTACCTAGAATAGCAGAGTATGTTTTTGTTCAATTAATACATTCTTCATTCCTCATATTTAACCAATTAAAATTATACTTTCCTTACAAATTGTACAAAAACTAAAGCCCATGACTGTCAAATTATCTATCATGTATCTATTTTTCCTATCATTTGTCTATCATCAATCTATCTCTCTGTCTACCATCTATTATCCACTATGAACTACCTATGATATATATATGTATGTATATATATATATATATATGTAAATACATATAATTAATAAAACAATGCCAATGCCATAATGAACTCAAGTTTTAGTTACATATAGCCATAATCAATTAGTCCACGATAAAAACCTCATGATTATCTTAGATATCTTGTATATATCAGAGTCCTGAATTTTTATTTATTTATGCAGCAATTCATCACTAGCTCTGTCTATATATGTCACATATAGCTCAAGACTTGGACCTCATTTCTCATATGATTTTGGAAATGTCTTTTTATAAAAGAATTAACTCTATCAGGAGAATTTTACAGTGATAATGCTAAATATTTTTACCTTGAGAAATTATCTGAATCTGAAGTCAATATCAGAAGCTGCTCTATTGTGTCCAAAAGAATCTGTTCCCTTGAAGCCATTTGCCACATCTGGATCTTACATTGCTTTCACTCTCATACACAATGATCCCCAAATAGAGGCATCAGGGGAGTAGAGTCTATATTTTACACTTAGAGATAAACATTCTTTTATTTTCTGTACCAGAGCCAGGTGTGAGTCCCTGAGATCTTTAGAGCCATGGCAGTAGTATTATAATGATAGAATAGAAGTCTCTAGTCTACACTTCTTTTTTTTTGTTTTTGTTTTTGTTTGTTTTTTTTTTTTTTTTGGTTTTTCGAGACAGGGTTTCTCTGTGTAGTCCTGGCTGTCCTGGAACTCACTCTATAGTCCAGGCTGGCCTTGAACTCAGAAATCTGCCTGCCTCTGCCTCCCAAGTGCTGGGATTACAGGCATGCGCCACCACGCCCAGCTTTTAGTCTACACTTCTTAATGTCTTTCTACTCTCTCGTTTGTGAGAGTCTTTGCTATATTTAAATTAATAATTGAAACACACCACAGAAATAAGGAAAAGAAACTTAAAGTCTAGAAAGTTGTAATAGCCACTTAATTAGCTTGTGCATTATCAAGAGAACAGTGTCAAGATAACAGTGCATTTGTTTTGTTTTGTTATTTATTTCAGGAACTTACATTTGAGGCTCAACTGGGATGTCTCCTTTTCCATTTGCATTCTTCAGCAGAGACAGTGGAGAACCACACTGAAATGAGTTACTCTAAGATTTTGTAACTCAGAACAATAACTCAGGAAGCAGGGGCCAAAGGAGAGCAGGAAGAAGACAATGAGACTAAGGAGAGAGAGAGAGAGGGAGAGAGAGAGAGAGAGAGGGAGAGAGAGAGAGAGAGAGAGAGAGAGAGAGAGAGAGAGAGAGAGAACCTGAGATCACCAAGTAGAGCTGGTATAGACTTCTTAGGAAAACAAAGATTCTAAAGAGGCAGATGCTAGCAGCCAGCCATTGGACTGAGCATGGGGTCCCCAATGGAGGAGTTAGAGAAAGTACTGAAGGAGCTGCTGGGGAAGCACAACATAGGAAGAAAACCAATATCAACCAACCAGAGCTCCCAGGATCTAAACCACCAACCACCCAACCACGCAGTGCGCATGGAGGGACCCATGGCTTCAGAAGCATGTGTAGCAGAGGATGGCCTTGCTGGGCATCAATAGGAGGAGAGGCCTTTGATCCTGAGACTTGATGCTCAGTATAGGGGAATGTCTGAACAGGGAGGCAGGACTGGGTGGGTCTGTGGGGGAATACCCTCATAGAAGCAAGGGGAGGGAGGAAGGCACAGGAGTTTTCTGGAGGGAAAGCTGGAAAAGGGGAAACATTTGAAATGTAAATAAATAAAATATACAATGAAAAAGAAAAAAAATAAAGAAAACAAAACATTCTAATTCCAGGATCTCTGGTGTATTAGACTTGTCTGAAAAATAAGACTCTATATGGTAAGTAAGCAGGGATGAATAGTTCTTTGAAATATTGCAATGATTCCAATCACATTTAAAGGATTTTAAATGTTTGGACCCATAAATGTTTAATAAGTGCTTTCTGTAATTTGTGCATAACTGTGACTTATTTTTCAAGAACGTTATAATGACATTGAAGACTAATTCAAAGAATCCTAGGAAGTTCAAACTCTGGAAAGTGCTGAGTCTAAACTTTCCTTCATTTTAAATGTTTTACAACTTGCGCTAAAGTCTAAATGTTTAAGTAATATCTCCATGCCAGACTTTACTGTCTATTGCTTTGTTTCTGGCAGCTGGAAAGACCTGACAGGTTTTCTGTATGGCCAACTTGTGTTTCTCATCAGTGGCTTCTGCAGTCTCCATCCACGCTCTGTTAAAACACACATGTAAATCAGGCCTCACTGTCTGTTTCTGTTTCGCGTTGGGCTTTTAATTCATTGTGATGGATTTTGTCTTTCAAGTCATGCCAGATCTCCCAGGACTGATGTGCTTTCGCCTGTCACTCTCTTCACACTGCGTGATTAAATTGGTTTTCCTGCTTTCAGGGAAACGGGCTAAAAAGCCTAAGAGGCCATTTCAACCCAAATGTGTAATTCAACAGCTTCACTATCAGAATTCTAGTCATTAGCCTGGGCTTGGATACAATGGAACAGCTATAATCTATAATTGTTTCTCCCTTATACCCTTTGAAGACAGGAGTTTAAATGAGAAGCATGGTTCATACACATAGTACTTTGAAACAACTTATGAAATAATGTTTTGTGCAATGTTTCTTTTAAACACCACCAGATAACATATTAAAGTGAAATAAATGTAAATATTTTTCAGTAAGAGAACATACAAGGAAAAGTATTGTACACTGATATGTAACTAAGGATTATTTTAGCAATTAAAAATGTATATGTATGTTTGTGTGTGTCTCCACATATCTTACCTAAAACGAGTCATTTGATGAGATGAAATACTGCATTTTAATGATTTTTTTAATGTTTGCTTCTGAGAATTGACTTTTTATTTAAATTCTAGTTTTTATTTATATATCTTGGAATTTTGATAAAACCAAGCTCATATTCTTATTTATAGATTTGCCTTGAAATATTGAAATGTTTTAGTATTCATATTGTATATACATAGGTATATACATATATTCACATGTTATTATTTACAAATGTAAGTATGTAAATATTTATGAATATAAATATATGAAAATAAATCATTTTTTAGAATTTCTGATAGTAGTGATGCATTTGATTGGAAGTATGCTGTTTAGAGTCTGTGGGGAATGATAAATCTAAAATAAACTTTAGCAACTATAGATTGCAGTTATAGCAAGTTATATGTTCTGTATGTATATGTGTAATTTAATATTATGTCATGTAAATATGGTATTATTATGTATTACATACATATTACATATTTACATACACACACACACATGCGCGCACACACACACACACACACACACACACACAGACATTTCCAATGAATTCAGTAAAACTGTATTCCAGGCTGCCTTCACATTACCCTCGACACTGGAACCAGGAATCAAAAAGTCCATAATGATAAACTACCATGACAACAGCGATGGCACTGGAATGCCATTCTGCTGATACAGTGATGTAATAATCCATTTCTATTTGGAATAAATTACTTGAAATATGTTTAATGATTTTTCATAATAAATTTATTCAGAAGAACTTTTGGATAGTGTATGTTGTATTTCCAGTGAACCTCTTACTATTTGGCTGATGATAGGATTTTTTTCAATACATTAGTAAGTATTTCCTACTATTAATACCTAAGAGTAACACATACTCAATGCCAAATCTCAGGAAAGATAAGGATGATTTTTATTTGATTACCTGAACAATGATAGCACACACTTTTCATCCAAGCATTCTGGAGGCAGAGGCAGGCAGAACTCTGAATTCAAGGCCAGGCCAGTCTCAGAGGCTGTTCTAGGACAGCCAGGTCTACACAATCAAACTGTCTTTCAAACAACCAAAAAAATTAAATTAGCTTGTACATAGTCACATAAATTTCTTATAAGCTTTACGGATAGGGCTATGTGGCATCGAATTTAGAAAGTATAGATATGCCCTAATGCTTGTTTTAAATGGTGCATACTTCTGGCATTCTTAGGAAATGCTTTAATTTCCATTTGCTCAACATTTGCTGCTGACACAGTGGTTGTGGATGATTGAATGCATTTCACACATTGAACTCGCTTGCGGTTTCCATTTGCATTCACTGTGTGAGATGAAAATGAAGTAACGAAGAAGTGAAGTGCATGTTAGAACTAACGCTGCTCCCATGAGCGGTCAGCTGCTGCGTATTATAATCCCTGCTGGATAGTTTGAAAATATGGCTTTATTTATTTTTATCTATTCATTAACAGTGAAAAAGGACCCTCCACAAATTTTACTGATTCCATATTAAAAATAATCCCAGCATTTTTGCAATAAGTTAAGATAATAAAAATATACCTTTTATTTACATTTGTGCATACTTGGTTATATTTGATGTCAAGCTCTCCTCTTGACATCACTGACTATTGATGTATACAGAGATGAACTGAAGCCTAAATAACGCTTCCGCTATACAGGAGAAATAGTCATTTACTACCTAAAGAGTGCATATTAGAATTTTTAAAAGTGTCAAAGTAAGTAGGAAGCAGTAAATTTGAGATATGCTTAATATGCTAATGTTTATAGATACTATGTTTTAAAAACTTTTATAAACTGGTCATCAAGCTGTTCAGAAATGTTCTGAAAACCTGATTAATACCTTCCAATGTGTGGCACATGGCAGCTCCCACATATCTACTACCAGGCATTCTAAACATTTGAAAGAAACGGAAGTATTCCTAACTATGAATATGCTGACTAGAGGTGGAAACTGTGTATAAAAATAGTAGCGTCTGCTCTAAAAACTGTATTCTCAAACCACAAATTTGTCTTATAATATCAGGCAAGTATGAACTCTCAAGTCCCATTATGCACCTACATTATACCGAGCCCAGAACGGAGTTCTGAGGGAAGAAAGACAGAAAGGACAGGTATAACTATTTTTATCCCACTCCCGACACATCTTCACCTAAGCTTTGGAAATACCAGCTTCAAATCAAGATCAATATTGTGCTATCACACAAGACCAAACATTGAACACATATACTCCCAATTCTGGAAGTATTGGACCATTTCTAATAAAGTTAGTAATTTATATTTTCTAATTTATATTTCTAATTTGAGAAACTTATTTTAACTTGAATATTAAAATGATAGAAATAAAAGGTAGGTTGCATGCACTAGGATCATGCAGAAAAGTATAATGATTCATTTAGTTAGGTAGCAAATGCATCTTTAAAATTGGAATTAGGCATATTTCATACTAGAAGTTATTACTATGCTAATTATAACTGTAATAAAGATAGCTGCATATTAATGACAACTATTTTTATTATAATTATAATAAAATAACTAACTGTTGTTTTTGTTTGTTTCAAGTGGAAATATATCTCATTTCTGAAATATTTGTCAATTTTGCAGATTATGATTCATTTATTTAAAAGAATTCAATCAGCTCATTGAGTAATTTTGTGCCTATCAAATGGTAAGGTAAAAAGGAAGATCACATAGAATTGAGTTTAAACGTGATTCTGTAGTTATTTGGACTGACCTCAAAGATACTTAAAACCTTGTCTCAGTTTTTCAGCTCTAGTTAACCCAGGTAAGTTTTTCTTTTTCATTTTTCCCCAACCAAGCTTGCCTTTGGCTACTCTAATGAAGTTAAAGTGAAACATTAACTGTATCATTAAAGTTTTCATTGTTTGGAAGATTCATCAACACAAAAATAAAATTAAGTACATATATGAGTGCCTTCAGACTGAGTCCTCACACGGAAAGGGCTGGAGAGCTCTTCATGTCTCCGTGACTCCAGGCTTTCATAGAAATTCTAATTCCAGTAACTGTGGAATCTGTCCTAGAGATTCTTCCTCATTTATAAGGTCAACTCCACTGACAGGGTCATACTGGAGTTAGGACCTCAACGAAAGAGTTTTGGAAGCATGTAAGCACTCATTCAGCTGGGGAGACCTTCCTTGACCATCAATGCATATGCTTTACTCACACGGGTAAGATAGTTATATGTCCTCAAATATAAGAAGTTTAGCATGAATAAATACCTACATTTTATGTAGGACAGTCTGTTGTTATTATTACAACTTAAGATACATTTGTAAAATGTCTCAAAATTTTACATGTGCAAAAATTTTTCAGTGTAAGTAGCTTTATGGATAAGAAATGCATTTTAGAAACATTCTGTGTGATGTCACACACTTAAGGATCATCGTGGCCTGAAAAGTTTGTAAGTAAAAGACCCTTCCTTGCAATATATTGGAACCAGAATCCTGCGGTGTTAGAAGCATTTGTTATATAATTTATGTGGCATAGTCTAGATAAAGACAGAAAAGAAAAATTATCAATTATGCAACTCCTAAATTAGTTTATATGAGATCCAAAAGCATTGAAATCCATGCGAAGACTTAGATCTCAGAATGCAGTACAAACTATGCAATAAAAGTTTAAATTAATTGGAATTTAATGTGTTTTCCAGTTGAGATAAGTATGCTGCTTTGGTTGTTTGCTATTATATTGTAGAGAGTTTTGAAATACTAATCTAGCAAATTATAAGTAGGATTCAATAAAAATGATATAGAAACAACACTAACTTTCTAATTTATGATTTCCTAGGTTTTAGTATGTTGCTTTTCCTTATACTATTACTGAGTCATCATTACTACAGATAATTTAGGAATGCTATTACATCTAACTTTGCATAGGAGAGTAATCCAAGTACATATGGAAATAGATATTAAGCTTATTTATATTATGTATTTTTATGTTTGCCATAGTCATATCTCCATGAATAATAACATTGTAATTTTATTGTGTAATTAATTCAATGATTAATCTCAACAATAAATAAAATATTTTTCTAAATACTGTCAAAATATCTGTTTCAATTTTTTAAACAACATTTTGCCCCCTGGCTCACATATATTCACTGAAAATATACAAAATGAAAATCTTTATTTTCTAAACTTTCCTATTTTAATAATTCTGTAGTGGATTTAATGGGTGTGAACATGAACATTTTAAACAAATATTGTCTTGAGCTAAAATCCCTAGCACTCTATTCAAGTGTAGGGAATGGATTGATTTTTCTCACATTATTCAATCAGTTTCTTCATCAAAAAATTAATGAATGTCCCTTCATCAGTTACTATCTTAAATCACTTACATTTTTAACTTCTTGACAGTAAACTCTGTGTTTTCTGCTTTGTTAGGCACATTTGTGAGATTTGACCAATCACTTCACCTGAGTAAAAACAGGATTTCTTAGTTTGAACTTAACTTCCCCTAAGCCAAGAGAAAGGTTTTGAATGATCCATTCAAAAGAAAGAGACAAACGGTGAGGTCGGACATTTTTATTGAGTAAATATGTACTTGCAGATCATGTCACTCAATAGCAAATGATAAACTTCAAATCAAAATTAATCTAAAGGGCAACAGAAATGACTCCACTTCAGAGAGCTGGTAGATAGCATGTACTTATTCTTACCTTAAGCGAGGTACATGCAGCTGACATAGTCTTAAATTTGACTGGAGCACCATCTCCATATTAAGCAATAAAGAATCAATCTTAATTGCATATTTATTTGCTTGTAATTTTAGATATTAAGAGAATAAAAATAGAAATTTTCTATTTTTCTCAATTTTGTTCAAGAAAATAGATTGAAATATAAAGGATATTTTAAAAAGGAAAACAATTAAGTGATACCTCCCACAAGACAAAAAATATGTAAGGAAGTAAAACAGCTGAAAAAAGGTGTCAATTGGAAATATTGGTGCTAAGGAGCCGTAGAATTTCGGATTTTAGATATATATTTGAGCAGTTATCCACACATAGCTTAACATGGATACCTGTTCAAATAAATAAGGATTTCACTAAATATTTAATTTTTAATTTAGGCCCAAATAGTTCCCATAATGGTACATTTTTTGTAGTTATTATCCTAGTTCTTTTCAGGAATTTTCAAGTTAACATGTGATATAATAATTCTTAAGTTAGTGTCACATACATGAAAATTTAGGTTGCGCTGAAGTACTTCCTCACTCTTGGGACATGCTGTGAATAGAATAATACAGATGTATACAAGTCATGTGGGAGAGACTTAAGTTAACGAAATTGAAAATATGTAATCTTCACAAGAAAACTCACAATACATATTTGGCTTTGTTGACTAGAAGATGTATTTTTTCGTCTTGAACTAATTTCACCTTCTGTATAGCACTCTCCTTGGCAGATATCTCACTGGGATGACCCTAAATTACTGAGGTCTCCACTGCAAACCAAATTTAACATTTAAAGCTATATGCAACGTAATTTTAGTATCTCTGGGCCTCTCAAGGCTGTCTCACAGTGACTTTGGTGCAGCCATGTGTTGCCAGACATCCGCAGCGCCCTGAATCCAGGCAGTATAAGTCTACACTTGTATCTCTTCTGTCTCAATAGCCATGGAAGCTCTGCCAAGCTTGCCAAGATGCTTTTGATGGACCCTCTCCCAATCCCAGCACATCAGCTGCAGCTTTATGAATGGAAGCTGCTCCCTATGAGGAGGAAACAGAAGCACTGTTCTTTCAAGACATGAACATTCTCTGGATAGGATCTTGTTCAGAGGGCACCCTCCAGTGAAGAGCCATAGATCTCTCCTTAAAAGTATTAAACTCTTGAAAATTATTCTCTTTTGATATAGCATGGCTAAACCATGAAGCTTCCAAATACACACTCCTTTTGGTAAAAACATTTACCATCAAGTCAGCTCTTAGCACATGGGAATAAAGAAAGTATCTAGGTTTTCTTTGCTAGTTTGTTTGCCAAAGTCTCATCCAATTGACTGCTAAACCAGTTGCTTATGTGATTGCCCTCTTTTTTAAATTTTTTATTAGCTATATGCTTTATTTACATTTCAAATATTGTCCCCTTTCCTGGTTCTCCCCCCCCCAAAAAAAATCCCCTAACCCATCCTTCCTTCCCCTACTGGCTAATCTTCCCCACACACTCCTGCTTCCCTGTCCTGGTTTTCCCCTATTCTGCAACATTGAGCCTTCTCAGGACCAAGGGCCTCTTCTCCCTTTGATGTCCAGCAAGGCCATTTCTCTGCTGCCTATTCATCTGGAGTCCCTCCATGTGTACTCTTTGGTTGATGGTTTAGACCCTGGGAGCTCGGGGATACTGGGTGGCTCATATTGTTGTTCCTTCTATGGCGCTGCAAACCCCTTTAGCTCCTTGGGTCCTTTCTCTAGTTCCTCCATTGGGGACCCTGTGCTCAGTTCAATGGCTGGCTGAGAGTATCCCCATCTGTATTTGTCAATCACAAAAGAATACACATGATATGTACTCACTGATAAGTGGATGTTAGCTCAGAAGCTTGGAATACCCAAGACACAATTCATAGATCAAATGAAGCTCAAGAAGAAGGAAGAACAAAGTATGGATACTCTTATCCTTCTTAGAAGGGAGAACAAAATACCCACAGAATACAGATACAAAGTAAGGAGCAGAGTCTGAGGGAAAGACCACCCAGAGACTGCCCCACCTAGGAATCCATACCCTCTGAAACCTCACGAGCTGGACTTCTGTATGGCCATCACTCTCAGTTATACAAGTTTACAAATTTCCTACTAGAAGAGACTAGTTTTTCTCTGCTTAGAGGACTCTGATTTTACAGTTCAAAATACTAAAGCCTTACACATTTTCCCAAAGTCTAACTAGTAAGTTTCCTCACAGAAATACCCCATAAGCATGCTCAGGTACTTTCTGTTTCTGTGATGGAATTCTCATGTCAACATGTCTTTCATGATGAGGCATTCAGTTGTCTGCCAGCTCTGGAAGGGGAGTCTACAATGGGACTATAGAAGTGTAAATGGCCCACCTCTTCCCCAAAGCTCCATGTCTTAAAATGTCTTTAACAGCCTCAAACATCTATTCATGCAGAGAAAAAATGTTCAGATATATGTGCCAGAGAGAGACATTTCTTACTCAAACCATCACATTCAATCGTGTTTGGGTAATTGAACTCAGGCCATCAGATTTGGGGAGAGCCACATTCTGAGTTTCCTCTGTGACCCTATTTTTTATTTATTTATTTAATATTTATTTATTTATTTAAAATTCCATATTTTATTCCCCTCCCAGTCCACCCTCCTACTGTTCCACATCCCATAACTCCTCCCTGACTCCCTGTCTCCACAAGGATGTCCCCACCCACTACCCCCACCCCACCAGACCTCTGATCTCCCTGGGGCCTCCCGTCTCTTGATGATTAGGTTCATCTTCTCTGATTGAAGCCAGACCTGGCAGCCCTCTGCTGTATATGTGTTGGGGGGCTCACATTAGCTGGTGTATGCTGCCTGGTTGGTGTTCCAGTATCTGAGAGGTCGCAGGGGACCAGGTTAATTGAGACTGCTGGTCCTCCTATAGGGTCATCCTCCTCCTCGGCTTCTTCTAGCTTTCCCTTAACTCAACCACAGGGATCAGCAGCTTCTGTCCATTGAATGGGTGCAAATATCTCCATCTGACTCTTTCAGCTACTTGTTGCCCTTTTGGAGGGCAGTCATGATAGGTCTCTTTTTGTGAGCACTCCATGGCCTCAGTAGGTCAGGCCTCAGAGCCTCCCCTTGAGCTGGATCCCACTTTGGGCCTGTTGCTGGACCTTCTTTTCCTCGGGGTCCTCTCCATTTCTATTCCAGCAGTTCTTTCAGACAGAACAATTATGGATCAGAGTTTTGATCATGGGATGGCAGTCCCATTCATCTCTTTATGCCCTTTCTGCTGGAGGTGGGCTCTATAAGTTCCCTCTCCCTATAAGTTCCCTCTCCCTATAAGGTTCCTCTCCTTAGGTTCCTCAGAAAATAGATCTACCTGAAGAACCAGCAAAACTACTATTGGGAATATACCCAAAAGATACCCCACCCCACCACATGTTCCCCTATATTCATAATGGCCTTGTTTGTAATAGTCAGAAGCTGGAAACAACCCAGATGCCCCACAACAGAAGAATGGATACAGAAAATGCGATTGATTTACACAATGGAATACTACTCAGCTATAAAGAATCCTGAGTTTTGCAGGCAAATGTATGGAACTAGAAAATATCCTGAGGAAGGTAACTCAGACCCCAAAGGGCATGCATGGTATGTGCTCAATAATGAGTGGATATTAGCCAGAAAAAATAAATAGTGCTGAATACACAACATATAGCCCACAGAACTCCAAAAGGTCAAAAAGCTGAAGGGCCCACTGAAGATGCCTCAGTCCCATTTGAGAGGAAGAAGAAAGCAACCACAAGCGGGCAGGAGGGACTTGGGAGAGAAAGTGGATGGGGAGAGGGAACCTGATCTGGTATTGTATAAGGGAAAAGGACTGAAATTCCTGAGGGCCAGCAGAAAGAATGGAAACATGCAAGCTTGTGAGATAAGAGGTTGGGGGGGGGGGCGCTCAAGATAGTACCAGAGACCTGGGAGGTGAGAGACTCTCAGGACTCAAAAGGAGGGACCTTAGATGAAGTGCCCTCTGCTACTCTTATGAAATGCTGAGCTTTATAGAACCCATGGAGATCTCTAAGACAAATGGCAGAGACTGAGGTTATTGGCAAAGCTAAAGGCTGAGACCCTTGCATTTGGAAGGGTTTTTTGTTTGTTTGTTTGTTTGTTTGTTTGAGATAAAACATGTTCTTAAAGTGATTACTTTGGATATATTACAAAAAATCTTTTGAGTCAGTTGTTTTAAATTAATCAACTATGCAAAATATGAATATAGATCAATTTAACAATTTTTTGAAGAGAAAATAAAGATTCTGAGGATGAATGCTATTCAAGCATTTGTTCCTGAAAACTACAGTTTTTATTCTTGAAATTTTTCTGTTTGTTCTTGTTTTGTTGTACCAGAAATGTAGTATTATAGAGGATCATGTTCAGATATCAATAATTATCTTAATTCCATTAATACTTATGCAGGTCAATAGTATTTCTCTGTTACATATTTTGACCAAAACAGCTATGTTGTATGTTTTTGTGAGTAGATGCAAACTTAACAAGAAAATATGAGAAATGAAAAAGTAGGGTAAAAAAACTAACATATATTAATGTGTATTCTAGATATTTACTTGATTCTTGTGTGGCCTTGAACAAGTTGCTTAACTCTGTGAAATGGGTTTTCACAATGTTGAAATGGAAATTGTTAATAAGTAATGAGCTAGGCCATCTAGAATATAGCATATAGCATAATACATTTTAACTGAGTATACATCATGTGATTGTGGAAATAAATCGACCTGCTTTGGATTTTATAAAAGTACAGCTTCTTACATAAAAAGATTAATGCCTGTTATTTACCCAGAAGATGTTATATATTAAACTCCAAAATATAACCTTAATTCTCATGCTTTTTCAAATTTCTTAAAAATCAGTTGCCATTTCCTGTTATTATATCTCTATTATGTTAAAAAGATAACTTGAGAGTGACCATTTGAACAAATATTCTGTATAAGACATAGGATAGTTAAGTATAAACAAAGTGCTTATAAAATTTTGCATTTTGTAAGACTATAATTTTGAATCTAATGGATAACAATTACCCTGTCTTTCTGTAAGCCACCAGCAAACTTGCTTCATTTTCACATTGTCCTTTGAGCCTAAATAGCATTTAAGTTCCCTCAGTTTTTGTAAGATATGACTACATACCACTATGGTCAGATTGTAGCTGTCTTATGTCTGATCTGGTTGTTACTGACAATTTGCAAGTATGCATATAGCATTTGGAAAACAAATGTACATATGCTATTGTGACGATTTTGGAGTGCATGTGTGGATTGTTGACTTGAACACAGACACATCCAGGCTCTAAACCCTGAGGCAGTAAGTCATCTCCCATGAGGCTCAGACAGATGCCTTTGCTTTTATAGTTTGCATGAGTGCAAAAACAAAAATAAAAACAAACTAAACAAAAAGTGATTATTATGATAAAAGTATCTAGCAACTGTAGATTTTTCCTCCTGGGAGTTTATAGATTGAAACTGCTGGCCTACTGAGACCTGCTACTGAGGCTATCTGAACCTCGGTCACCTTATGCTAAGGTTCCAGGCTATCTCAGTAGTAATCCTGAATCCATCTCTAGCATAGTGTGTATACGCCACCTGACACTGCCTTTTCTGTTGCTTTGTTTGGTTTTTGGTTTTATTTTTCTGGTTGTTGATTTTCTCTCTCTCTCTCTCTCTCTCTCTCTCTCTCTCTCTCATTCTCTCTCTCTCTCTGGGTGTGTGTGTGTGTGTGTGTGTGTGTGTGTGTGTGTGTGTTTGTGTGTTGTTCATGTCTTCATTCCTTTGTTGAACCTCAGAAGGGTTCCAAAACCAAGCTTATGGATTGTGGTATTATACACTATTTAAAATACAATATAAGGTGCGAATGTTTAAAAGCATTTAGATTTTCATAAGAATTTCTTCCAGAAGAAAATTATGTTTTCCTCTAGAGAAATGAGATCACTTTAGGGTTGAAAGAGTATTATAGTGTCTGACTGTGTTTTAATCAAAGTTGTGTTCCAAAAATATTGGCAATATTTTATGTTCTACCAGTATAGAGCACAGGCAAGTGGCACTTCTTCGTGGAAGAGGCATGTGCTCAGAAAATATATTTTTTAAAAAAATATCCAGTCTTACTGCCTTTTCTAAATATGCTATACCCCAGAACAACTTTCATAGCAAAAAATATCTCCCCTGAGCCAAATGATCACCATATTGTATCCAGAGTACAATTATCCTCAGCAGGATAGCAGATAATTGGAATGTTCATAGACACATATGTTTTATCACTTTTCTGCTGTTTATACTCTTATTATATTTTCTCTAAAATGTGAGAAAAGTCATAATACTTCTTAGCAGTCAGAATAGCCATTAACAAGGTGTTCCTGTGCTCCAATTTAAGTTCATAGGAAGTGAGCTAAAAAAATAGAGAAATTAGAATCCCATTCTTCCCTTGACAACTAAGAAAGTGCCACAGTTCGCATCCAAACACTTTACAGAAAGATATTTTTCTCTGCAGAACAATAAAAAAATTAATTTAAAAAGTTTCTTTTGCAGTCTTCTGGCTTCAACACTGACATGCAGACCTATTTTAAATGATCATTTTTACTGTTACAGCACTCCAGTATCTTTTCTCTGACATGGTATCTAAGAATGATCCCCAGACCATCACCCCACATATGGAAGGACAGAAAAGCACAGAGATATGACTTACTGCAGCAGAACTCCTGGGATTCTAACTGGCAGGGATAATTGGATTGTGGGAAGTTGGGTGAAAGGAACAAGGGGGTAAAACTCACTCGATCTGTGATGCCTGTGTGCCTACATCAATCCCATTAGGGCTGTCCACAGAGATACAAATTAGAATTCACTGTAGGACAACCCCAGAATCTCTTCTTGGCTCTGGCAGGGGGAACGTAACAGCCCTGCCATGCAGGCACAGGGGGCTCTATGGCAAATGTTTCCTTATCAAGCTAAGGGAATTTGTCTGAGAATTTCTCCAGGAAAGAAAGGAGGTTCTGTCCCATCCTCACACTCTGTAGCCTGCTGATCACATCAGAGAAAATGCAAGGGACTAACATGGACTGAAATTTAAACCAATAGAATAGCCAAGCAGAAGAAATAGCTTGTTATTTTAAGGTAAGTTATATAAGTGAAACTAAAAAGTCTAGGATATCTACCTATAGCAAATGCTAAAACAGTAAAACTTCACTCCAATTTAGAAAATTCTTTCACTTTAGTTTCTATTACACGATTTCACAGACCTACTATGTACCAAAAGTAACAATGTTAATAATTGAATATTGCAAGGCAATAAAAACCAAATGCATTCAATTTCATACCTATTTAATATATATTTAATATGTTCTGTCATAATCAATATGCTACTGGCTCTGATCCTGACACTCACCTCCTGATTTTTCCTGTGCTCATTCTATGCCCCCAGTTACTTGCCTTAAATTTCATGACACTACTTTGTGGTAAGAAAGACATTGATATAGACCGTGAACTGCTGAACAGTAGAAATGTTGTCCAAACTTTCACAAAGCCTAAAATATGGAAGAACAATGCCGAATCAGTTTTACAGCCTAAACTCAACATGGAAAGGGATTTGTATGGTCTTATGAAAGTATACATGTTTATAGAATAAATGGTTTTATGAATGTGTATGGGTTTACAGAATTGACTACATGCAAAACATCATAGCTGAAAAGGCTAAACTTTAAAGTATACAACATTATTATAAATATCCCGACCATTCAAATACAGTAGGTTTTAATTTTATATTTCTATTTTTTTTCTCAAACAGTCCATCCTAAGCACAGTTCATCTTCTCTCCATTCCTCCTTGTCCCACCCTTACCTCTCCTCTTTCCTGGAACGACTCCACTTCCATTTCCATTCAGAATGAAAGAGACATGCCAGGGTTATCAATCAAACTTGGCATAAAAAGTTACAAAAATAACACAACCCTTCATATAAAAGCTAGAAGAGGCAAAACAGTTGGAGGAAAGTGTGCCAAGTGCAGGCAAGAGTCAGAGACATGCCCCCTCCCCCTGTTGGGAGTCCCACAGAAACACCAAGCTATAAAACCATAACATATGGAGAGGACTTCCTTGAGGCCTCTGATGGCTCTGGTTTGTAGCTTCACACTTGGACAGCCCCTTTGAGCCCTGGTGGGTGTCTTCTGTGGGTTGTGTTCTCAGGTCCCCCCTTGCCCCTTCGCTCTTCCCTTTCCTCTTTCCACCTGTTCCCTGAGCTCTGCCTAGTGTTTGGCTGCAGATCTATGTGCATTTGCTCCCATCAGTTGTAGGATGAAGCCTCTCTTTAATCATCATTATGAGATTTTTTTGTGTCTTCTGCCAATTATTGCACTTGTTCAATACCCCTACACACTTGAGATAGATTCCAAGACACAAACAAAATCAATATCTCTTTTCATTGCTCTTAGAGAGACATTTGAAGAAAAGTCATGCAACTGTAAACCCAGTAAGCTAAAGTTGCAACTGGCTTGGCAAAAATTTGCTCCGTCGTGCAATGGTGAGACTCATATCTTGGGGGTAACCAACAGGTTTCTCATTAGACATAAAGCCTGCTAGTTGGAAGGAACTTCGTGGCTATTATTGTGAACCTAGGCAAGAATCCATGACTTTATAGGCCATAGACTCTAGGAATGACTGAAGTACTATAATTTTATTAAAGTGACTATATCCTCTTGCATCCTAAACATTTATACTTATTTAGGCTAAATAGAGCAGCTTTCACCCTTCAACAAAACACTCTTTTCTCAATGGATGAAGATTGCTACAGAACACCACACTAGTCAAAGTGCAGTATGTGGGCACATCAACCAATTAAATGCCCATAATAAACTTCCCATCCCAAACTGATAGAACATTATGATATTTGAAATAAGGGTCATGTAATCTGACTTCACTTGCAATAATATGGTATGAAATTGGTTGTGCTTTATTTCACATGATTAAATATAAGGTCTCTGTTACAAAATTTATCCCTGAAGCTCCACATATAAAGGTTTTAAATTTTACCCAGGAAAGATGATTCAGATTTACTTAAGATTTCCATTCTGGGACAGAGAGGTGATGTTGAAATGCACATGCTGCTCTTCCAGAGGACCTGAGGTGTTCCAAGCAACCACATAAGGCCGCTCATCAGAAGCTGTGACTCCAGTTTCAGGTCGCCCAATATGTCTAGCCTCTGTGGGCACCATCTCTCATGGGAATACACTCCTCCTCAACACACATACAAACACATAATTAAAAATAATAAAGACTAAATTTATAAAAGAGGTCAAATCTACACTGTAAAGACTTGAAATTAATTTCATCATATACTCTGTATCAACATGCATTGTAATTTCAGTATTTGGATTACTGATGAAATTAACAGTATAAAAATTTCAACTAGGGTGAAGCTCTCAAGTACAAAAGCAAGACTTTTGATTTAAGGCTTCCAAACATGTACAGAAGACACAGTATCAATTCAGTACCAAATAAAAATCTTTTCTGCTTAAGTTGTTTAAAGTTAGCTATCAATGTGACATTTGTTTATTATGAATTTAAAAATTAATAATTATATATTCTGCCTAATAATATTACACTAGTTGCATCCTTTTAATATAACATAAATATTGCAAAGAGAGAGAAAACCTAATATTTCAAGTTGTCCAACTCATTGTAACTGTTGGTAAATAAATTAATACATATTTCTCTATACATATAATATATTAGGGACAATAATTTTACTTAACTAATATTAAATTTTTCTATATAAACAGATTTTATTATCTTATAATCGACTTTTGATTGGTCATATAGAAAAATTTCCTTACATATTAAAATTTCAACCATTATTTTCAGTATTATAAATTTTATCTTTGTAAAACTATAATGTTCAAAATTTTAATCAGATAAATTAGATAAGAATAAGTAGAAACATAGAAGAATGCAATGCAAAATGAGTTTAAGTTGTAGATTAAATGATGCTGAATTTGTGAACACAGTGGTACCTAGCACTTGGTAGGCTGCAAAGGATGTTTGCCAAAGTATAAAACCAGTAACTTCTTTACTTTTGAACTAAGTAGAAAAAATGCCTGTGAAGCATGTCTACAAAAGTATTGTGATTATTTCTCATTGGTAAGTCCTACACAGGTCCCACTTATTTGAAAAGACAGAATTATTATTGTTTTCACCACCCATGCCCAGCGCAAGCACACTGACGGAATGATGAAAATGCTTGGCACCAAATGCATTTTCTCGCCAAGCTCGGTTGACAGTGGTGACTAAACTTCATCACCAGTCAGTCTCTAGATTAATAGCCCTCCTTTGAGGCTGAAAGCAATGAGGCAGGGTCAGCAACACAAAGTAAGTAAAGGGAAGTTTGGGCACCAGAGCAAAAAATAGAAGTTTCCCTTCTCACTTGTTGTGTAACAAATGCTAATTTCTGTTCTTGCGATCAATGTAAGAAGTGAGTGAAGAAAAATACCCGTGAGCAGAAAACCCTATTTCTGGTTTAGAAAAACAATCCTGCAGAGAGATTATATGCTTGTATTTCTATGTTGTACATAAACAGAATATGAAAGTATGAATATACATAAATGTTCATAGATGAAATATTAATATTTATTTCTGCTTTCTGCTATAAAATTGATACTTCCAATATTGTGTCAATATTCAAATCCTGACTTGATTGTAGATTCAAAGAAAAACATAATAACAGCCATGGTAATACTGTGAAAATTGACACTCTATTATCTCTTAGTCTTTAAATTTTATTTTAATTCTTTTATAATTTCATGAATATATTTTCATCATTTCCACACCTACTTCTCTCCCTTCATGTTCTCCCTTGCCCCTGAATCTTTCTCAAATCCATGGCCTCCTCCTTATTTATTATTGTAATGTGTGTGTGTGTGTTTGTGTGTGTGTGTGTGTGTGTGTGTGTGTGTGAGAGAGAGAGAGAGAGAGAGAGAGAGAGAGAGAGAGAGACTTACTACTGAGCACATGTATGTTCAGGGCTGGTCACTTGTGATGGGATTACCACCCAAGGGGATCATCACTGAACACAATTAATTCTCCCTTTCAATAGCCATTGTTTGTCTATAGTTCTTCTTTTAAGGGCAATAAAGTTATAGTATTTACCATAGTTATTATCATTTACCAGAAGCAATCATGGTTCAACAGGGTTTATTCATTAGTGTTTTATAAGACTGACATCATTTATTATCATACGTATTGTCAGCCAGTACACATGAAAAGAAAGATTTCCCTAACTATAAATTAGTTATCAATTTTATTTCATATATAAAAGCAAAATCTTTGTCTCAGAGATGTTATTATTTCAACTTACTACATAAAAGTTAAGATAAATATATCACAAACTATTACTTTCTTTAATTATCATTTCTGCTAAATTTCAGTATCATTTTGTTCCCAGCTTGAGTTGGAAACTCTCAAATAAGATCATTTCCATAAGCATCCTGCAAGATATGATTTTACTTCTATTTTATGTGACTATGTTGAAATCAATAGCAATTGTTTTCCATAAAAAAGTAAATATGCTACCATACTAGTATATATACTGAAACAGAAAATAAATCATCCCAACATAATAAGCACTAAAATATTGTCCTGAATAAACATTTTATTAAATATTTTTAAATTAAAAATTTGTGTTTTTGTATGTTTTAAAAATAATGTGTCTTGTCACACATTATCAACTACAATAAATATTGACTGGCTTAATAATATGTTCAATTAACAAAATAAAGTGATAGGTTGTTATCTGTGTCTGGGACTTTGCTATTTAAATACCTATTAATCCTTGGGCCACCAACATTCTGGGTAATTACAACAGTACTGAGCTATCCAGGCACTTTTCCCCTCATGATTGTATTTAAACAACTCACTGTAATAACTATGTACACAGATGTGTATGTAGACAATCTCGGTAAATGAAATTGTTTAAGATGATGCCCATAATTTAGATATAAAATCCAACGAAAAGCTTCAACATGCACAGAATATTATTTAATTTAAAAATTTTTTATTTGAAATAGAATTTTTTCATGAACTATATTCTGATCATGAATCTACATCTTCCAACTCCTCCCCATCTGACACAACCAAATCAATACCCTTTCTCCTCTCATTAGAAAACAAATAATAAAATAAGGTGAAATAAATATAACAAACCGTAATAGAGTAGAACAAACAATGAAAGAGGCACACAGAGGCACAGAAACATCCACACTGAAAACTCATAAACCAAATAAAAGACCTACTATATAAGCAAAACACCTGTGAGGAATAAAAGTCCAGACAAAAGCATTATAAGACAGAAAACCTCAAGAGTTTACCATTGAGTCAGTTCAGGGATGGCCATATATTGCTATGCATGAGGCCTGAAATTAAGTGTGGTTTGTATAAAGAAAGAGTATGACTCCATTAGAGAAAACTAATGTTTCCTTTGTGAACAGTTATTGATTACAAATAGCTCCCAGGTTGAGGATGGGAGCTAAGTCCACTTCCCCTCTCATTACTGAGATCTATCTTGCTTAGACCTGTGTAATTCATGGCATGCTGCTAGTCTCTGTGAGTTCATCTGTGAGTCAGTCCTGTTCTGTCTAGAAGGTCTTGTTTAATTGGTGTCTTATACCCCCCCCACTGGGTTATAATTCTCTGCATCCCTTTCAACAGCCCTGAGGGAGGACTTCAACACCAACCTTGAGGGAAGGATTTGAGGGTGACTCCCCCATTCAGGATTAAGTGTTAAAAGGTCTCTCGCTATGCACCTAGTCTGACTGTGGGTCTTTGTATTTGCTGTCATCAGCTGTGGGAAGAAATTTATCTGATGATGGCTGAGCAAGGCACCGATCTGCAAATATACTAAAATGTCATTAGGAGTCATGTATTAGTACCTTCCTTTAGCACAATAGTAGCATTTATATTCAGTGGCCTTTTCTAGGTCTGTGCCCTATCTATTCTCAGGCTCTTGGCTACCAAAGCAGCATCATGCATGGGTTTTATACTATGGAGTAGGCCTTAATTACAATTAGATAGTGGTTGGTTATTCTCACAAGTTTGTGCGACTGTTGCACCAGATTACCTTGCAAGAAATTCATCACTGTAGAATAAAGTGATTGTAGCTGAGTTGGGGGTTTACCTTTCTTCTCTGGTGGCATGCAGAGTACTTCCAGAGCCAGGAAGGTTCTAGGTCGGAACCAGAACTACTTCACCATTGTTGCCTGTGCCCTGGATTACTTGCAGCATGACCCTTTCAGCCCTTGGGGGTTGGAGGTGAGGTGTCACAGAGGCAAGGACACAGCCTCCAGGAGCAGGTGAGAACCGCTGAAGCAAGCTCTCTGAACACTACTGCGAGCTCCTTTAATACCACCCATCCAAGCCCCATTGGTCCCAAGAAAGCATCTCTTCTCAACAACAGTTCCAGATTGGCTGGCATTGTCTGCAATAGCCATCCTTGGTTTCTCAGGCAGTCCTCAATGAGGTCCTCCAGCAGGAGATGATTTTGCAGCTATGTGGGGATGTGTGTAGCATTTACGTAGAGATGACCCTGCCATTGTTACACTTCATGTTAAAGAAGATGTGCATGGGTTGTCTTCAGCAATAAAGCCCTACTTTCTGTTTGTAAAGAACAATAATAGCCTTGTCTATAACCTGTGTTATTTAGGAATATCCTTGAGCTCATTTGGCCAAAAACACATTAGCTCTAAACCATTCTTAACTACTACAGATTTCATTTGATGATGAGAGTTGTCTGGCTGTGATGTTGCTTCAACTCTGTGTGTGTATGTCTGTGTGTGTGTGTGTGTGTGTGTGTGTGTACATCTTAAGGAAGCTCTACACTATGAACACTCAAATATTTCGGTTGTCACTCCCTGTTCTCACTTCATCAGTCTTCTCTCCTGATTTACTTCAACTATTTCAGTTCCCAAGCCCTGTCCATCCATAACCTTATTTCCTCATTCCTAGTGAATATGGAGGCATTTTTTCTTTACAAAGTGGGAGTTTTTTACTTTATTTTGATAATTGCAGACGTGGCTATTTTTTCTTATATTGTTTCATTTTAATCTCTAGCGTCTGAAAATAATAGATACTATCCCAAACTCATGCAGTAAGTTTTATCAAAATTATAAACATGCCAAAGCACACTATGGTGTTAAAATGTTTTCTCTTGAAATTGTGATCTCAATTTAGAATATATTTTGAGCAACTCATTTTTAAAAAATTTTTACTTGAGAGCTTGTTTTATTACTCTTAATAATACATAATAATTTTTGAGAAACAATTCTAGTCTAATTGTATAGGTTTGGAAACACACATTTACATCTGTGTGTAAAGCATTTCTTTTTCAACAGTCTAAGTTTTACAAGGCAATAAATACTAAGTTGAAATATAGACAGACTGTGTTATGAACAGGTCAGTTTATAAAGAAGTAGATTTGAGATGGAGGGTTTCTACATTTTCTTTTATTTTTCATACACCCGAGCTGTAAGCTAACTCACAGCTAGGGATCTCTACACCCAGAGTTGCTAGGGAAGTTGAAGGGACTCTGCTTCGGGTCCTGCTGTCAACAAAGAGCCCAGTGGGTTTGTTTGGTGTTGTTTTTCTTCTCTGTTTTTCTGATCTTTGTCAGCACCTCACTGTGTCACTGGCTCCAAAATGTGAAAGATCATCAGAGTTTATAAAAAATAGAGAATAGCTGTCTCTATCATATATATATGTGTGTGTGTGTATGTGTGTGTGTGTGTGTGTATAAATAAAGTTCATTTAATATATCCTATACTTTAAGAACATAAACACTTTATGACTCTCCCTTAATTTTAATCTGTTAACTTTATTGAAATACATGGAGCTTTAACATTCCATTGCCAAAGTAACTCTAATGTATAAATATATTTCTTTTTTATTTTTCCCCACTGCCCTTCATCCCTTCTGTCTTTCTGGATTCACTTTAAACTCTTGATTCTTGTTTCTGTATTCTAAGATGAATCGGTTAGTGTTTTGCCTTTTGTTTCCTAAGGTTGTTCTCTTCCTCCACTTATTGCAGGACTACAAATGCTTTTTCAATAAGAAAATCATCCTTAAGTAGAATAACATATTCTGAATATTTGGGAAATTAAAAAAGTGTTTATTTAGGGGAGAATTTTATAACTACTGTTTTCTACTAAAGAATCATCATCTCAACATTACTATCATTATCTCTATAAATTAAAAGGCTAAACCAGGCTTAGATTAGATCTCTGCTAGAAATACATGTGAAAAAAGAAAAGCAATAAAATATTTATTCAAATATTTGAAATATACACAGAAGGTATACACAAAATTAAAGGCTGACATATGGAGCATCTTCAAAAATAAAAGTAATTTTTTAGAGAGCTGATTAAAAGCATAAAGAAAAGGAAACATTGAAGCCATTGAATGACAAATAGAAAGGAGAAAACAAAGAACATACAAAGAATAATGGAATTTAAACTTCTACATTGTCCTGTACAATTTTCCTTTGCTATTAACTATCTATACCCTAAAGGCTTATCTGTAAATTATACCCACAGGTTGGGAGTCACTACTCTATAGAAATAAAATCACTGGCATATATGTATGTATATTACAAGGATGGCTTTTGCCTTTTGCTGTATCAACTAGAAATGTATTAATTACCATAAAAAGAGATTTACGATTTACTGTTATAGTAGAAAAAATTAGTTGCCAAATAATTTATAATATGAGCCATTTTTTAAAATAAAGATTAATCAGCCCTCTCAAAATATAAGTTCAATCACACACAACTAAACATTTTCTGGGAAAAAAATTATGTCCTTTTGTATATAGATATTTCTCTTATTAGTATCTAAACAATGCAGAATAATGACTTTGTGTATGGCATTTGCACTGTTTCTATAAAAAATTCTTGTCAATTTATACAGGAGAATTGATTTTGCACGGATTTGGGTACTGAGAGTGGGATTGGAGCACTTCAAAACAATCCCCTGCATGTACGGAAAGACAACTAAGCTTTAACATCATAAGAAAGATAAAATGTTTTCCAAATGTGTAAGGAGAGTTAAAATAATTTTAATGTTTGATGGGGAACTTGTAGAAAGGAAGTGCTGTATGTCCACCATACCACCACCATCAGAAGAAAAGTCCGTCGATTTTCATAATATCCCATAAAAATTGCATAGAATGTCTTTCAAAGGGCATATCAACAAGATGTCTTTTAAGTTATACACTTACCAATTATTTCTCATTCCATACACATCATTGCATTTCAACTGTCCACCCCAGACATCCAAAGGGCAAACCTATGGTTAGTCTTCACATGGATGGCATACATACCCACTAGGCATTCTGGAGAGTTTTTAACAAGTTTACTTCCCCACTATTGCACATGCAAAGAAACAAGGCCATTTAAACTTCAAGATTAATATTAATGATTGCATACCTACATATACCATTCATGTTTCACTTAGACATTTGGTGCTACAATAATGAAACTTTTAATAACACATTAATCTAAAGTGTTATATAGATATTATAAAGATAATATCTATCTTTATAATAGTGTCCCTTCATTACATGGAAAAAGTGCTTAAAATGCTCTTTTTTTAAAAGAAAAATTGTATTGAAACATTTCGTATGACATTTGATATTTTTAATACTGATATGCCCTTGTAGTGCATTGCTTTATGTTTGTTTCAAAATACAGATTTTGTGTAATGCCAAAATCATTTTATATATTTTCAAACAGAATTTGCAATAAAAAGAAAATCTTTAAAAATAAATGTATGTGGTAAGAGGTAACATGGAACAAGCCCATTAATGTCTTTCCAGTTCCTCTAGAAAGAAGATGAAAGAGAGCTACCATGTCAAAACATATCATGTTTACTCTAAAAATATAAAGCTAAATTTTGCTGTAAAATATATTCCATAATAATTATTTTTTAAACTTTTAAGAAACTAAATATTTTGAGGTAATCGTGATGTAAATTTCTATGAGAAGTCTAATTGAAGTTTATCATCACATCATGTGAAATGATTATTTTCATAAGAAAAAAACAAAATTATTTCTATTGAATTATAATCTCATTTTATACAGGAAATTTTTGAATCTAGAATTATGGGAGCTTTATAGGAAAGTAGATCTATATTATCTTAATTAAACATTAAAGGGAGTTTCACTTTGCACTTGTGATTCTCTTGTTAAGGAAACATTTTTCCTTGGTGTATTTGATAGTGAAAAAAAGGTAACTTGATTAAGAAAACTGGAATTATATGAAACATAAAAGATGAAAAGGACTAAATATGTATTTATTATGGCTTAATTGATTTCTAGTTTTTAGACATTAAAATAAACTTTAAGGTTGACACCTGGACCTTAGCTGATCCTGTACCACAGCACTCCACACTCAAATACAGTTGGGTGAGATCTAGTCTACCAGGAATGCTGACAAAACACCCAGAGCTGACCCTTTGCCACAGCTCTCCATACCCATGTACTTTCCAGTGAGAACTGGTCTCTCAGCAGTACTGACACACAGGCTTGCAAGAGGGACAAGCCACAGTCAGAGACAGCAAGATCAGCTAATACCAGAGATAACCAGAATGCTAGAGGCAAGGGCAAGAACAAGCAACAGAAACCAAGCCTATGGAATCATCAGAAAGCAGTTCTTCTACCACAGGGAGCCCCGTACACATAACACACCAGAAAAAAAAAAGACTTTCATTTAAAAATCTCATCTCATGATGGTGATAGAGGAATTTAGGAAGGACATAGATAGCTCCCTTAAAGAAATACAATAGAACACATCTAGAGGCCCTTAAAGATGAAACACAAAAATCCGTAAAGAGCTATAGGAAAACACAACCAAACAGGTGAAGGAATTGAACAAAACCTTCCAAGATCTAAAAATGGAAATAGAAACAATAAAGTTGTCACAAAGGGAGACAACTCTGGAGATAGAAAACCTTGAGAAGAGATCAGGAGTTATAGACACAAGCATTACCAACAGGATACAAAAGATGGAAGAAAGAATCTCAGGTACAGAAATACCATAGAAAACATTGACACAATAGTCAAAGAAAATGCAAAATGCAAAAAGCTCCTAACTCAAAACATCCAGGAAATCCAGGACACAATAAGAAGACCAAACCTAAGGATAGTAGGTATAGGAGAGAGTGAAGATACCCAACTTAAAGGGCCAGTAAATATATACAACAAATTATAGAAGAAAATTTTCCTAACCTAAAGAAAGAGATACTCATAAATATACAAAAGGCCTACAGAACTCCAAATAGATTGGATTAGAAAAGCAATTCCTCCAGTCATTTAATAGTTAAAACACAAAATGCAAGAAACAAAGAAAGAATATAAAAAGCAGTAATGGGAAAAGGATAAGTAACATATAAAGGCAGACCTATCAGAATTACACCAGACTTCTCACCGGAGACTATTAAAGCTAGAAGATCCTGGGCAGATGTTATATAGACCCTAAGAGAATACAAATGCAAACCCAGGCTTCTATACCCAGAAAAACTCTCAATTATCATAGATGGAGAAACCAACATATTCCATGATAAAAACAAATTTATACAATATCTTTCCACAAATCCAACACTTCAAGGGATAATAGATGGAAAACAGCAACAGAAGGAGAAAAAATACAACCTAGAAAAAGCGAGAAAGTAATCTTAACAAACCCAAAAGAATTAGCCACACAAATATAAAAATAGCATCAAACATAACAGGAAGCAACAATCACTGTTCCTTAATATCTATTAACACCAATGGACAAAATTCCCCAACAAAAAGACATAGACTAACAGACTGTATATGAAAACAGGATCCAGGATTTTGCTGCAAACAGGAAATGCACCTCAGTGTCAAGGACAGACACTACCTCAGAGTAAAAGCCTGGAGAACAATTTTCCAAGCATATAATCCCAAGAAATAAGCTGGAGTAGCCATTCTAATATCAAATAAAAAAATCAACTTTCAACCAAAAGTTATCAGAAAGTAAGGACACTTCATACTCAACAAAGGAAAAATTTACCAAGAAAAACTCTCAATTCTGAACATCTATGCTCCAAATGCAAGGGCAAACACATTCCTAAAAGAAATTTGCTAAAGCTCAAAGCATACATTGCACCTCAGACAATAAAAATGGGAGAATTCAATACCCCACTTTTATCAATGGACATCAATCAAACACAAACTAAACAGAGACACATTGAAAACAACAGAAACTATGGACCAAATGGTTTTAACAGATATCTATAAAAAACAAAAGGATATAGCTTCTTCTCAGCACCTCAGGGTACTTTCTCCACAAAACAGATATAAGAAGACTGAAATAATCCCATGCAACCTTTCAGATCATCACGGACTAAGGATGGTCTTAAGTAGCAACAGAAGCAACAGAAAGCTCACATACACGTGGAAACTGAACAAAGAAATACTCAATGATAACTTGGTCAAGGAAGAAACAAAGAACAAAATTAAAGACTTTTTAGAATTTAATGAAAATGAAGGAACAACATACCCAAACCTATGGGAAACAATGAAAACCTGAAAACTCAGCTCTGAGTGCCTCCAAAAACAAACTCCAAAAAGAGCACACACTGTCAGCTTAAGAGCACACCTGAAAGTGCTAGAACAAAAAGAAGCAAATATACCCAAGAGGAGTAGGCAGCAGGAAATAATAAACTCAGTGCTGAAATCAACCAAGTAAAAACAAAAGAACTCTACAAGGCATCAACTAAACCAGAAGCTGGTTCTTTGAGGAAATCAACAAGATTGATGAACCCTTAGCCAGACTAACCAGGGCATACAGAGATAGAATCTAAATTTAGATCAGAAATGAAAAGGGAGATATAGCAACAGAAACTCAGGAAATTAAAAAGAAATACTCAGATCTTGCTACAAAAGCCGATTTTCAACAAAACTGGAAAATCTGGATGAAATGGACAAATTTTTAGACAGATACCCAATACCTAAGTTAAATCAGGATCAGATAAACCATCTAAACAATCCCATAGCCCCTAAAAACTAGAAACAGTCATTGACAGTCTCCCAACCAAAAACAGCCCAGGACCAGATGGGTTTAGTGCAAAATTCTATCACACCTTCAAAGAAGACCTAATGCCAATACCCTCCAAACTATTCCACAAAATCAAAAGAGAAGGAACACTACCCAATTCATTCTATGAAGCCACAATTTCACTGAATATTCTCCCTGGGAGATGGAACAGTTTCTGTCTAATCAAGAACCTGTCACAACTGCCTTTCACAGAGGACTTCATAAGAATTTTTTTTCCTACTTCTATCCTATTTAGAGTTCCAAATAGATTTTAAAAATTTGTTGAATGCATATTACTTTTAGCTTCAGAAAACATCATGTATATTTAAAATGCATTCAACTATTATAAATTATTTTGCTGACTTAAAAGAATGTCAATACTGAGTTGTATATTTTAAAATAAATTTCTAGTTTAATTAAAAATAATAATAAACAAATAAAATAAACTTTAAACATACATCAAAATATTTGTAATATTTTCATTGATTACATTGTCTATAAATAATATATTATATATAATATTGTACATAAAATATAAATTATGTATATATGTATATGTGTGTATACACATGCACAAGATCAATTGAACTGTAGACCACTGACTGATATTTCTCACACACTGAGCCACCAACCAGTCAGCATATACCAGGTAATATGAGGCCCCCAACACATATACAGCAGAGGACTACTGGGTCTGGGTTCACTCAGAGATGTACCTAACCCTCAGAAGACTGGAGGCCCCAGGGTATTTAGAGTTCTTGTTGGGTGGGTCATGGGGTATGGGGACATCCACGTGGAGACAGGGTTTGGGGGAGGAGATATGGGATGTGGAACAGTCAGAGGGTGGACTGGAAGTGGGCAATAAAATATGAAGTGTTAAAAGATAAATAAATAAATAAATAAATAAATAAATAAAAAACACAGAAAAGTTTTCTCAGCTCATTTTGTTTCCCAGCTTAAATGAAATTATAAAATCCTGTTAATGATACTTTTTTGATTTTCAACCTCTGGTAGCTATAACTCATACTGTTCATATGAAGATTATGAAGCCCTTACATTCTATTCTTACAAGAGCCTGTTTGCGACAGTTACGAGAGGATCTGATTTGTATGTGAAATGTTTCCATTGTTGCCTCCTCTGTTGATTAGTAGACCAGTCATTAGATCATAGATCTAAGCCAGTGACTGAGTCATGACTTAAAAGTATCCTTGACTGGGAGGACTTGGCTGGAAGAAATAGATTCCCAATTCCAGGATTTCAAGGAGAATGTTCTACCTAGTTGGATGCTTTTACTCTTTGTTTGAATCCTGCCCAGCAACCAGTTAGTTCCCTAGCTGTTCCATTGTCCTCTGTTACAATGATAAACCTAATCAAACCTCATTCCAGTCCATAAACAAGAGATGAAACCAATCATGGATCGAAACAATCAAGGACCTCCACATAAAACCAGACACGCTGAAACTATTAGAAAAGAAACTGGGGAAGACCCTGGAGGACATGGGCACAGGGGGAAAGTTCCTGAACAGAACACTAATAGCTTATGCTCTAAGATCAAGAATGGACAAATGGGACCTCATAAAATTACAAAGTTTCTGTAAGGCAAAGGACACTGTCAGAAGGACAAAATGACAACCAACAAAGTGGGAAAAGATCTTCACCAACCCCACATCTGACAGAGGCCTAATATCCAATATATGCAAAGAACTCAAGAAGTTAGACCCCAAAGAACCAAATAACCCTATCAAAAAATGGGGTACAGAGCTAAACAAAGAATTTTCACCAGAAGAAATTCGGATGGCCGAGAAACACCTTAAGAGATGTTCAACATCATTAGTCATCAGAGAAATGCAAATCAAAACAACCTTGAGATTCCACCTCACACCAGTCAGAATGGCTAAGATTAAAAACTCAAGAGACAACAGGTGCTGGTGAGGATGTGGAGAAAGAGGAACACTCCTCCACTGTTGGTGGGATTGATAAATGGTAAAACTGCTCTGGAGACAAGTTTGGCAGTTCCTCAGAAAATTGGGCATGTCACTTCCAGAGGACCCTGGCATACCACTCCTGGGCATATACCCAGAGGATTCCCCTGCATACAATAAAGACACATGCTCCACTATGTTTATAGCAGCCTTGTTTATAATAGCCAGAAATTGGAAGGAGCCCAAATATCCCTTAAAGGAGGAATGGATACAGAAAATGTGGTATATTTATACAATGGAGTACTACTCAGCAATTAAAAATAATGAATTCATGCAATTTGTAGGTAAATGGTTAGATCTGGAAAATATCATCCTAAGTGAGTTAACCCAATCACAAAAGAATACACATGAAATGCAATCACTGATAAGTGGATATTAATGAACCCAGAAGCCCTAAATACTCAAAGCACAATTAGCAAGTCAAATGATTCCCAAGAAGAAGAAAGGAGAGGACCCTGGGCCTGAAAAGATTGGATCCAGTTTTGTAGACCCAGAACAGAGAAATCGTGGGGGGGGGGATGATTGGGGAATGGTTGGGGGGGGGAGAAAGGAATTATGGGACATATGGTGGGGGGGGACTGGGAAAGGGGAAAGCCTTTGGAATGTAAACATAGAATATAGAAAATAAAAATTAAAAAAAATTTTTTGTTTCATGGTTTGTCAGACTAAATAGAAACTCAAACAGTGTTATAGTATTTGTGAAAGTGAACATCGCAATTAATTTAATGTTTCTCTAATCTGGATGATGTTTACCTATTCTTGACCACTTAAATATTATATGACAAAACATGATAATTCCCATGAGAAATATTTCTGCCACCTTTAAGAGTTTTAAACATAGGGTGTAGCGGCGGGCCTCCATATTGCAACCAGGACACAGCTGGAAAGGCCCAGGTAAACACCCCTTCCAGGGCTACACTCGCGGGGATATCTGCTAGGGTCTCGGAGCCAAGCAGGCGGAGTCCCGCCTAGGCTCTGTGGGACATCCCCGAGCCCTCTGGCGAGCACCAAGGCTGCGTTCTGCAACCAGCTCGCCGGCCCCTTGACCAGTGGTGTAGCGGCGGGCCTCCATATTGCAACCAGGACACAGCTGGAAAGGCCCAGGCTCTGTGGGACATCCCCGCCCTCTGGTGAGCACCTAGGCTGCGTTCTGCAACCAGCTTGCCGGCCCCTAGACCAGCGGTGTAGCAGCGGGCCTCCATATCGCAACCAGGACACAGCTGGAAAGGCCCAGGCTCTGTGAGACATCCCCGCCCTCGGGTGAGCACCTAAGCTGCGTTCTGCAACCAGCTCGCCGGCCCCTAGAGCAGCGGTGTAGCGGTGGGCCTCCATATTGCAACCAGGACACAGCTGGAAAGGCCCAGGTAAACACCCATTCCAGAGCTACACTCGCGGGGATATCTGCTAGGGTCTCGGAGCCAAGCAGGCGGAGTCCCGCCTAGGCTCTGTGGGACATCCCCGAGCCCTCTGGCGAGCACCAAGGCTGCGTTCTGCAACCAGCTCGCCGGCCCCTGGACCAGCAGTGTAGCGGCGGGCCTCCATATTGCAACCAGGACACAGCTGGAAAGGCCCAGGCTCTGTGGGACATCCCCGCCCTCTGGCGAGCACCAAGGCTGCGTTCTGCAACCAGCTCGCCGGCCCCTAGACCAGCGGTGTAGCGGCGGGCCTCCATATTGCAACCAGGACACAGCTGGAAAGGCCCAGGTAAACACCCCTACCAGGGCTACACTCATGGGGGTATCTGCTAGGGTCTCGGAGCCAAGCAGGCGGAGTCCCGCCTAGGCTCTGTGGGACATCCCCGAGCCCTCTGGCGAGCACCAAGGCTGCGTTCTGCAACCAGCTCGCCAGCCCCTGGACCAGCAGTAGCGGCGGGCCTCCATATTGCAACCAGGACACAGCTGGAAAGGCCCAGGCTCTGTGGGACATCCCCGCCCTCTGGTGAGCACCTAGGCTGCGTTCTGCAACCAGCTCGCCGGCCCCTGGACCAGTGGTAGCAACGGGCCTCCATATTGCAACCAGGACATAGCTGGAAAGGCCCAGGTAAACACCCCTTCCAGGGCTACCCTCACGGGGGATCTGCTAGGCTCTCAGAGTTCCTTGCAACCAGGACACAGCTGGAGAAGCCCAGGTAGACAGACTCCAACAGGGGCTACAATCGCATGGGTGGCAGCCAGCTTATGATCCCTTAAAGCAGCAGTCACATATATTCACCAATAGAGAAACAACAGGTGAGCCCAGCCTCACAGGAGATTCAAACACCAGCCACTGACAACAAGGCCAACTAAAACCAGAAATAACCAGATGGCAAAAGGAAAACGAAGGAACGTTACTAACAAAAATCAAGGCAACATGACAGCATCTGAACCCAGTTCTCCAACAACAGGAATCCCTGGATACCCGAAAACACCAGAAAAACAAGACTTGGATATAAAATCACTGGTCAGGATGCTGGTAGCTGAACACATAGAAAAATCTCATAAAGAAATAGAGGAGAAAATGGATCAAAAGTTAGAAGCCTTTACGAGGCAAATACAAAAATCACTTCAAGAAATGCAGGAGAAGATGGATCAAAGAGAAGAAGACAATAAGGAAGAAAGACAAAAGTCACTTAAAGAACTACAGAAGAACGTGGGCCAACAAGTAGAAGCTATGAAAGAGGAAGCACAAAAATCTATTAAAGAAATTCATGAAAACACAATCAAGCAAGTGAAAGATCTGAGCACATCCATCCAGATACTAAAAACAGAAGTAGAAACAACTAAGAAATCACAGAGGGAGACAACATTGGAGATAGAAAACCTGGGGAAGAAATCAGGGGCCATAGATGCAAGTATCAACAATAGAATACAAGAGATAGAAGACAGAATCTCAGAAGCCGAAGATACCATAGGAACCATTGATTCAACAGTCAAAGAAAATACTAAATGCAAAAAGGTGGTAACCCAAAACATCCAGGAAATCCAAGACACTATGAGAAGACCAAACCTAAGGATTATAGGTATAGACGAGAGTGAAGATTTACAAGTTAAAGGGCCAGCTAATATCTTCTATAAAATTATGGAAGAAAACTTCCCCAACCTAAGGAGAGAGATGCCCATGAATATACAAGAAGCCTATAGAACCCCAAACAGACTGGACCAGAACAGAAATACATCCCGTCACATAATAATCAAAACTCCAAATGTAATAAACAAAGAAAGAATACTAAAGGCAGCAAGAGAAAAAGGCCAAGTAACATATAAAGGAAAACCTATCAGAATAACACCAGACTTCTCACCTGAGACCATGAAAGCTAGAAGATCCTGGGCAGATATCATGCAAACTCTAAGAGAACACAAACTTCAGCCAAAACTACTTTACCCAGCAAAACTCTCAATTGCCATTGATGGAGACATCAAGGTATTCCATGACAAAACCAAATTTGCAAGATATCTCTCCACAAATCCAGCCCTACAAAGGATAATAGGGGGAAAACACCAAGACAAGGATGGAAACTACACCCGGGAAGAAGCAAGATAGAAACCTCCTCTCATCAAACCCAAAAGAAGATAACCTCTCGAATATAAAAAATAAATAAGATAAATAAATATAATTTCAAAAATGTCTGGAGGTAATAATTACTATACCTTAATATCTCTTAACGTCAATGGACTCAATTCCCCAATAAAAAGACATAGATTAACAGACTGGATACGGAAACAGGACCCTACATTTTGCTGCATACAGGAAACACATCTCAGTGTTAAAGACAAACACTATCTTAGAGTAAAAGGCTGGAGGACAATTTTACAAGCAAATGGTCTCAGGAAACAAGCTGGAGTAGCCATTCTAATATCAGATAAAATTGACTTTCAACCTAAAATCATCCAAAGAGACTCAGAAGGTCACTTCTTGCTGGCCAAAGGGAAAATCCACCAGGAAGAGCTCTCAATACTGAACATCTATGCTCCAAATGCAAGGGCACCCTCCTTCGTAAAAGAAACCTTACTAAAGCTTAAAGCACACATTACACCTAACACAATAATTGTGGGTGACTTCAACACCCCACTCTCCTCAATGGACCGATCAGGAAAGCAGAAACTAAACAGGAACACAGTGAAACTAATTGAAACTCTGGACCAATTGGATTTAACAGATATATATAGAACATTTCATCCTAAAGCTAAAGAATATACCTTTTTCTCAGCACCGCATGGTACCTTCTCCAAAATAGACCATATAATCGGTCACAAGACAGATGTCAACAAATACAAGAAGATCGAGCTAATCCCATGCCTCTTATCAGATCACCATGGAGTAAGAGTGGTCTTCAATAGCAACAAAAACAACAGAAAACCCACATACACATGGAAACTGAACAATACTCTACTCAATGACACCTTGGTCAAGGAAGAAATAAAAAAAGAAATCAAAGACTTTTTAGAATTCAATGAAAATGAAGGTACAACCTACCCAAATCTATGGGACACAATGAAAGCAGTGCTAAGAGGAAAACTCATAGCTCTAAGTGCATCCAAAAAGAAACTGGAGAGAGCATACACTAGCAGCTTAACGGCACACCTTAAAGCCTTGGAAGAAAAACAAGTTAATTCACCCAGGAGGAGTAGAAGACAAGAAATCATCAAACTCAGGGCTGAAATCAATCAAATAGAAACAAAGAGAACCATACAAAGAATCAACAAGACCAGGAGCTGGTTCTTTGAGAAAATCAACAAGATAGATAAACCCTTAGCCAGACTAACCAAAGGACACAGAGACAGTATACAAATTAACAAAATTAGAAATGAAAAGGGAGACATAACAACAGAAACTGAGGAAATTCAAAAGATCATCAGATCCCACTACAAAGGTCTATACTCAAAACAACTGGAGAATCTGGAGGAAATGGACAATTTCCTAGCCAGATATCAAATACCAAAATTAAATCAGCATCAAGTAGACCAGCTAAATAGTCCCATAACCCCTAAAGAAATAGAAGGGGTTATAGAAAGCCTCCCAACCAAAAAAAGTACGGGACCAGATGGTTTTAGTGCAGAATTCTACCAGACCTTCAAAGAAGACTTAACACCAATACTCTCCAAACTATTCCACAAAATAGAGACAGAAGGGACACTGCCCAACTCATTCTTCGAAGCCACAATTACGCTAATACCTAAACCACAAAAAGATCCAACAAAGAAAGAGAACTTCAGGCCAATTTCTCTGATGAATATAGATGCAAAAATACTAAATAAAATTCTTGCTAACCGAATCCAAGAGCACATCAAAACGATCATCCACCATGATCAAGTAGGCTTCATCCCAGGGATGCAGGGATGGTTCAATATACGGAAATCCATCAATGTAATCCACTACATAAACAAACTGAAAGAAAAAAACCACATGGTCATCTCATTAGATGCTGAAAAAGCATTCGACAAAATTCAGCATCCTTTCATGCTAAAAGTCTTGGAAAGAGCAGGAATTCAAGGCCCATACCTAAACATAGTAAAAGCAATCTACAGCAAACCAGTAGCCAACATCAAAATAAATGGAGAGAAACTTGAAGCATTCCCACTAAAATCAGGGACTAGACAAGGCTGCCCTCTCTCTCCATATCTTTTCAATATAGTACTTGAAGTTCTAGCAAGAGCAATTAGACAACATAAGGAAGTCAAAGGGATACAAATTGGAAAGGAAGAAGTGAAACTATCATTATTTGCAGACGATATGATAGTTTACCTAAGCGACCCAAAAAACTCCACCAGAGAACTTCTACAGCTGATAAACAACTTCAGCAAAGTGGCAGGTTATAAAATTAACTCAAGCAAGTCAGTGGCCTTCTTGTACTCAAAGGACAAGCAGGCTGAGAAAGAAATTAGGGAAATAACACCCTTCACAATAGCCACAAACAACATAAAGTATCTTGGCGTAACTCTAACCAAACAAGCGAAAGATCTGTACAACAGGAACTTCAAGTCCTTGAAGAAAGAAATCGAAGAAGACCTCAGAAGATGGAAAAATATTTCTTGCTCCTGGATTGGCAGGATCAATATAGTAAAAATGGCCATCTTGCCAAAAGCAATCTACAGATTCAATGCGATCCCCATCAAAATCCCAACTCAATTCTTCATAGATCTAGAAAGAGCAATTCTCAAATTCATCTGGAGCAACAAAAAACCCAGGATAGCTAAAACTATTCTCAACAATAAAAGGACTTCTGGGGGAATCAATATCCCTGACTTCAAGCAGTACTACAGAGCAATTGTGTTAAAAACTGCATGGTATTGGTATAGCAACAGGCAAACAGATCAATGGAACAGGATTGAAGACCCTGAAATTAACCCACAGACTTATGTTCACTTGATCTTTGATAAAGGAGCCACAACCATCCGATGGAATAAAGATAGCCTTTTCAACAAATGGTGCTGGTTCAACTGGAGGTCAACATGCAGAAGAATGCGAATTGACCCACTCTTATCTCTTTGCTCTAAGATCAACTCCAAGTGGATCAAGGACCTCCACATAAAACCAGACACACTGAAACTATTAGAAAAGAAACTTGGGAAGACTCTGGAGGACTTGGGCACAGGGGAAAAGTTCCTGAACAGAACACCAATAGCGTACGCACTAAGATCAAGAATCGACAAATGTGACCTCATAAAAGTACAAAGTTTCTGCAAAGCAAAGGACACTGTCCGAAGGACAAAATGGCAACCAACAAAGTGGGAAAAGATCTTTACCAACCCCACATCCGACAGAGGGCTAATATCCAATATATACAAAGAACTCAAGAAGTTAGACCGCAAAGAAGCAAATAACCCTATCAAAAAATGGGGCACAGAGCTAAAAAAAGAATTTTCACCAGAAGAAATTCGGATGGCCGTGAAACACCTTAAGAGATGTTCAACATCATTAGTCATCAGGGAAATGCAAATCAAAACAACCCTGAGAATACACCTCACACCAGTCAGAATGGCTAAGATTAAAAACTCAAGAGACAACAAGTGCTGGCGAGGATGTGGAGAAAGAGGAACACTCCTCCACTGTTGGTGGGATTGCAAAATGGTAAAACCACTCTGGAAATCAGTTTGGCGGTTCCTCAGAAAATTGGGCATGGCACTTCCAGAGGACCCTGGCATACCACTCCTGGGCATATACCCAGAGGATTCCCCTGCATACAATAAAGACACATGCTCCACTATGTTTATAGCAGCCTTGTTTATAATAGCCAGAAATTGGAAGGAGCATATCCCTCAAAGGAGGAATGGATACAGAAAATGTGGTATATTTATACAATGGAATACTACTCAGCAATTAAAAATAATGAATTCATGCAATTTGTAGGTAAATGGTTAGACCTGGAAAACATCATCCTGAGTGAGCTAACCCAATCACAAAAGAATGCACATGAAATGCAATCACTGATAAGTGGATATTAATGAGCCCAGAAGCACTAAATACTCAAGACACAAATAGCAAGTCAAATGATTCCCAAGAAGAAGAAAGGAGAGGACCCTGGGCATGTAAAGATTGCATCCAGTTTAGTAAAGAAACCGAGGGGGGAGGGGGAATGATTGGGGAATAGTTGGGGGGGAGAAGAACTATGGGAACTATGGTGGGTGGGAACTGGGAAAGGGGAAAGCCTTTGAAATGTAAACATAGAATATAGAAAATAAAAATAACTAAAAAAAAAAAAAGAGTTTTAAACATAGATGATTTTGAAGAAGATCCTATACAAGTGATGGTATGTTGTCAAACTACACATAAAGAATTTATATTTGGTCAATTTGGACCACACCAAATTAATTACCTTTACCTCAGCAGGTATAGTTGTGTGTTTTATCATAAAATCTTTGAGTCAATGTCCTTTCGTTTGAGGACGTTAAGATATCTCGGTCTCACTTTCCTGCATAAGTAGTTGTCCAGTTTCTGGGTTCTCTTCTTGTGAGACTCACAACTTACTTTTTCTAAAGCCATTTAAGTTCTGTCAGGGCTACAGCGGCCAGTGTTTTCCCTTTTGTTTGTTTGCCGCATCATTGGTTTCTCAATATTATTTTATAAATTCATATAATATTTCTGTCTGTTTTTCTAGATGTTATGTTAAGGTAGCATTTTTACACATAGATCATTATTCATAGTTCCAGAAATAGGTTTCAGATATTTATAATTGACAGTGTTCAGTGCCTGAAAATTTATGGTATGATTGTTACTTTCACTTTATGCTGTGTAAAACATTTAATCTTTTTCCCGAGAAGCCTTCCTATCTATTAACTCAAGATGATTTGTGCATTGTCCTAAAAATAACTTTTCATAAAAAATTTCCTGAGCAATTAATCATAAGATGATAAGCATACCTTCTAACACCTCAGAGGTTTTATTAAGAAAATGATGACTTGCCAGGAATGACATTTTCAGTAAAAAATGAATAAAATTTTTATCCACTGAAAATATTTTTACAGACCTAATTATATGTCACTTTTATTTTATAACAGTATGTTTGTGGAATGACTACACTGCACAATATGTTGGCCCACAGTAGAGATATCTGATGTAGGATTGTGGATCTATATAGCCAGTGATGATCATGTTCAGAGTCCCCTTAAACTGGTGGAAGCCACACTGCTCTGTGTATGAAAGAGTGTTTATGGTTTTGTAGCAAATGTGATTTTAGTTCAGGTTTTTCTTACTCTGTTTCAAGATGTAAATTTTGAAATATTTTATAACAAGGTGCAAAAGGGAAAACTCTGTTGAAGACATGATAAAACAAGACTCTGAAGAATATTGTAAAGATATATGTACTGACAAAGAGAAATTACTTAAGATGTAATTATTTCCTACATGAATATTTGAGACTATTAAAATAACTGTAAAGCTAGTGTCAAAATAGAAGACTGAATTCAATTGTGTTTTCACAAAAATGAAAGAGTTGAACTTTTGATTACCAAATATATTTTGTCAGTGTTTATTATATAAATCATTATGCTCTGATATTTGTGTGTGTGTGTGTGTGTGTGTGTGTGTGTGTGTGTGTGATATATACAGGACAAATAAACATGTTACAAAATTGCAGCAAATATTTGAGAAAATGATTTTTCTTTTATGAATCTAGCATTAGGCAGTATGTCTATGGATAGATTAGAGTAAATGTCCTATTGTACTGGAAAGGAAATTGACTTATGGACAGGAGAGAGACAGATTCTAGCACCTGAGCGTTAATTAGCTGAGTGTGTAATGCAAATTATGGTTTCAGATTAATGATCATAACCTTGTAGAATGTCAAGAAAGATGCACTATTGAAGCAGAAACCACATAACTGAATTCTAAAGAGTGCATCTTTGCTTGGGAGCCCCATGACCTGAGAATGAATGGGCAGAAACCTTGGTGCCTGATGAGTACTTGTGTTTCGGGAAGAGTCTGCAGAGCCCTGGCAGCTTATCTCAGTGAAATCCCCATTCTATTTATTTCCTGGCCATGCTTCATCTTTTCATAAATTGCAACAGTATTGTAGGAAGTGCTGAAAGCCTTGAAGAATATTTTTTCTTTCGATTCCAGAAAACTGTATATAATACATACTCTTTGACAAGTCTCTGTTTCCTAATTTCTCTTGAAATACTGAAAACAGCAGGTTTATAGAGGTAGATATTGGTTAACACTATCTTTTGATCAGATAATGAAAAATAATACTGTTTTCTACTAGAAAAGTCTATGTGATAGTATCTAATTTCATTTTAAGGTTCATCATTTTGGAGTAATTTTTACGAACCTTTTAAATACACATAAAAAACTTGGTCAAATTATTTAAAAAGTAATCATCAGTTTTATCTACTTTAGATACAAAAATGCAAGTGTATAAATAAATTTCCCTGCTTTCAATCCACACCTAAATGCTTAGTACCTGAGAAGGTGACTTGTGCTCTAAATAAAGCATAGAACTTAACTCTCAAGAATTCCTCAGATAAGCTAGGATAATAGAGTGAAAACTTTCCTACCTAATGCCTGTCTCTACTGATAGGTACTGCACATCAGTGGCCCAGAGTATAAGTCCATTTCATTTCTGTTAAATGCTACAAAAGGGACTCATGACCCTTGTGTGTGTGGTGGGGGAGACTTCTCTTTCTCTGAGACTTTCATTGCTACGTTTCTTGCTTTCACATTTTTGTCTAAATATTTGAGTTCAAGTGCCTGATTCTTTACTTCCTTATCCTTTGACTCCTGCCCTGTTTTGCATACAACTGAATATTTATCTTTTCCTGACAAGCAAAAATATTGATAACAAGCAATTTTAAAACTCTTTGTGTTTTACCTCTTCATCATTGTCAGACACATATAGAATGTTTTGTGCAGTCATCCCAGTTCCAGCCCTGCGCTCAGTCTCTCAGGAAAACTCACAGGAGTGATGGCCTCTTATCAGCCTTTCATTCCTTATTGTGTTGCTAATCTCAGTAAATACTCTAATGCAAAGATTGCACAGCTATTCTAAGATGTTGGATTAAGATGGATTTCTTTCTCCTATTCCTACCATTTTATCTCTCATCTCTCTCCACATACACTTACATAAAACACACACTTCATTATATATTGGGGTGAAATAGAATCATCCAGTGCTCCTAGATTTACCTTTACCCCTGTATTTTTTTATCATTTTCTAGTTTATCTTCTTTATTTATACCCTTTCAGTATGATTTACACTGTTATTAGAGATGATCAACAAATAAATATCAAATTCAGTGATGTTCTGCTTCTCATTTTCCAAATATTATACACAGATATTTTAACATCTGTTGAAGATAATACTGAACATATCATTTAAAGCTAAATTCTAAACATATACTGTCTCTATAAACCCTCTTGAAATAACTTTACCCATCAGGATTTTCAATTTAATTTATTTACCAAATTATTACCTTGAATGTTACCAGTGCTGTGTGTTGGGAAGCACTTCCACTAACAAGAATTTCATTTTGCTTTTGATTCTTGCTTTTACTCTTTGTCTCCTATTAACACATACCTATTCAGAAAAGAAATAAAGTTTTGGTATGGTTCCCCTAGGTGCCCAAGAAATATTTGTTGAATGAATAATTGAATTCCTGAGTGAATTATAATGGGAATAAAGCTATCCTTTGGAAAATAATGAACTTATAAATACATGAAAGTGCAGGGTATCAAGTTTAACTGAATACAGATGAGAGACGATTCTAATCAATTTTTTAAATAAATGGATCTTTACATATGAAAAGACATGAAAATTATTTTGTCTATTATTTTTCTGTTTCTGGTTCATCTCTACACCTTACATAAAGTAAACAGATTTATTATGTTTTCTTCAATCATATGGATTTTATGACTATTATGGGAGAATATTAACATTTCTCTTGACTTTTGACAAGTCTTGTTAAAATTTTGGGCCATTTGTGTCTGTTTTGAATTTTGGTAATGAAGAAGTATTTTATTATTATCAGATGCCTATAAGCATTTCCTCATAGACTCTTCTGCTTATTTATTTATAATCATATCAGTATTTTAATATATTCCTATTGAACTTGAATTCAACATATTAATAACAAATAAAATGAGTTAGGAAAAGCTAGATCTTCGAATTAAGAGATGGTTTAACAGATAAAGTGATTATGTTCAAGTTTATGGCTCTAAGTTTTTATCCCAGGAACTCATAAAAAGTCTGAAACACTAGGGACATTTGTAATCTTGTAGGATATGAGAGAAATCCTACTCTTTAAGGCTAGCTAACCTGATATAAACAACAAGATACCTGTCTTAAGATTAACAGTGAGGATTGATAACCAAAGTGGACACATGTGGACAATATGTGTGTGCCTACAGTCATACACAGACACACACATACATACAAAATTATAGCCACAACCATACAAACAATGGTTTTTAAGAGGCAGTACTTGATAAGATTCATCAGAACTCAAACTACTGTCATATTCTTTAGCACGTTAGGGATTAAGGTATTGAATACTATTAGTTTAATGAAAGAATATTCGTTTGTGATACATTCTTCATCAGAGTATATTGCTTTATTGTTGTTGTAACTTCAAAAATTTTAAATGAAAATATATACATATCAGTATAAATTAATTTATGCTTCTATATTGAGTGTATAGGTTTCAATCTATAAAGAGAAGGGCAGGAAGTTGGTCTTCCTATATTATATATTACCACTTTTTCTGCTTCTCTCCAAGACCATTCATTGAAGCTTTTTAAGGAGGTTTGAGTTTTATGTCATTTTAGAAAAGTATGAGAGATGTAGTTGGAGGGTATGAAAGAATTCAATCAGCTCTGAAATCTGTATTACAAAGAAAAGTGAAAATAAATTTCCCAGCAGCCTCATTTTATTTGATTTCCTTTGTTCTGTATTAGAATGTATTTCTGAGGGGAAAAAAGGAAGCTAGAAGAGACATTGAAATAAAATGAAGAAAAGAAATATACTGTACAGTCAGTTGTTATTGGAAATGACTGTGATGTTCTGACAGGAATACAAATAATACTAATTGAATATACATTGGAAATACTTGATATTCTTATAAATTTTTTGCTAAAATAGATCAGATCTTATTTGCATAAATATATATTATTTCATTTTCTCCTCTCAATCTTTCTCCCAATATATAAATATATATTTCATATATATGAAACACACACACACACACACACACACACACACACATATATATATATATATATATATATATATACTTTAGTAATATAGTCACAGTACTAATATGCAAGGAAAATTAATTTATTTCCCTTTTTTAAATGTTAAAACTACAACATGCAATATGAAGTGGTGCAAAAGTTTCTACTATGAATTGACTGACTCCAAAGCTTTCCTTTGAGGCTGAGTCCAATGATGTGACTCTAATTTCAGATCATCTAAGAAATTCAAGTTTTGGTTTTTTTCTTTTATTTGATATTTTATTTATTTACCTTTCAAATGTTATTCTCTTTCCAGGTATCCCCTTTGGAAACTCCCTATGCCATCCCCTTCCCCTTGTTTAAGTATTAATCACTTTACAATGAGTTCATATCTACATGAATAACTGTGTTCATGTTATACTTTATGTACTTATTAATATATTTCTCACTGACACTAGTTTGAAAAAAGAGGAAACAAATAAAGGAAAAGATATTTGTAATATGAAATGCTGCATAGAGGAATGGGGATAGTTTACACCATGGTTTCCACAGTGCTTTTTCGATGTTTTCATAGGTATTCTCATTTTTAAAAATGTCACCCTGAAAAGTAAATGCCCACCTTCCTTGCTTACTCAGTGTCAGAAAGCCCACCATTAATCTAACAAACAGCAACTTCCTGGACAAGGAAAGCTATAAAAATCTTTGGAGGCAAGCATCTTTTCAAAAACATAAATCATTTTCTTTTGAACTCTATTTGAACTCAAATTAGCATAAAAATATTCAGATAAGGCTATCTTAACTCCTTTGCATGAAGCACCATATCTAGATATTTTAAATTTGTCTTCATTTCCTATAAATCTCTTGAATATTAAAAACATTTGTTATAATTTTTGTCAACACAAACATGAGTGTTTGCTCTCTGGGCTCAGTGGTTATGGACCTACTTATAATGATGTCTCCTTGCTCATCTATACAAAACACAGATGGGGTTTCTGATGTTCTTTAAGTTCTTTGTTCTCAATATGATGCTTTATAAGCATCTAAATTTTTTTCTAAGCATTTCATTCTTTTCTAGTAAAATGCTTTTTTCATTGTTAGAGATTTATTTGATCATGACCTTTGCAATAGAGTAGAAAACACATATGAAATTTAATTATAAAAATCATAGTACAAGTTTCCAATAATGGTGTTATAATTCATACAAAAGATATTAGGAATTACATATATTCTAATTTAGAAGAGTCAAATTCTTATAACATATATGTACAATAAAAATATTATAATATCCCTAGAATTGTAGCATGTGCCATGTACATTCAGTCCCAAACCTCAATAAACATAAAAATTGATAACTCTATTCCAAGTTTAATGATATAGCATTATCCATAATATATAAATATATATGTGTGTGTACATATATATATACCCTATTGATTTACATTATATAATATGTATAGAAATATATGGAATATTAATGTTATATATAAAATGATTCATGTTGCTGATATATATTTATATATATACATATTTACTAATATACAGCAAATTTTCTTTTGCAATAAAATATTTTCCAGTTTTATACATGTATACACATATATTTAAATAAACACAATTTGTATAAATATTTATAAATTATTTAAATATATATACAGTTATATGAGTGCATGGATACAGTATATTAAAATAAGTCCTTGTTACTGAGGCATATGTGTGTTCAGAGGACTATCTTTGCTCATTGAATTTCCTTTTACTTTAATGTGAGAGTCCAGATCTACTTTAGTTGAGAAAGCTTCTATTGCATTACTTTGGCTTTGAAACTGTACAATAATGACATTCAGTTGTTCACTGCTGAGCTGAATTCTTTTGTCTTTTCATTCATAGCTCTCATAGTCTTTCTCAAGAAATATTAACTGAATCCATGGGCAGAATTTCCTCAATATCCATTAGTTTGCATTTTCAAAACATGTGGTGTCCATCATTTGATAGAAACTTAAGTAAAACAATTGATAATGTTAGAATATTTTGTTAGGTTTTGTACATTTAAAAATTATAAGATACACATGCTTGTTATCTTGACACTAAATTCATAATAATTGTTAATTTTTATTTAATTTGTTATAGGACTATTTAGACATATATATTTTGAAATGATAACTCTCACAGAGCATTGCACCAATATTAAAATGAAACAGTGTATAGACTAAATTTGTTCAGTATCATCCCAAGTGTGACATCATGGATATCCACATCTCAGTTCTTTGTGTGCTGAAATAATGGTGCTTCCTGAAATTACAAAATATCAGCACTGCCAGGTTATACAACAGAAATATACTATTATCTTTGGAAAATCAAGATAATGTAAGGTAAGAAAGATAATGTGATATTTCATGGATAAAAGGAGGGCAGATGATCTTATAGGGCCTTGTCAAAGGCTCCTAACATCATATCTATATGGCAGTGACACTCCATGTACCATTAGTTCTGCTGAATTGTGTGATCCAAGTGGTAGATCTGATTGCACTGCAGTTTGGACTAGTTCTTCTATTCTAGGATTCACTCAAATCTATCAGCTTTCCTGGACATTGGTGTATGGGGCATAATAACACATCTAAGTGAAATATGTGCTGTAGCATAATTCAAATAAGCTCTACAGCACTATACTTCTCCATTAAGGGTGGGCAGGGACAACTTATCCTTCACTTTAGAAGTAATATCCCTATATGGACCACACCACTGGTCTCTTAGAAATTTCATTGAGGTAGAGGTCTCTGGAATTTTGGGTACATGTCTTTTTCATCTGTTGATATACATATTAAGTATCAACAAATCCAAAGTGGTTCCTACTTCCTGCTTACTTTCTCCAATCAGCAAAATTTGATCCATATCAGCATAATATCTTTTGGAAGAGACATACCATCAAGATCTTTTCAAGCTAGGTTATATTGCAAGGCTGGCGAGTTAATGGACAGGAAGCAAAATTGTAAAGCTATGCTGTTGGTTGTGATAGCTGAAAACAAATTGAAGTTTGTTTACATTATATTCAGGTGTTTGGAAAACAAATGTAATAGCTCAGTGATTACATACTATATACTAGGAAGTATGGTAATTTCTAATTAGAACACTTTATGTGATACAGTAGTGATAATGTGAGCTATATTTTTATTACATTTATGATAATAAACTGTCATTCTCCACAATCCACTACCTGTCTTCTGCACAGGCTACATAGGAGAGTTAAAGGAATGTATATTTGGAACCATTATACTTCTGTAATCATTCTATGGATTCGATAATAATCAGAGCATTTGAGGTCCAGGGTATAAGAAGATGGCAGTGAGCCAGGGAAGAGTTAAAGGAAATAGTTGGAGTAAATATTATCAAAAGAATTGTGTAATATTCTCAAAAGTTTAAAAAAATATACATACCAAAGACTACAGTGGAATAAGTTCTCCTTTTGCCTCCAACATACCTGCACTTACATGCCCACTTGTTATCACCCAAGCTCATTCATGCAAAGTTGATTAGAATAACACCCGTGGCATTGTTATTTCTACCTAAAACACATTACAAAGAATATAAATTTTCACAGCTCTTTGCTTACTACGCATTCAATAAACCAGGGCCAGCTGTAGAACCAAAGGAAGCAAGTTGCATAGTGATGGTGAGTTTGTTATAAGGTGATGGTGGAAACAATTAACAAGTTCAGCATGCAGTTTATTGATCTTTCTGCAAGATGGAAGAGAGCTGTATAAGCTTCATTCTGGTCTTATCTAGTAATTATTTAGATAGAAAGCATTAAGAACTTTAGTGAAATACAAGTATGATTTTCTTTTAGTGTGTAAATCACAATTATACAGAGGAAGGAGAAGATATAGCAGACATTGTTACCCAGGTTGTGAACACACATTAGTTTCTTTGTTTGCTTGTTTGTTGTAATACTTTAGTTGACCACAGGTAAGGTGAAATCTGGGACAGTTCTGAGGACCACTGCCATTTGAGGAGTGTTCCCAGCCTAAAAGCTACTTGTCTTGAATTGATTGCCTTTCTTTTTTTATTTTTTAATTAAATATATTCTTTATTTACATTTTAAATGTTGTCCCCTTTCCTGGTTCTCCTCTCCCCCCAAAAAATCCCATAAGCCATCCCCCCTTTCCCAATCAACCCTCCCCTGCTTCCCTGTCCTGCTATCCCTCTACAATATGGCATCATTCTTTCCAGGACCAAGGGCCTCTCCTCCCTTTGGTGTCTAACAAGACCATCCTCTGCTGCCTATGAGTCTGGAGTCATGGGTAACTCCATGTGTACTCTTTGGTTGATGATTTTGTCCCTGGGATCTCTGGGAGTACTGGGCAATTCATATTGTTCCTCCTGTGGCACTGCAAACCCCTTTAGCTCACTGGGTCCTATCTCAAGCTCCCCATTGGAGACCCTGTGCTTAGTTCAATTTACCAACCCTACATCTGACAAAGGGCTAATATCCAATATTTACAAAGAAATCAAGAAGTTAAACTCCAGGGAAACAAATAACCCTATTAAAAATGGGGTACAAAGCTAAACAAAGAATTTTCACCTGAGGAATATCGAATGGCTGAGAAGCACCTAAGGAAATGTTCAATGTCCTTAGTTATCAGGGAAAGCAAATCAAAACAACCCTGAGATTTCACCTCACACCAGTCAGAATGGCTAAGATAAAAAACTCAGGAGACAGCATGTAGTGGTGAGGATGTTGAGAAAGAGGAACATTCCTCTACTGCTGGTGGGGTTGCAAGCTGGTAAAAACCACTCTGGAAATCAGTCTGGTGGTTCCTCAGAAAACTGGCCATAATGCTACTGGAGAACCCTGCTATACCACTCCTGGGCATATACCCAGAGAATTCTCCAGCATGTACTAAGGACACATGCTCCACTATGTTCACAGCAGCCCTATGTATAATAGCCAGAAGCTGGAAAGAACTCAGATTTCCCTCAGTGGAGGAATAAATACAGAAAATGTGGTATATTTACACAATGAAGTACTATTCAGCCATTAAAAAGAATGTATCAATGAAATTCTTAGACAAATGGATGGAACTGACAAATATCATCCTGCTTGAGGTAACCCAATCACAAAAGAACACTCATGGTATGCACTCACTTATAGGTGGATATTAGCCCAGAAAGGTGGAATACCCTAAATACATTTCATATATCAAAGGATGCCCAAGAAGAGGAAGAACAAAGTATGGATCCTTGGGTCCTTTGTAGAAAGGGGGAAAAATACCCACAGAAGAAGATACAGAGACAAAGAGTGGAGCAGAGTTTGAGGGAAAGACCATGCAGAGACTACCCCACCCAGGGATCCATCCTATATACCGTTACAAAACCCAGACACTATTGTGGATGCCCACAAGTGCTGGCTGACCTGAGCCAGATATAGCTATTACCTGGGAGGCTCTGCTAGTGCAAATGCATAATTGGTTTCTATAGAGGCAGGGTATCAGGTATGTGTCATTGTAACTATTAATGAACATCTAAGATGTAAATCATTATGTGTAGGGATCCGTTAATGGTAATTTTGATTAGGGAAAAGGCAATGAACACAAAAATAAACATATAAAATGTATACACGTCCTCTGGTAGAAGTTAGTAAAGCAATCCTATATAACAATGTAATTTCATTTAATTTTATATAAGACTACATAAACATTTCTTTCCAATAAAGACCTCCTTTCCAGGAGGATATAACACCTATATACACTGCAACAAGTGATTATGAATTCCTTCCCACACATTAACCTCTACATTTTCTCTCACAACCATGATAGAAGCAAGCTCTAATTATTATTGTTTTGAAAAATAAATGGATTGTGAACTCTGTTCACCAATGTATAATGCTGAAGATATGGGATTGGATGTACTGTAGTGTCAAAAATACTAAACTCACACCACAAGCCAGTGTCAGTGCACTTCAAAAACACTGGAGGAATGAAGACTATCAGACAAAACAATATCTCTCCCACAGCATATTCCCATGTCAAAACAGCTGCAGTAAAAATAATTTTAGCCAGTAAACTTGAAATCCACAAACTGCCTCTAAAGAGCAGTTTTGAGGAAAAGATCACAATTTGAGACACTGAGGCAGACATTATGTGGAAAGTCTTCATTGGAGGTCTCTATCAAGTCCCTCCTTTTGGAGATCAGGGAACCCTAGAGAAGATTGGGGAAGACAGACTGTAGGAGTCAGTGGGGACGGGGGACACCAGCAGAACATGGCCCTCTGAAGCAGTGAGCACAGAGCCTGCAGAGGTTTGTACCAAGTCTTCCGTGTACATGCTATGTCTGCTAGCTTGCCATTTTAGTGGGACATTAGTTGGAGTGATGGACTCTCTGACTGTCTGCTCATTTTGGGGGCTCTTTTCCTACTGTTGGGTTGTCATGTTCTGCATGAAGGCTTGGATTTTGCCTTAATTTATCAGATTTTATCCTGTTTGGCTGTTGTCTCTTGGAGGGCTGCTCCTTTTTGAAGAGTAATAGGGGCTGGTAATAGATCTAGGGGGCGGAGAGACTTGTTGGGGTATATTGTAGAAGAGAAGAATCTATTTTCAATAAGAAAAAAGAAATATACTTATATTAAAAAAGGAGAGAAAGACATTAAAAAATCAGGACCCATTCTGACTGAGGATATTTACCACATTCTCACACAAAACCTAAGTTATATTGGTCTTGGAACTAAGGATTTTATGGCTGTCATAAACACTACTATAATATGTAGACAATAAACAGAAGAGTAGACATTATAAGAAGTAGACATAAGAATTTTAGAAATGTAGAAATAATAAAAGCAGTGATTTCAGTAGGCTTAGTGATAAATTCATTGCAATCATTGTTAAATCTGTCACTAAACTCAGCTGCAGTACAATACAAACTAAACAACTGAAATTTTGAAACAAAAAAGAAAATGTAAAGAAGAAATGTGCTTGAACTATGGCATATTATCAAAGGCTGTGTCATATACTTGTTTGAAATTTTAAGATGAAACAAAGGAGAGAAAATATTTTTTAAAACTCTCAGCAGACAACATAATTATTCCCTGATACAATATACTTTACCAGGAATGCTCAAATTAAACACACATAGACACACACAGACACACAGACACAAACACACAGGGAAAGAGAGAGAGAAAGAGAGAGAGAGAGAGAGAGAGAGAGAGAGAGAGAGAGAGAACAATAACAGTGTGCATAAATTACAATAAATCTAATTTACATTACAATAAATCTATATATTACATTTAAACTACAGAAAATTTGAAAAAAAATTATAAAGAATGCCAAAGAACTGACAAGATTTCTTACAAAAGAGGTTCAAGAGGACACACTTTGTGGCAATACTTTTGACTTCTAAATACATGTCTTAGTATCTGTGAATACACACGCACAGAAACACACAGAAATAGTCAAAAGTAAACACAATAGAAAAGGAAAAACGACAAGTATGCAAGTAGCAACTACAATAAATAATACAAATATAATAAAATGAAAATATTTATGCACCTATTCTTTGTATATGTTTATTTTTAGAAAAAGAACATGAGGTAGGTTTGTTGAGAGTACATGAGTATTGAGCAGTTAAGTGAAGAGAAATAATACGATCAAATGTATTGTATAAATTATCTCTTAAATATAATAAAGTACAAAAATGAATTGAAATATGCATATTGAAAGGGTCAGAATCTCTGGAAAAGAATAGGAAAACATCTACCAAGTTGACAGTAGTAAAAATTAAATCTGTGGAAACTAGTTTAATGAGCAAGAATGAGACCACAGGTTGGCCTAGCATTATACATAGAGGAACAGGTAAGACATAAGAAATCTTTCTTCTAAGATAATGTATCAGTATCGATCCTAATTATGTTTATACCTAACAATAGAGAACAAAAATGCACGAGGCAGTGATGGAGCTGACAGAACAAATAGATAAAGATATACTACAATTGCTGCAGAACTTAACACCCATGTGTCAGTAACTGACAGCCAAAACAGACAGAAAATCAGTAAGAGTATAAGTGTCCGGAACAGCACTATCAATTCATTTGATGTAATTGGCATTTATATATTTCACTCAACAACTGAAGCACAGATATTGCTTCAGATTTGAATGGAACATGCATCAAAACTGACCACATTCTGAGTCATTAAGCATATGTTAACCAATTTAAAAACAATGTAAGAACTCATAAAGATATTAATAGCTTGTCTTGATGAGTAAGCAGTAGGATTCTAAATGACTGAACATACCACATGCACTGATGACATTATTAAATAATAAATTAATAAAAAATCCCAATTTAATAGGGTTTTTAATATCCTATACTGCTAAAATGTATAGATGGGCATTATCAGTAAAAAGAGACACTGTGTAATACATACCACATAAGCAGGAGAAGTTGAGTTTGTATCTACAGCGTCCACATGCAAAAGCAAGTTATGCATGTGTAAAACCATACTGTAGAATGGATGGAGACTGGTGGATCCCTGGGTCTCTCTGGCCAACCATGATAGCTAATCTATGAGATTCCATGAGAAAACATAAGAGAAACATAAGGTGGAGAGTGATAGTAGAAAAAACCCAATGTCAACCCTTGATATTCACATAGAGGAACCTACAACTACACACACACACACACACACACACACACACACACACACACACACACCAAAATGCTGTATCAATGATGGGTCATAGTTTTACATTAACATTAATTTACATAGAAATGTGTAGTATTAGTTTTCTTTGTTGATAGTCACCTAATATCGACACTTCTACCTTCTACCATTGGAACAAACATAAAGAGAAACATATTGTAACTAAATTAGTCAAAAAGATATGGTACAAAAGCTGGCTCAACAAACATTGAGAAGAGCCTCCCGTGGAGGAGTGAAAATAAAAATTTTAAGTAATAAAATAGATATGATAGTCATTTCATGGGTCTACTTGACCCATGAGATCTACATTATGAAATCAAATAATAATCTAGCCATTGCTTTGGGGTCACTTTTTAGATGAGGTAAACATGTGCTGTGAGCTGACATTAAATAAAAGATATTATTATAAATAATACAGCTGGGCTCAATTCAGTCCATTAAAGAAACTGTGGTATTCTTATAAAAAGAATAGGTTTCATAAAATAAGAGAGATGAGAATAATTACACTCCAAAAATGTATTAAATGAATTAGATACTCACAGCCATCAAAATTATGATGAGACCAACACAAGTTTGGGAGAGACAACTTTGTAGACATATAGTTACAATGGATTCCTAGAAAGGGAACAGAATGTTCAATTTCCAGAATACAAGAGACATGTAGTGTCATGTTCACAGGGACCACTGGGGAGGTTGATCTTACAGTACTTGAGAAGAAAAAGAGTTTCTAGCTCTCCTTGGTTTTGAGAAGGGTTAGGTAATCTCCAAACTCTGTGACATATCTTGTCCTAGATTTCATTCCAGGAGCCAAATTGCAATATACACTACATTAAAGTGAAATTATAACTTTAAGTTGCCTTGAGCCTGCTGCCATCTGAGAGATTAAAGACTGAAAGATCACAGCACGATTTATTACACTTCTGTCCTACATAGAGATTGGAGGAGAGAATTATGGTTAAATTTCAGGATAAGAGAGGAGGGGGAAGGATAGAGGAGATGTGGAACAGGAGAAGAGGGGAAGAGATGAGAGGAGGAAGGGAAAGGAAGGAGAATGGGGGAGATGAGAGAAGAGAAGGGGATGGGAGGAGAGGAGAGAAGAGGAGAAGAGAGGAGAGGAGAGGAGAGAGGAGAGGAGAGGAGAGGAGAGGAGAGGAGAGGAGAGAGAGGAGAGGAGAGGAGAGGAGAGGGGAGGGGAGAGGAGAGGAGAGGAGAGGAGAGAGAGGAGAGGAGAGGAGAGGAGAGGAGAGGAGAGGAGAGGAGAGGAGAGGAGAGGAGAGGAGAGGAGAGAGGAGAGGAGAGATTTAAGTAGAGACTCTATGATGCAGCAATTATTAAAAGTGGAGTTTCCCTGCAGATGAAATTCTATCTGTGGATTGCACTGAGCAATTGATTCTATAGTTATCAGGTAGTCATCAAATGTAGGGTCTCACCCTGGCAAAAACTAGTTTAGAAAACAAACTGAAAAACATGAAATAACTCAGTAAAGACACTTTAGGCCAAGCCCAATGATTGGAGTTTGATCTTAGAAACCCACATGGTATAAAAGAGAATTGACTTCCATTTGGAGTTGTGACACACACACATGAATGCACACAGGCACACACACAGAAGCATGAACACACACAGAAGCATGAACACACACACAGGCACACACACATACTCACAAGCATGAACCCATACACAGGCACACTCACACAGGCATGAACACATAGGCATGAACACAAACACAGTAAATTAAATATATAAATAATATACATTTAAAAATGATAACAAATGAGCAGAATTTCTGTTACATAGGAACATGGATTGGAAAATAATGAATTCCAAAACTTTGAATGTGAAAGAGTAGGGTAGCATTGAAAACTACAAAGAACTGAGGTTTTCTCAATGATGCAATTCTCTTGAAAGTTAGTTTATTCTCCTCTAGACCTCCATTTGTGTCATCCTCTAGACCTCTATTGTATCATCCTCTAGACCTCTATTGTGTCATCCTCTAGACCTCCATTTGTGTCACCCTCTAGACCTCTATTGTGCTATTCTTCTTTGCTCCTAAATCTGCCACTCTACTTGATCATCAGTGTATTCCAGAAGATGATATCCAATGTAAGAACATACAACATGGTGTCATATACATTGAAGGAAATAACTGCAAGATTTTTGTTAGTTATATGTAGAGAAATCTAAGTAAAGCACATGAGAATGAGAATTAAAGATATAGGTAATAGAGGAAGCATCAAATGTTTGATGAAAGTGATACATTGGTATAAACCATAGATCAAAGTTAAAAATTAGTGTTTTCGTCGGAAGATTAAGATGAACTAGGCCAATGAGCTATAACTACCTAAAATAGGGTTAGATTTGTACTACAGACAAAGAGAATTGGGATGAGTAGAATGTGTATGGTACACTACAAGGGAAATTTACTAAACTTTAAAAAAAAATCCGGTAGATCGACAAAATAGAGGAGATTTTGCATCATTTCAAGCAAACTCATCCACAGTGGGATTTCCTAAACGTTGTATCTTTCACCATATCTTCGAGAAATAAATTCATGAAGGGAGTCTCAAAATTCTTCAAAAGGTATTTGTTTATTTTCCTTCTGTACTAAATGAAGCCTCCAAAGTAAGATTCTCAAGGAGATGGAAAATGAAGGCTAGTAGAATAACAGGTTTCAAAATGGTGGTATCAGGAGGATGTGGTCACTGCAAGGGTAACAGAAAGCAAAACACTAGTCATAGCAGATTGTTAAGTAAGGAGCCACCTACCCTCTCTTCTGTCACCTGAAAGACGTAAGATAAAGCATTCTAGGTACAGAGGTGTGTTAATTTGAACTACCCAATCAGAATACCAGAGCCATCATTTCCTGTATTTGACACCTTTTTTTCAATTTCATTCATTCTTTTTTTTATTTTTTTTGCTGTTGTTGTTTTGTTTTTTGAGACAAGGTTTCTCTGTGTAGCCCTGGCTGTCCTGGAACTCACTCTGTAGACCAAGCTGGCCTCGAACTCAGAAATCCGCCTGCCTCTGCCTCCCAGAGTGCTGGGATTACAGGCGTGTGCCACCACGCCTTTACTCATACAATATATCCCAGCTACAGTTCCTCATTTTCCACACTTCCCACCTCCTCTGCCCCACCTTACCTTTCCCCCAAATCCGCTGCTCCTTCATGTTCCTTCAGAAAAAAAAGCAAGTCTCTCAGAGATATCAACTACAGATGGCATAAGTTAAAATAAGTCTAGGCACAAGACTTCATAATAAGGCTGGAAGAGGCAACCCAGTAGGAGCTTAAGGGTCCCAAGGGCAAGTGAAAGTGGCAGAGAGAGCCCGACTCCAACCATCAGGAGTCCCACAGAAAACACAAGCTACACAACCATACATAGTTCCAGAGGATCTAGTGCAGACCCACACAGGCTCCAACACTACCACTCTTCTCTCAGTGAGCGGATGAGCGAGCCCTGCTTAGGTAAATGTGTTCCCTTGGTATCCGCTACAACTCTGGCTCCTTAAAGTCTCATTCCCATTCTTCTACAAGTTCCCAGAGCTCCACCTAACGTTTCACGATGAATCTTTGTATGAGCTTCCATCAGTTGCTGGAGGAAATCTCTCTGAAGACTATTGGACTAGGCATCAATCCCATGACTATAGCAGAGTGTCATTAGGAATATTTTCATTGACTTATTTATTATTCATTTGTTTGTTTGTTTGTTTGTTTTTTGTCAGTAATGTTTGCTTCTACCCTAGGTCTCTGAATCATACTGGCACTGTGGGATACAGATTTCTTCCTCTCATGGTAGTGTGGGACTTACGTTCAATAAGTCATTGGTTGGTCACTGCCACAAGCTCAGAGCCATCACTACCCTGGTGCACCTTGCAAGCAGGAAATGTTTTGGGTCATATAGATTTTGTGGGTGAGTTGGTGTCCTAATCTCACCACTGAAAGCCTATCTTGGTTACAGAAAATGGCTAGATCAGGCTCGGTATTGCCAATCACAAGGGGTTGTCACTAGTTTTGTTAGTGAAAGGAAAGTTACTAATGGAAATATTATTCACATGAAGTTTCCTTTATTGTGTAATATTTAAACTTTTTGAATTATTGAAAGTCATATGTCCACAAAGAGCATCAGAAATAAGACAAGATGATAACTGTTTTATTACTTGTGAATATTAGATTCTGTGAGTACCCTATAAAGCAGGACACTTGAATATCATTTCAGGAAATAATTATGAGATAGGCACAGACAGAATGACAATGGCAATAAACAAAATTATAAAGCATGATTAAACACATTGAGTAAATAGGGAATAATGTAAAAATCCTTAAATTAATTAAAGTTGGTAAATTAGTAATTGGCATTCATGCCCTATTCATACTGTTCACACATATAGGTGTTTAATACTTGGCCCAGTCTTTCTGTAGCTTAATGGGAAGCACATCAAAGAAAGCTAAGAAAATCCTCAACAGGAAGTTTTATATTATTTCACAAAACTTCAAGTGTCTCAAAATTTTCTAGAGTTATAAAAAATAAGTCTAACTTTGCTTCCCAGAGGAATCACAAAATGTTTACTGCAAGTGTCTTAGCTAGGTTCCATTGCTGCGAACCAAATAACAGGGCCACACCCACTCTAACAAGGCCACTCCCTGTGGGATACAAGTGAGTCTATGATGGCCATACCTATTCAATCCTCTACAGTGTGAACAGTTATTTTTAAAGTAGACATCATCGGGGTAGATTATTTTTGTTGGATGAATGGTAGACCCCATTAAGATTTATTTCAAAACTGATTATTCATGTGAGATTTAATCTGTTTTCAGAGACAAAGTGCCTCATCACATTTTCTTATATGCAATAATTTTAACTAAGCATCTGTCTTTCAAGGATTACACTGAAAGAAATTATCTAAGAGCTTGAAATGTTCTTTGAAGGAGTTCTGCAAACAACCTACGTCCTATACCAGATACTGAGTGTGTTTCAGTTCATCCATCTTCTCTGATACATTTGAATACAATGTCCGCACAGATTGATTTGCTCGGTGCCATTTGTTTAGATGGAAGCTGTTGGAATTTTGGAGCTGATGGATTGGGAGGGCTTTGACCTAATTAACAGAATAATTCTTGATAGGTTCATAATATGATGACATTACTGGAAAGTGGTGAATGTGGGAGGTGGCCCTCGGGTGGAGGCACTAAGTCCTTGGAGATATGTCTGTGGAGGGACTTTGCCTTGGAGCTTCATCTATTTCCTTCATAAATACAGTCTAATGCATGATTGCACCACCATGCCTCTCTGCCTTTCCCTTTCAATGGACACTTGAACAATGGAACCATTACAATGGCTTAAATCTCTGGGACTATGAGGTAAAATAAACGATTCTTCCTTACCCTCTTAAAAGTGGAAAGGGTACTGATTAAATGATCAGTTATAGGTAGTCTCCATCACCCAAAATAGTGGTGGTCTGACACACTGTCTTTGGTATTATCTCTCTGAAAACGCTTACTGCCTACTGTACACAAATGCCTCTTTCAGTCTTTGTTGCCTGTTTCCACTACATGAGGATAAACTACAAGGAATGACTTGACTTTAATCAGCAGTTATTAGAGAAGTCTTATTTTTTTCATGTAGACAATGATTTTGTTTCTGATAAGTAAAATAGATATATGGGATTTAAATTTCAAGTCAATGAAATTTTAATTAGTGTATTTGATAACCACCTTATTCTGAGTACATTTCACATAGTCTAAACATTATAAGGTATGCCATTATAATGTTTAGTACAATAATATATTAGTATATATTATAATAGTCCAATGCCAAAATAAGCCATGTTTGTAGATTCTTTCTCAGTCATTTAACTTGTATACAAAACTAAAGACACATCCTGAAGTGTTTAAGACATGTCTGTGTGTTTGTGTGTCTGTGTGTGTATGTGTGGGGGTGTGCTTTTGGTGTGTGTTTTATTTTCAATGTTGGTCAGAATGTCATATTTAATAAAAAGCTTTATAACATTTGTGGAACAGCTGCTGCATCTACCCTTCACACTCACATACAACCACAAGCTCTCCTTCACATACGCGTGACTCAAGGAACAGCATAGATGAGAGAGGAGAAAAATGTAAAAGCTAGAAGACTGAGAGAGCTATGATATTTCATCTGTTAGTCATAATATGAACTCACAGCAGCAGCTTTAAAAGCCTGCCTAAGACAGGCACAAGGTCAAGCTAGTAAAATATTCAGCATGAGGTGTGGGAAGGGCCCTGGAGGTCTCAACCAGAAAGAAAGAAAATAAGTTCATTTGATGACTGCTCGCAAAGGGAGACTCATTAATTTTTGTATGGGAGGGTGCCTGATGGTTCCCCCAATAGGTGACCCCATACATATGAGCATATGGGCAACAACACTTGGACTCTGTGGCTTAATAGTTTTTATAATAAAGGAAATGAACATGAGAGAGTAAAATAAGAGGGGAGGGGTAATGACTGTGGACATGATCAAAATACATTGTAAGTGTGCATGACATTTTCAAAGATTAAGTATATTATCATTTAAGAGGAAAGTTAGGGGCTGGAGAGATGGCTCAGTGGTTAAGAGCTCTGACTGCTCTTCTGAAGGTCCTTAGTTCAAATCCCAGCAACCACATGGTGGCTCACAACCATCCGTAATGAGATCTTTGCCCTCTTCTGGTGTGTCTGAAGACAGCTACAGTGTGCTTACATATAATAAATGTTTTAAAAAAAAAGAGGAAAGTTATTCTCAAGCTATAGGCCAGATGAACAATGTCAGCATGTGCAGAGTGCCATAGAACAGGCTTTAAATCCAGTCATGTGGTTGGTGGGCATTACTCACACAGCATTCATGTCACAACTATACCAGCACATCAGGCAGTCTAGACCATAGCATTTATAGCTGGTTTTGTGGCTACTTTTGTTCTCTGGTGGCATGCAGATATCTTCCAGGCCCATGAACACTAGTCAGTATGAGTAGAACCTCTAGGTATGTACCAGATAAAGCCCTCTTTATTCAATGGGTTATGTAGGTATTGTATTAAACAATAGGGTCTTTCCATCAAGTTGTGGAGAGCAAGTAAGAGTCTTGGCAATAGGCTGAGTTGTTTGGAGAAGCTAAGGAAAAATCAAATACTATTGTTCTGCTCAGGGAACACAGCAATAAAATGACTCCTAAGACAATTCTGCTATACTCATAGAACTTTGTCTTGCTCAGTCAGCATCAGAGAAGCTTTCTCCTGACATGGATGGGAACTAATACAGAGACTCACAAGTAAACAATAAGCAGAGAGTGAGACTTTGGAACGATTAGTTCTAAATGATACATCTTAGTCAAATCTCTCTCCTCAGGGTTCAGGGAACTATGTAGACACACTGTAAAAGCCAGAGGGGAAAATGACATGAAAGAACCTGTGTCTTCTAGAAACAACAGGATTAATGTCCATGGTTGGACCTATGTACTAAACACTATGCAATAATTTTATCTGTAATATTTCATATCTGTACTCCCCAAACTTTAAAATCTGTAGCATAGTTTTCTAACATTTTACCAAATAACATTTTACATAATTAACTATTCAATTCTCATTAACTACAAGATAATGTACAAACAATATTCTATGTTTAAATAATTTACTTACTTATTACATTGTAAAGTTGAATTTAATAAAAGGAAAAAGGAAAAAGGGAAAGAGAATCAATACCATCTTAAAAGTTTTCCATTTGCCCATCATCAGCCATTTCTGTGATTTCTAGCTCATTTTTGGCTTGCCTGTAGTATATTTGGAAGGTCTACCATATATTTGCACATAATGTCAGCTTATGTGTTATATAAATACATCATCATTTACATATATTTATATCATTAAGCAGTTTTGTGTATGCATACTTATATATATGTATGCTCATGTTAATGTGGGGAAAGTTGGTCTTGTGTGTGGAGGTGATTTTGTATGTGCAAGTGCATATGTTTGCGCACATGTGGTACCAGAGGAACTATTAGATATCCTTTCACAAAGGCCATCTTTCACCTTTTCTCCTTGCTAAGACAGTGTTTCAAGGCCCTTAAACTCATTGGTTAGGCTATAATGACTAGCCTGCAAGTCCTAGGTAGACTCTTCTTCCTGGATCCCCAACCATGATATTACAAACAAATGATATTTTTAACTACTGACCTATGTGTTGGGGATCAAATTCAGTTTCTCATTCCTGTATGCAACTGGCACTCCCTGAGATTTTCCCATAGCCCACTTGTATATGTTTTTATAGAAGATGGATGCATTTCTGATAGCATGAATTCAAAATGAACAATGCTAAGCTGTTTTTTATATTTAGCTCTTTTAAATTCAGCAGAAAGACAATTTATGATTTACTTCATAAATTTTAGTTATGGTCAGTAGTAGATGATACATTTTTGCAGGATATCCACAAAGCATATGAATTTATTCATCTTTTAGTTTAGGCTACATTGAAGACAGTTGCTTTTGTGTTTCCCTGTAAAAAAATTCATTGTTCAAGGCTGGAGAGATAGCTCCAACTGAGATCCATTCCATGGGAAAGAACCAGTTTCTGACACTATTAATGATATTCTGTTATGCTTGCAGACAGGAGCCTAGCATAACTGGGCTCTATCCAGCAGTTGACTAAAACAGATGCAGATACCCACGGACAAATGTTAGATGGAGCTCAGGAAGTGTTGTGGAAAAGTGGGGGTAAATACTGTGGAATCCAGTGGGGATAGGAACCCCCTTCCAAAGACCAAAGTGTCAACTAACCTGGACCTTGGGTGCTCTCAGAGACCGAACCACAAAGCAAAGAATATAAATGGGCTGGACGCCTGCATCTATGCAGCATATGTGCAGCTTGGTCTTCATGTGACTCCCCCAACAACTTGAGCACAGGTTTACGCTGACTCTAGCCTGCTGGTGTTTCCTGTCCACACACTGGGCTACCCTGACTGGGCTCAATGGGAGGCTGTACCTAATGCTGCAGGGATTTGAGGTGTCATGTTGTGTTGGTACCAAGGGGAAGACCTCACCCCTCTAAAAGAGATGAAAGGGAGAGAGGGATGGGGGAGAGACCATGTGAGTTAGGGACTGGGAGAAAAGAGGGGGCTGTGATCAGGATGTAAAATAAGTAAATAAATACATTAACAAAATATTTTTAAAAATTAACAAAACAACAACCAAATAAACAAAAGATCCACCTCTCTCCAAAAACAAAATAACTTCATTATGGATTGCCGTTTTTATTTTCTTAATAAAAGTCTAAAGCTGAAGAAAAGAAAACAGAAAAAAGCCGTTAATAGTTTAGTTCCTATTTTCAGATTGGTAGCTCATAAACCCTAGTAACTCTAGCTCCGAGGCATCCAATGCCTCCTGTTCCTGCTTGTGGTTATACTTACATACAAATACATGCACACACGTACACACACACACACACACACACACACACACACACACACGCACATGCACAGACACACACAAATGGAGACAGACACATAGAGAAATATAGAGATAGAGAGAGACAGAGAGAGACAGAGACACACAGAGAGAATATTAACTTGTGACATGGGAAAGTGCTCTTCAAGGCTTTATTCACAATAGTCAGGGAGTGGAAACAGCCTAGATGTTTATCAATAAGTGGGCTGAAAAATATGGTATATTTACACAATGAAATATTATTGAGAAAAAATGACATATGCCTTTAAACCTAGCACTTGGAAGACAGAGGTATGTGGATCTCTGGATATTAAGCTAATCATGGCTACATAATAGAGAAAGCCTCTATCATGAAAGACAGGAAAAAGAAAGGAAGGAAGGAAGGAAAACAAAAAGTATTAAATTAGCAGGCAAATAGATATAACTAGATACAATCATTCTAAGTGAACTCACCTAGACTAAAAAAGATAAATATCTATACCATATTTTCCTCTCTTGTGAGTGTAGTTTTTAACTTCAAATATGTATGTTGCAGTTGAAATAGATCAAATAGGGAAAAAACAGTAAGGAGTTATGGGAAAGGGTTTTCTATGGAGGAAAGACAGAACATAGTAAAACAGGAGGTTAACGTGGAATAATGAAGCATGAACCTTTACAATGGGATAAGAGGGTAGAATAAGGGAAAGAAAATGGGGAACATTAACTAATACTATGGACTTCACAGAGAAATCTACTATCATAGAGAATTCTTAAATATATACCAATATAACAAAAGAAGGGAGTAATAACTCTGACAAAAATGCCACATGCTAGCAGATATAAACCCCGCACCAGGATGGGTTATCTTTTTGTTTAATAGAAGCCTATAGATCTTGAAGCATGGCAGGGCATTATCAATCCAATTGGCTAACGTTAGGAACTTGATCATAAGTCTTTGTTACTAAAGACACTACAAACTGGATTCAGAGGACGTGGAGAAATCAAGCTGTTACTTTTGTGGAGGCTTCATCACTACTGGTTGGCTTTCATAGGGCCAGCAAAAGCAAGGCATGCTACTAGAAGAGGAAAATAATCATCAGTCTGACCATGCTGTAAGCTACAGTAGAGACTGACATGACAAGATATGCCTGTTGGTGCAATAACAGAATTACTGTTATGGGAGGATCCAACCACATTCTTATTGAATCTAAGATCTAAGACATGTACCAGGAAATGAAACCCATATCTGGCATTGTTATCAGGGCCAATAACATGTAATTATGTACATGATAAACTTTAAGAGAGAACACAATACTATATTCTATTAAACACACATAATATTATATTGAGTCTTAATAACTTGCTTTTATACACTAGCACATCTGTCAATAGTCATCAGAGAAGCTTCCTGTAGATGATGGTGATTAACACAGAAACATTGAGTTAGTCAATGTACAAGCATGAAATAAGAGACAGTAGGGTACTCAAGCTACCCCCGTCAGGCTCACGGGACTTCATAAAAGACATGCAAGACAAATTGTCAAAGACAGAGGCAAAGGATGACTTCTGTTCCACAAGATGAAACCTGTACCTGGCACCATTATTAGGCCAACAATCTACGGCACGATACTTGGGAATGCTTTTGTACCCTCTGTACTCAGATTTCTATGCCCAGACATCTCATTGTAGTCCAGACAATGCCATGGTCAAGCATCTCCAGTTGGTTAGTAAAGTGCTGATCAACCAATTAGCTGGGTAGAAACAAATAGGGAGAGATTTCACCATCAGGAGTTCCCAGAGAGAGATGGAAGGGGGAGAGAGAGTAGAAGCAGAAGGACAAGAAGGTGTAGAGAGCCCATGTAAGTGAGTCAGGATGATTCGCGATCATATCCCAGTGAGAGAACAACCATAAGGACACCAAGGGCCAAGGCAAGACTCAGATTTGACAGGACCATTTTACTGGGTAAAAGCAGACTCGTTGGGCTAGAATAGATCTGAACCTACACAGATATTAATGCTTGCAGCTTGTTAATAAGAATACCAGATCTCTGTGTCTTTATACAGGAGATAAAATGGTATACACCAGGCATAGAAACACCCTGCGGTTATTTGGGCACAAGAGGGACAAAGAAAAACCCTGAAGAACTATACTTACAGAAAGATATTTCATAATCCCAAGCAGAGAGTCAAAGGTTATGATTTGGTAAGTGGTCATAGTCTTCTTTTTTCTTTGAGACAGGGTTTCTCTGTGTAGCCCTGGCTGTCCTGGAACTCACTCTGTAGACCAGGCTGGCCTCGAACTCAGAAATCCACCTGCCTCTGCCTCCCAGGTGCTGGTATTAAAGGTGTGCGCCACCACCACCCGGTTGGACATAGTCTTAAATGGCTGCTAAGGATTTGTTATTCACAAAACTTAATGCAACTTTCAATTGTCATGACAGAATCTTCTATTTGCAGTAGATAAGGATTAACCCAAAGACTCACAAACTGCATAAGTACATAGATTATTATTCTTCAGAATGCTCAGCCCTAAAGGGGACATATTTATATATTTTCCCATTGTTTCAAGGTTCAGGGATTGCTATGGAAGAGGTGGATGGGAATAGTGTTAGAAGAGGTAGATAACTCTGAGAAAAATTTTCTTCTGGACATCAGCATCACAGCTAAACACACAATCTCATAGTGGTTGTAACAGTATGCTAAAAAAATACTTTGCAAATTCAGGCCTTTTCAAATATCATCACTAACAGGAGAGTCAGTTAGGCAACATAGCCATGTAGCTTTAACAAGCAGTTTTAACTGCTAGAAGACAGAATCAGTTTAATGGGTGTGTCCCCCCATAAGACAATATTTCTTCAGTGAGAGAACACACATCCAAGAATGTTTGGGCAGCACAAATTGGCCTTTTGGGGGAACAAGGAAGATACAATTTGAAGGTATGCGAAAGTAGGTTGGGTTGGGGAAAGATGGAGGATAATTTTGATTAAAACACAAAATATATCATGTCCAATTTAAAAAATAACATAAAAATAAATTAAAATCTTTTTTTACCTTTTTCCTTTTTTTCTTTATTATTATATCTACATTTCAAATGTTATCTCCCTTCCAAGTCTTCCCTCCATGAGGTCCACACCCCAATCCCCTCCCCTTTGCTTCTAAGAGTATGCTCCTCTACCTACCCACCCACTCCCACCTCACCCCTCTAGCATCCCCCTTCTCTGGGGTATCAAGCTTCCATAGGACTAAGCACATCCCCCCTCACTGAGGCCAGATAAGGCAGTCTTATGCTACATATGTAGCAGGAGCCATTAACCTGCCCATGTAGGCTCTTTGGTTGGTGGCTTAGTCCATGGTTCTAAGGGAGTCCTCCTCTTAATAGATACTGTTGTTCTTCCTATGGTGTTACAATCATCTTCAGATCCTTCAGTCTTTCCCCTAATTCTTCCATAAGGGTCCCCAAGTTCCATTCAATAGTTGGTTGTAAGTATCTGCATCTGTCTCAGTCAGGTACTGGTGTCTACAAGCACAATATAGCATCAGCAACAGTGTTGTGGTTTGGTGCCTGTGCATGGAATGGATGCAAGTTGGGGTGCTCTCCGGATGGCCTTTCTTTCAGTCTCTTCTTGATTTTCACCCCTACCTTTACTTCAGACAGAAACAATTTTGGGACATTTTGAGATAGGTTGGTGGCCCTATACCTCAACTGGGGGCCATGAGTATTTACTGGAGGTGGTGATAGTATACATAAGCAACCCAAAAAATTCTACCAGAGAACTCATACAGCTGAAAAACGACTTCAGCAAAGTGGCTGGATTCAAAATTAAATCAAACAATTCGGTTGCCTTCCTAATTTATACAAAGGATAAGCAGACTGAGAAAGCAATTAGGGAAACAATACCCTTTACAACAGTCACAAAAATATAAAATATCTTGGTGTACCTATAAGTAAGCAAGCAAAAGATCTGTATGACAAGAACTTCAAGTCCCTGAAGAAAGGAATCAAAGACCTCAGATGAAAAGATTTCCCATGCTCGTGGATTAGAAGGATTAACACAGTAAAAGTAGCCATCTTGCCAAAAACAATCTACAGATTCAATGCACTCCTCATCAAAATTTCAACTCAGTTCTTCACAGAGGTTCAAAAAGCAATCCTCAACTACATATGCAATAACAAAAAACCCAGAATAGTGAAAAACTTCTCAACAATAAATTTTAAGACGTAATGTTTAACATCAAAAGCATGCCACATTTTGAGTATTTTGCTGAGGTTAGTTTTATTTTCTAGTAGAAGGTCTTAATTTAAAAATATGAAATTTGTCCTAGTAAAATAAAATCTATAATATTGGGAAAAGATAATGTAAGGAATGGAAGGAGGGAGAGGGAAGAAAGAAAAGAAAGGTACTAGAGAGGGAACAAGGGATGGGGGAAAGACTCTCAGAGAAAAATATTTGAGAAAGAAGAATGAAGAAAAGAAGGAACCATAAAAGAGAAAAATCAGGAATTAATGAGACTATAAAAATGAGAAAATCAATAAGAAATAGTAAGCATAGAATCAAGCATCTCTTAGGGTCATGATAGAACATGTCTGTGTTCTACAACCTGAGGGATGAAAGCACAGGATACTAAAAGTTTCAGTTCAGCCTTGGCTACATAGTTACACAGTGAGTTCTAGGCAAGGTTGAAGGCCTGTACATCAAATAAAAATATCCAACAAATGAAGCCTTGTCTACATTTTTTATCCCATTGGACTTATCGTAATGTCAGGTTTGGATAATTAAATGTGTACTTCATGAAAATTATGAATACTGTCAAAATTCATATATATGTATATTTTATTATATCTAATTTATTATTTATCATGGTGATATTCTTTATTCCACATTTATTTTGTAAATTCAAGTTCTTTGAAGTGTCATAGTTATGACATTAAAAAGCTAAAAGTAAGTTGAAGCCGTTTATTTTAGGACACAGAAAATCTTGGTACTAGATTCAAAAAGACATTACTTGATTTCTTAAGAACATCTAGGGAGAAATATGCCAACGTTAAATATCAAATATCTTAGTGAATATTGATGAATGCTTTTATTTAAAATTCCTTCCTATGCATTTGCAATAATTGGCTGTGTCTGAAAAGCTAAAGTGAGATACTTTGGTGGGTTAAAAAAGTCTCCTAAGGATAAAAGTCATACATCAAAAACTTCTCTATGTTCTATCAACTTTGGAGACTAAATATATTGCAATTGTCTGGCTTACCAGAAATGCTCTTCAATATTGAGATTGAATTCCCCTCGGAAAAAAATAGTTGCAATCAATTTTCACGAGATACATTCAGCTACTCAATGAGATTAGATGTTAGAATTTATAGTGTAACTTGTTGTGCAAATTATAGCTTCCTTGCAAGGGTGGAGACAGAAAAAGTATGCAGTATATTTCTTGCACTTGGTCTTGGCTTTTAACTGGATACATAAACTAGTAGTGATCTGATAAGAAATGAAGTAGGTCGACATTTCAATTGGAAAGGAAGCTGTAATGACCTGACATATTGTTCTTTTAGCTCCCTTGGATTCTGCCAAAATGATGGAAGTGAGCAATCTGAACAGTGGAAGTCTCACCTCATGGGCAGTGAATCCCAGCCCCTCCCCCATCAGAAACTTAAGTGCATGGTTCTTATGTGATTAAAAGGGCACAGTTTGCATCGAGTTCATGGGACTGCTATGGCGAATGGAACAACTATCATTTTGCTTAGAAAATAGATGTTAATAAGGAAAAGAGATACTCAAAAGCAACTAATTATGGAGGTATTAAAAATGAAACTACATAATTTCAAACAATGTAGTTTCCACAGTGTAAATATAACACAACTACTCAGCTATTAAAAACAATGAATTCATGAAATTCTTAGGCAAGTGGGAGGAACTGGAGAATGTCATCCTGAGTGAAGTGACCCAGTCACAAAAGAACACACATGGTATGCACTCACTGATAAGCGGATATTAGCCCAGAAGCTCGGAATACCCAAGAAACAATTCACATATCAAATGATGCTCAAGAAGAAAGGAAAGGCCCCTGGTCCTGGAAAGACTCAGCAGTATAGGGGAATACCAAGATAGGGAAACGGGAAGAGGGTGATCTGGGAACAGGGGGAGGGAAGAGGGCTTATGGGACTTTCAGGAAGGAGGGACCCAGGAAAGGGGATATCATTTGAAATGTAAATAAAGAATATATCTGTACCTCATTTTTAATAGGCTTATTTGGTTCTTTCAGGTCTAACTTCTTGAGTTCTTTGTATATATTGGATACTAGCCCTCTATTGGATGTGGGGTTGGTGAAGATCTTTTCCCAATTTGTTGTTTGCTGTTTTGTCCTTCTGACAGTGTTCTTTGCCTTACAGAAACTTTGTAATTTTATGAGGTTCCATTTGATCTTAGAGGGGTACAGAGCTAAACAAAGAATTTTCACCTGAAGAAATTCAGATGGCTTAGAAGCACCTTAAGAGACGTTCAACATCAGTAGTCATCAGGCAAATGCAAATCAAAACAACCCTGAGATTTCACCTCACACCAGTCAGAATGGCTAAGATTAAAAACTCAAGAGACAACAGGTGCTGGAGAGGATGTGGAGAAAGTGGCACACTCCTCCACTGTTGGTGGGATTGCAAGATGGTGCAACTGCTCTGGAAATCAGTCTGGCGGTTCCTCAGAAAATTGGGCATGACACTTCCAGAGGACCCTGTCATACCACTCCTGGGCATATACCCAGTGGATTCCCCTGCATGCAATAAAGACACAGGCTCTGCTATGTTCATAGCAGCCTTATTTATAATAGCCAGAAGCTGGGAAGAGCACAGATGTCCCTCAAAGCAGGAATGGATACAGAAAGTGTGGTATATTTATACAATGGAATACTACTCGGCAATTAAAAATAATGAATTCATGCAATTTGTAGACAAATGGTTGGATCTGGAAAATATCATCCTAAGTGAGCTAATCCAATCACAAAAGAATACACATGAAATGAAATCACCGATAAGTGGATATTAATGAGCCCAGAATCTCTGAATAGTAAAGGTACAATTAGCAAATCAAAAGATTCCCAAGAAGAAGGAAGGAGAGGACCCTGGTCCTGAAAAGACTGGATCCAGTTTTGTTAGGAAAGTAACAGAACAGTGAAATTGCGGTGGGGGGAGCGGGGGTCATTGGGGAATGGGAAGAGGGAAGAAGACTTATGGGACATATGTTGACGGGGGAACTAGAAAAGGGGAAAGCCTTTGGAATGTAAACAAAGAATATAGAAAATTTAAAAAAATAAAGAATATATCGAAAAAAACCCAACAATGTAGTTGGAGGTTCTTCTATTAGTATCACATGTAGATTTAACCAATTTTAAACCCAAACTGCTCTTTGTTGTGTTATATATGATCAATATAATGTGAGAATAATAGGTCAAACCCAGTTAGTTATTTCCAATATCTGTGTTAGGAAATCATCATGTCTTATTCTTTCATCTCTCCTTGCCGTGATGATATTCTGTGTGAGTATTGCAAATCCAATTTCCAAAGTGATTTAATTTTATTTAGCTAACCATTAAGGTCACAATTGATTAAATTTGAACTACTAAATTACATATGTTTACTTAAAGTTCCCAATAAAGGTCAATGGAAAATTAAAGCAAAAATTTTTGGTAATGTAAATATTAATATTTTATGATAATGAAAAAAGCTGCCGCATTCTCAGTTTCTCGTGTCATTTCGCAACCTTTATTTAAGATGATCCATTAAACTGAGTCAGTTGATTTAATTATAAAAGAAAAATAAATATTCACTTTTATGCAGCAAATATGCTTTAATCTCATAATAACATTATACCATCATTATAATAGTTATTTTATCATCATCATTAGCAGCAGCAGTTATTGTAATATCCAGTATTATTGGTTTAATTTACTCAAATTGCACCACAACTATGTCTTAACAGCATGTTTTAAGATCAGTAAATTTCCCTTACATATTGGCAATATGAATTGAACTTGGATTTCCATACAATGAGAGGCTGTCTTATGAGGACAGTGGCGATGTCAGAGATTCCAAAAGCATTTTTCTGCTATTCCTAAATTCATTAAGAAGATATGTTTCTTCCACATCTGCTTTTTCTGAATTGAGGAAGTTAGAATTCTTAATTCCCTGATATTGTACAGTGGTACATATGTTGACAGACCTTATATAATTGTATAGTTAATACTTCGGCTTTTATACTTAACCATTCACAGCTCGGAAAGACTGAGAAGTGTTCAGACATAAATTAATAGTGGATATAGGAATCAAATGTAGCTCTATTTTACATACAAAATATTAGATTAATTCTATTTGCTTAATTGTCATCCATCCTCACAATTTCAAGTCATAAATGAGTATAAGCACTGTTTATCTTAAACTGTTTTCCAAAACGAATATATACCCACTAATTCTCGGTAGTTTTGATTGTTTCAGCAAAATAAAGGTTGCCCAGATAAGCTTCTTTTCATCTTGTGTTAAGTTGTCCACATTTACTTTTCTCTGAGAGTTGGTACTCCATGTCAGCCTGCTTCTAGAAATGCTTTTCTCTCTTCAATTCCAACAAAGCACATTGCTCAGCTCGTTTGAAATTCTCTTGGTACTCTATAACTATGTTCAAATTATTATTATTTTTTGGTATAGAATAGAGTTTATTCAGGGAAGAGGATGGGAGTCAATGGTATAGTAGAGGCAGAGAGAGAGAGAGAGAGAGAGAGAGAGAGAGAGAGAGAGAGTAGAGAGAGTAGAGAGGAGTGGAGGCCAGCCATGACCTTGTGGAGAGAGGGGGGAGGGGAGCCCAAGAGGGCCAGAGAGGTGAGAGCTAAGAGAGAGAGAGCGATGAGAGAGAGCAATGAGAGAGGTCCAAATTATTTTTAAATAAATGCAGATATTGAACCTATGTATGCTTGTGAAGACATTTTAACATATGTAATTAACTATATTTATCACAATGTTTAAAAATAAGACTCATTCTATCATTGAAAAATCTCCCTGAGTTCCTGGTTCACTTACCAGAAAGCCATGTGTTCATAAAATACTATACACGTGATCCTCGATAGGCATCCTCTATATTGGAGTATAACATAAGTCTTACAGAGAAATTTAAAAAATGTAAATTGTGTGCTACGACTTCCTTGCTTAACTATTTGTTTATGAAGAGTTTGAACTCAGCATGAGAGTATTGGTGATGAAAGGGTCTGCAGAGTTAGGCCAACATCCAGTCTTAATATTTTACATAAACTGAAAGTGACTTTGAAACTGGCAAAATGCTTGAATTAGCAATATATTTCCTGCTGAGTAACATAAACTTGTGTCTCTATCATTATGAAAATAGAATAATATGTTTCAGTCTTTTTGAAATTCCGGGCTAAAGAAGCAGTCACATTAGAATGTATTAAATTCTATATTTACAAATATAGAATTATATTTGTACAAATATAAAGGGGGATTATAGAAGAATCTTCCTTTTGTTAGTTATTAATGGATAATGAATACAGTGAAGAATGCTTCTGTATTTAAAGTAGAGGTAATTTGGAGTAACTGTAAATTTGGGTGGAAATCCTAACTGAGGGGTTATGATCTTGGTAATATTAGTCACAGTCTGGAAGTGACAGTCCCTGATGGTCATTACCCCTTACGTTTGCTTTATTCTCATCTATTAAATCCAATTTAACCTGAAGCATATTGTAATTTAAAAGCCAAATTAGATAAATTTGAACATTTAATACATTAATAATGAATAGTGATAAAAAGAATGTCCTGCTAATTGCTGATACATTTGTTTTGGTATTTGAAAACAGACATATTTGGCAGTGAATTTACAATCACGGCATAAAGACTGTGATAAACTGGTAGCATGAACAAAAGAGACATTTTTATCACAGAGGAGTCTTCTATGTGTAATCAACTGCATATGTGCCTTTCACTGTTTAACTTGTCATGCTTGAATAATACATTTGACTTCTTTTCTACATACTTTGTTTACATTCCAAGTGATTTCCTCTTTCCCAGTTCCCCCCTCCCCATAAGTCCTGTAAGCCCTCTTCCCTCCACCCATTCCCCAATCAATCCCTTCCCACTCCTCTGTCATGGCAATTCCCTAAAATGCTGCATCAAGCCTTTCCAGGACCAGGGCCCTCTCCTTTCTTCTTCTTGGTAATCATTTGATAGGTGAATTGTGTTTTGGGTATTCTGAGCTTTTGGGCTAATATCCACTTATCAGTGACTGCATTCCATGTGTGTTCTTTTGTGACTGGGTTACCTCACTTAGGATGATATTTTCCAGTTCCAACCATTTGCCTAAGAATTTCATGAATTCATTGTTTTTAATTGCTGAGTAGTATTCCATTGTGTAAACATGCCACATTTTCTGTTTCCATTCCTCCATGGAGGGAAGTCTGGGTTCTTTCCAGCATTGCTTTAATTGGCATGAACCTATCTCCAAACGTCAAATCAGAAAAGAAAACTACATTCTTGGATAATTGATGTGTGAATCTATCTGGTATCTTTTTGTATTTCTTAAATCTCAGATTTGACTCAAGTGTGGGTCTTAGCACTGAGAAGGACTGAGCTTGAGAGATGACTGGCTGTGGGTAAAAGATCTTGCCCTATGAGCATGCAGCCATGAGTTTGAATACCAGAATCTATGCAAAAGCTGAGTATTCAGTGATAACATCCGTAAAACTCAGTGCTCCTACAACAAGACCAGGGATAGAGAAAAGAATATCAACAAGGTCCGGAACAACTTTCATGACAATTAGCAGAAAAAATAAACAAAAACAAAAGTAAGAGTTTCTGTCTAACAAAGAGTAAGAAGATGAGAGGAAAGGGAGAGCTTGTATCTTTGGAACCAAGCCTTTGCCATAAGAGCTTGTATATAACATTCAATATCTAAAGGGAATTCAGATTGCACGTTATTTCAACTTCAGTCTTTTTTTCTTTTGTCAGAAAAGAGAATAGAAATTTAGAAATGGAAGCTTGGCAAAATAATCTTATACTCAATACTAAATGAAGTGAATATTTCATTATTCCTTATTGCCAACATGTAAATGCTAATGGTTACTCTTTCGGTAACAAATGACTTCCCAGCACCCTTGCCATTTCAAGATAAAGAGAGAAACACAGTTCTGAAAGTCATTCTGTGCTGGAGGACTAAGGGAGGGCATTGTGAGCTTCAAGAAAAGCTTTGCTGGGTGCAGGAGGTTCTGCAGTGAACTGCAAAGAAAGCACAAGGAAAATACTCTAAGTTAAGTTTCCAATGTCCAGAGCCCTGAGATCTCATGTAATTTATTTGCACAGAGGAATATTTCCTTCTGTACTGCTATTGTTGCCTTATCTTGGAATACATTGTGCATCATGATTGATTATAGCTCCTGCCGTGGCATTCAGTTAGCTGCAAATGCTAAGGTTTCTGAAAAGAAAAATGAGAATCTGTTTTCTTGGTTTAGAAAACATCTATATCTCACATGTATATGGCAATCCTAATAAATAACATAAAAATGATGATACTCCAAAATCTTGTTTCTTTAATGCAAAGAAGAATTAATAATGTTCGTTCTTTTTAGCGAGCTAGTCACACGGGATGTTTGCAGACACTTTAAGATGCTTCCTCAACACGATACTTCTACATTCTTCCAATTATTGTGAGATATTACACTTTTAATTATGTACCTGAGAGGTTTTTAATGGGAGTAAATGCCAGGAAATGTCAAGGATGGTCATTGCTTATTTGAGTGTCAAACACTGGAACAATAATGAAAATTTTGTGTCTCTTTGTCTGATTATTTTTGACTGAGAAGATAACAGTCTTCTCACAGATAATTTTGCTTCCTATAAAAACCATTTTAAATTTTCATAGTGATTCTCAAATCAAAGGAAAATGGATATTAATTTTAGTATAGATATATATTTATCCTGATACAGAAAATAAATCCATTCGATTATTATATGTCTTATGTTAAAGACATATAATTTCAAATATCGTTGGCTATACATATGAGTAACAGATGAGCTAGCAAACATCCCCGATTCTCAGATAAGTGCATCCACTTAAGGGAAATTGGTCATTAAAATCATGATTTGTTGTTAAGCTTGATTCGAGTCATGGCTATGTTAGCTTGATTAGAACGCAAGGGCATGTCACCAGGACACCGCATGCTTTAACAGTGTGGGTTCGTAATTGAAGGTCATTCAAGAGAGAAAATATCAAAGCAAGGTCGTGGTGTTCCCTACGTATAGAAAGGAGGGCTACCAACTGTAAATGGAAGACAGCTTAATGGAAAATCACAGAACACAATAGAACATTTTCCTACTTGTTCTGTTCCAAAGCAGTAGTTTCTTCTTCCCACTTGTCTTCTGAGATCTCTGCTGCTGCTACACGAAGGTATAGAATCTTCCTTTTGGATATGTTGTACATATCCCTGTCTCTCGTCCCTCTCTTATAGATGCATTTACTTGTAGGATATGGCTATATTATTTATCTAAAGCACATTTGCTGAAAATTCTAATAATGTAAGTCTAACAAACTCACCATTAGCTTGCTGCAGAGATGTGGACAAGTTCTTCGATTTTTCTACTCTTTGTAATATAACCTCCTCATTTGAAGACCTGAGATAATACCCACTGTATTAATTTAACAGGTAAAAGGTGCTCATAGGTTATTGAGCATATGTTGTTGTTGTTGCTTGTTTTGTTTTAACCTTTACATATGGGTTTTTTGTGTGAATTTTGCATCATACATCCCAACCCTGCTCATCTCCCCCTCCCTTCACACTCACCCTTCACCCTTGCAACCTCCCTCCCAACAGAGAAAAAAATCTCTCATGGAAGTTATAGTGTGTCACAGTGTGTCTCACGGTGTATGATTTTGTCCTTATTTCTTTGCTCGCAAATGTTTAATGCAATGGCTCATTGTTCTAGTATGAGGCCACTGACTTCTGCTACTCAATGCTGGAGTCTTGCTAGGACTTATTCGGATATCCTGTTGTTGCCCAGTGGCATGGAAATCATGTAGTTTTGACTCTGTAGAACTGGCTCTTTTGTGCAACTCATCAATGGGTTAGATATTGGAATGAGCCAACTCAGAGCTCTGTATCTAAACCCTAGAGGTATCTATGCTGGCAAACCTGCTGACCCTCCTGCTCTCATGTCCTTATGGACAGAACACCAGCAATCCAGCTACCTGGGCCAGATCTACCCTACCGTCTATGTGAGGTGCTGGGGCCAGCTCTCCCAGGTGTTGCAGCCAGTGAGGGACAGGACCAGTTCTCTCACTCTCATGGCCGTGGGGCCAGCGATCCTGCCTGCCATAGATGTCAAGAGACTAGGGATTTAGGAGCGCAGCTCTTCCTCATCCTCGCCACCACCCAGCAGATACCCAGCAGACAAAAAAGCACAGCCAGCTCTACCACACTCATGCTGACACTCCAAAACTCCATATCATAGGACAGTGTGCTGCCCACTCGAGTCTGGCAGCAGGTGGAGAATAAGGCCATTCTGTTGATCTCTAGGCCAGCTCTTCTGCCTGCCTTAGGTGTGTGTGTGGGGGGGGCAAGTCACCCCCTCCCGCCCATATAGCATGAATGTGGCAAGGCCAGCTCTCCCACGTTCATGCTGTTGGCAGGCTGGCTAGCCTGCGCTCCCACCACCACGGTCAGCTTTACTGCGCTGTAAGGGCTACTCTCCTAAGCGCTGAAGCTGGTGAAGGGTAGGGACAGTTCTTCTGCTCCTATGACCCTAGAACTAGGTCTCCCACCTGCCACAGGCAGTGAAGGACAAAGGGAGAGGAAGGTATCTCTTCCTTGTCCGTGCAACGGTATGGGGGACAAATGGTAGGACCAGGTCTACCCTCCTTATATCCTGGGTCCAGCTCACCCACAACTCCCTCAATGTTCATGGCCGCTCCCCTGAGGACTGTAGCTGGCAAGGGGTTGTACTGTACTGAGTTCTGCAGATGAAAAGGGGGCATCAGGCTATTCCTCACTACCCTTGAGGCTCCAGTTCTGCTTGTCTGCATTTTGCTCTCATTCTTCTGTTTCTGTTTCTCTCCCATTTCTTCAGCATTACTTGCTCCTCTTAATGGCACCCTGGTCTCTGAATGTCTAGGGCCATCTCAGGAGTGGTCTCGGGAGTTTTATGCTCATGCATTATAGCATGAGGCAAGAGTCATCTTAGGCATTGTTTGTCGTACCTGACTGGTGGTTGTCTCAGGCAATCTCCCTGTCCAGGTGCCAATATGGTACTCACCCTTTGCCTGGCTTGCCAAAATGGCCCCATGAGAGGGTTGTTTGTCTCACCTTACTCCTTCCTGGGACCCTGCCCCAAGTGGCTTCTTCTAGTTCCATTTTGCTTCCAGGCCTGGGAACCATCATCTGGACCTATGTGGCACCGACTGGCGTTCATCTCAAGATGGCTTTTATCTGGGAAGTTTAGGCTACTGATCATTCAGATGTTCAAACGTCAGAACGCTGAGTGTAAACATAGCCTGTCTCCACTCTGCCACCTACTGGCATGCATGTGTCAAAGCAGCCACATTTGCCACACTTTCAGGGGCAGGTTATATATTATTCCTTATTCTGGACAATTTTATCATGATAATTCATCCACCATACTTTGTGATAAATGCAGCATAGGATACTGACACGCAGAAGTTTGAGAAGGATAAATATTGGAAATTGATTGAAAAATGCACTTTTTTTTAAAGGTGAGCCAAGAAATTAATAACTGGGTTCAAGGCAGAGCAAAGACCACTTGGAAAGCTGAAAGAAAATTCTCTCCCTAGCACTGGGCACTGGCAAATAATGAGAGCTGGGCCAGTGTAACTATTGCTTCAGTTTATAAATAAGGCTTTGCTTTGTGTGTGTGTGTGTGTGTGTGTGTGTGATTTGGATGGTTAAAACATTTTTTCTATATTCTTTGTTTACATTCCAAATGATTTACCCTTTCCCGCTTCCGCCTCCCCATAAATCCCATAAGATCTCATCCCTCTGACCTTTCCCTAATCAACCCCCTCCTTCTTCTCTGTCCTGGTACTCCCCTACAATGCTGGATCAAGACTTTCCAGGACCAGGGCCCTCTCCTTCCCTCTTCTTGGGAATCATTTGATATGCGAATTGTGTCTTGGGTATTCAGAGCTTCTGGGCTAATATCCACATATCAGTGAGTGCATACCATGTGTGTTCTTTTGTGATGGCGTAACCTCACTTAGGATGATATTTTCCAGTTCCAACCATTCGCCTAAGAACTTCATGAATTCATTGTTTTTAATTGCTGTGTAGTATTCCATTGTGTAAATATACCACATTTTCTGTATCCATTCCTCCATTGAGGGACATCTGGGTTCTTTTCAGCTTCTGGCTATTATAAATAAGGCTGCTATGAACATAGTGGAGCATGTGTCCTTAGTGCATGCTGGGGAATCCTCTGGGTATATGCCCAGGAGTGATATAGCAGGGTCCTCCGGAAGTGCTATCCCTAGTTTTCTGAGGAACCCCCAGACTGATTTCCAGAGTGGTTGTACCAACTTGCATTCCCACCAGCAGTGGAGGAGTGTTCCTTTTTCTCTACATCCTTGCCAACACCTCTTGTCTTCTGAGTTTTTAACCTTAGTCATTCTGACTGGTGTGAGGTGAAATCATAGGGCTGTTTTGATTTGCATTTCCCTAATCACTAATGATTCTAAACAATTCTTAAGGTGCTTCTCAGCCATTAGAAGTTCTTCAGGTGAAAATTCTTTGTTTAACTCTGTACTGCAATTTTAATAGTTATTTGGCTCTTGTGAGTCTAACTTCTTGAGTTCTTTGTATATATTGGATATTAGCCCTCTGTCAGATGTAGGGTTGGTGTAGATGTTTTCCCAATTTGTTGGTTGCCATTTTGTCCTTTTGAAGGTGCCCTTTGCCTTACAAAAACTTTGTAATTTTATGAGGTCCCATTTGTCAATTCTTGATCTTAGAGCATAAGCTATTGGTGTTCTGTTCAGGTGTGCCCATGTCCTCTAGGGTCTTCCCCAGTTTATTTTCTATTAGTTTCAGTGTGTCTGGTTTTATATGGAGGTCCTTGATCCACTTGGAGTTGAGCTTAGTACAAGGAGATAAGAATGGATCAATTTGGATTCTTCTGCATGTTGACCTCCTGTTGAACCAGCACCATTTGTTGAAAAGTCTTTTTTTCCACTGGATGATTTTAGCTCCTTTGTCAAAGATCAAATGACCATAGATGTGTGGGTCCATTTCTGGGTCTTCAATCCTATTCCATTGATCTACCTGCCTGTCACTGTCCCAATACCATGCAGTTTTAACACTATTGCTCTGTAGTAGTGCTTTGGGTCTGGAATACTGATTCCCCCTTAAGTTCTTTTTCTGTAGAGAATAGTTTTAGCTATCCTGGATTGTTTGTTATTCCAGATGAATTTGAGAATTGCTCTTTCTAACTCTATGAAGAACTGAGTTGGGATTTTATAGGGATTGAATTGAATCTGTATATTGCTTTAGGCAAGATGGCCATTTTTACTATATTATTCCTGCCAATCCTTGAGCATGGAAGATTTTTCCATTTTCTGATGTCTTCTTCAAAACATGTTATTTAGATGTATGGTAATGGCAACGAATACATAGTACTTTCAAAACCTTAATCTACTTCAGAGGATTTTTGTAAAATTTTGAAGAATGCATACCACAGTTTTAATTATATTAGGTTCAACAATATGGTAGAAAGTCAACACCTAGTACAAGTTATGGTGATAATACTTCACTTTTTTAATGTACAGATGAAATATAATTTACTTGTTTGTCTTTGTAACATTAACTTCGGAGTTCTTGACATCACTGCACATCGAATTTCTTCTCATTTTACCGATACTGGCTCTATGTAATTTGTATTTGTTTTTTTCCTTCAGTTATTTTTCTTCAGGATGGTGTTTTGTATGTTTATTTGATATTATTAATTTATTATCTTTTCCTAACCACTAGTTTACTTGTATTTTATATTGCGCACACTTACCACACATAACCTAACATTCCTTTTCAAGGTTAAATCAATTTGTACATTTCTATTGAAGTCTGTGTTGTTATTATTAGTCTTTCCTTAAAGCACAGTTTCAGAATCTTTATTTAATTTCTGAAATGCATGCAGTGGATATCTTTTAGAACTCTCCAGTAATTATAATCTTGAAACTTTTTATTAGGTTTGTTTTTCATTTCTTCCAGATATTTGGCTCTTATTCCTTTATTCTGAGTATATCAAATCTGAGGTTATATGATATTTCTCTTTTTTCTTCCCCAGGAAGTAATGCTTTGAGTTTCAACACATTTAAAATAAACTTTCTTGTGACCTACATGAATTCTTAATTTAGAAGCTGAAATACATTCTAACCTATCACACAGGATTCTAATGACCCATTTAAGTCCATCTAAAGAATAGATAATAAAAATTGAGGGTTATTTCAATTTTAAACTGTTACTACAGACATTTTATACTCTATGAAAAGTGAAATGGGGTTGCCAGGGGCAAGTGTGGCAAAGATATTTTGTGGCTGCTCAAATCTCAACAACTTATATCAACACTGAGGTCTCTATGAAAAATCAGTCATTTAATATAGCTTTGGGACTTAAGAGGAGAATATATTTTATACTGCATAGGAAACATACATTTTTGCAGAAGCATCATAGGTGATAGTTAACTTTATAAATTTATTTAGAGTCAAAAGTTAGAGACATGTTTTCTATTTTAAACTGTGGGTTATTAGCATTTATTTATACATTACCTTAGATGCTTGTTGTAAAGTCAAGGCAGTCTGTGCCTCTGTAAAACATGATTGAAGTACATCATAAGGTTACATGACTATGCACATGCATGCAATGCTAGAAATCTAGCCAACAATGTTATTTTATTTAGAGTTGGATATTTGCTTATCACATGTATTGACGATAGGTACAAGAGTAACAGGTACTATGTGTGCAACATCTAATGCCATCAAGATACATAAATAATTGGTACAACCTGGCACTTTTGGCCACTGTTTTCCTTATGTAAAGTTTATGCAGAGAATTGGCAGTAGACACTTGTATAAGTTTTAATTTTCTTTTTAAATTGTTCTGAGTTTAAATCTTGTGCCTTTAGTTCAAAAGAAACAGTGTCAAACTGGATGTCAGAGAAACTTGGCTGAAGTCCCAGTTCTTTCAATATCTTATCCATGACTACCATTTGGCTTCCCGGAAAGGAATTCTATCTGGCCAAAATCTCTTGCTATTTATAGATAAATGGCATTCATCAGCTAACTTCAATTTCCAAAACCTTAAGAACCACCAGCATCACTCAAACCAGGAAACCCTGTATGATTTTTTTAACTTATTCCTTGCTGATATGCAAGAATATTCACACTCGGTTGCTCATGTATTCCTATTACCCTTGGCAATGTGGTGACCCTTTCCTACAAAAAGTCCTGTTCATTAAGATATAGCTGGTAAAAAGAAAAGATATAGCTGATATAGCTGCTACTTTCAAGCTTCAGCAGCTATTAAATTATGGAGTGTTACAGGTCAGAGCAGGCATTGCAGTATTCTAAAGGAGGCATGCCATGGCCATATGATGTGGCTGGTAGCCATAGACCTACTTAAGTACAATTCAGGGTTGATGATACACGTCACTCAGGATCACAGTGCTTCCTAGCCTAGGGATAACCAGCAGATGAGGTCACTTCTGTACAGATGAAATTTCCATAAACCTTTTAGCATGCACTTTTAATGACAGTGTAATGACTAATTTTAAGTGTTATCTGAAAGATAGCTTGGAGTCATTGTTTTGAAGTGACTGTCATTGTTATCAGAGATTATTGACTTATCTGTCAGTGAACAGTATGATGAAAATCTATCTTCTACGTGACATAAATGTACAATAAGATGGAATCTAGAATAGACAAAAAAGGCAAAGAGTGGGGTGCATATATTCCTTTTCCTCTAAATTGAAGTGCCCTTAGAATGACTAAAGATTTTAATATTTATACCACTTCAGACTGATATTGTGCAGAAACCCTCTCATGAGTCTCAGGCCTTTCAATGGACTCAGTGATATTGGCTTCTTTGTTCTTTGGTCCTTCTTCTTAAAGATAGCCTACCATGGGAAATAGCATTCATAGTCAAATAGGGAAACTTATGTAATCATCCCATCTAACATTCCTTTGTCTATTATCTATCTATCTGTCTGTCTGTCTGTCTGCCTATCTACATATTTACCTATTACTTATCTGACTTTCCTATAGCTAGGCAAATTCTGTTATGTGATTTTCTATCTTGCCAATATTCTATCATCTCTCTCTCTCTCTCTCTCTCTCTCTCTCTCTCTCTCTCTCTCTCCATTATGACTATCAGTGCTTGGTTCTATCTCTTTAAAAGATCTTGAGTAACACAGATGGCTTAAATTTAAGTAATTTGTAAATAAAAATAAATAAAATATTGTAAAACTTGGTAATCGATCTACATCGAAATTATGCCTAAAAGGGACAGATTTACACAAACATTGAGGATCACGTATAAATGAAGAGTCCTTTTTCCAGACCATTGCCTGGCTCCATGATAAAGCATGTGAAGGCCACAAAACAAGTGTGACCACCTAAAATTAGAAATACAGCAGTTCCTGAAATATGAGATATGAAAATCTATATGTGTGTATATGTATACAAATGTTTATGTGCTTATACATATATGTATGTGTGTGAGATACATACACCTATATTTACATGTATGCATATACACATACATGTACATGGAGAGAGAATACTTATTAAAAAGTAGCAAGTTAAGATCTAAACTTCCCTTCATGAGTGTTTCCACAGTTTGTCTTTACAATTAGACATTTATGATAATGGTAACTGGCAGGATTTCTTTGAGAATATGGATGACCAAAACCAAAGATCTTTCCTAGTTTGCATCTTGAGCAAGAATGGGCAGTAGTTGCTTTTTGAAGAAAAAATTAACAAAATATCTATTAGAATATTATATGTTCTGTATCTACAATTTTTATTTTATTACTAAAAATAATTGCCAGTTTTAGTAATGTTTTAACTATTTTTTATGAATAGAAATGTAAAAACGACTTTGGATTTGTACAGAAACTTTTAATTAAGATAGGTTCTCCAGCTGACAAATCTCACATGTTGAGGAAGCTGTGGTTGCCAATGTCCTAAAATTATTAAGACAGTTTTCTGCTTTGTTACTGGACCAAGCTTGATAATCAATATTCCTGAGCATATATATTCTGATCCTCAATTAACTGTATTAAATTTCCATAACAGTAAATATATATCAAAACTAGAAATCACTATGTAACTTAAGACTCATACAATATTTTGCAAGCATACATTTTTAGATGGTTACCCATATTCAACATAATGATATTTTTAAATGTTTATTTAAAGTGGAAGGATTAAAGCATCTTTCCCCTTCACAGGAAAACTAAACACATAAATGTATTTTGTCATGTTTTATGTTGTTCATATCTTTTTCTTTCTTTTTCCAATGTAAAACGTTTACATTTTCAGGGTAAGGCAAAAATTTCATCTGGAAAAAGAAAGAAAGAAAGAAAGAAAGAAAGAAAGAAAGAAAGAAGAAAAAAGATGAAAGATTGATAAGAAAATAATCAATATTTTCATGGGGTTATTTTTGTTTTTAAAACTGTATATTTAGTAAGGAGAAACATAAATGCCTGAAATATGAATAATTTGTCTTCAAATATTAAATTAAATTTTCAATCCTGAGAGGCATATTTTAACAGAAAAAGCATGAGGTAAAACTGAATCCTGATTCTCAATAATGTTTCACTTTAAAGTGGCTTCAAATAATAGTTATTGGTTTTTATAGCTGTAGGGATATTGATATTGATCCTATAAAGTTTTTAAGCTAAATAGGAGAATGGATATAAAAATTGTTATATTTCTTACTTAATACTATTTTATTTTCTTTACCCGTCAATAAATTTTATTGCAGAGAAATAAAGCAAGTCTTAGATCTGGTATTGTTTTTCCTGGAGGTTATCACTTAAAAGCAGATATAAATACACACACACACACACACACACACACACACACACACACGGAGAGAAAGAAAGAGAGACAGACAGAAATCGAGGCAGAGATACATGGAGAGAGAACCAGACTTTCAGAGGAATACAGAGAGCCCAAGGGAGACTTTTTAAAAAAGCATTAGCTTTTTATCTATACAAAATGAAGCAGTTAAAACATTTCTATGGATTTTTATATGGCTGAGATATGCAAAGAAGGCTTAATATAGCACTTCTTCTCTTCTTCTGTAGAAAGAAAAAGGAAATAAAATCCTTGTCACTTCAGAAGTTTCTCCCTAACCATGTGCAAGACTGTTTTCAGCAGGTAGATCAGGATCGTGACAGACAAGTTGGAGCAGGAAGCTGATTGTATGCTACACTTTTCATAGTTACACTCAAATTTGTTTTTTACCTACTTGCTTGGGTAAACCATATTCAAGTCTTTCAATATGGTTTACATATCACACTATAGACAAATCACAAAAAATATCTAAAATTCATTTCTCCAAATTTCTCTATAAGGCTACTAATACTTCATGTTATTAATTAAGTACATAAAATTTATATATTCAATGTCTAGACTATTTCTTTGCATCCAAATATTAAAGAAAATAGTAATGTCTTTATTAAAGTAAATAATTTATATATTTCAGCATAAGCTTAATTGGATGAGGAAAGATGATAAAAATGCATCGTTTCCTTTTTATTGATTATTTATTTACATTTCAAATGTCCCCCTTCCGGTTCTCCCCTCTGCAAACCTGCCATCCCATCCTTCTCCATTTTGCCTTTAAGAGGGTGCTCCCCACTCACCCACCCAATCTAACTTCACCCCTCTAGCATCCCCCTTCTCTGGGGCATCATTGATGCCAGATAATTTACATATGTAGCTGGAGCCATGCACCAGCCTATTTATACTCTTTGGTTTGTAGTTTAATTCCTAGGAGCTCCAGAGGGGTCTGGTTAGATGATTCTGTTGTTCTTCCTATGGGGTTGCAACCCCTTCTGCTCCTTCAGTCTTTCCCTGTGTTTTCCACTGGAGTCCTGGTCTCAGTCCAATGGTTGGCTGTGTTTGTATCTGTCTTAGGTGCTTGCAAAGCCTCATGGAGGACAGCCCTACTGGGCTCCTGTCTGCAAGGAGTTCTTGGTATCAGTAATGGTTTTGTATCTGCGGATAGGATGGATCCCAAAGTGGGACAGTCTCTGGATGGCCTTTCCTTCAGTCTCTGCTCCACTTTTTATCCCCATGTTTCATTTAGACAGGAATAATTCTATGTTAATATTTTTGAGGTGAGTGGGTGACCCCTTCCCTCAACTGGGGGCTATATCTATCTACTGGCGGTGGTGTCTTTAGGTTCTATCTCCCCTCTGTTGGGTATTTCAGCTAATATCAGTCCCATTAGGTCCTGGAAGCCTCTTGAATCCCTGGAGTCTGGGACTTTCTAGTGATTCCCCCATTTTAATCCCCCTGCACTTTCCCACACACACTGCTAAATATTTCTATCCATTCTCCTGGCCCTCTAGACTACTTTCCTGTCTCTAACCGTCCCTGAACTTGGCTCCCACTTTTGCCATTCCCCTTCCCTCTCTCATCCATAACTCTCTCTCCCTCTGCCTCCAGTGATTATTTTGTTTCCATTTTAAGTGGGATTTGAGCATCCACACTTTGGCCTTCTTTCTTGCTAAGCTTTTTATGAGCTGTTGCGTTGTATCATGGGTATCTGAGATTTGCGGCTAATATCCACTTATCAGTCATCATGTATGTCTTTTGGGGTCTGATTTACCTCACTCAGGATGATGTTTTCTAGATCCATCCATTTGCCTGCAAAATTTGTGGCATCGTTATTCTTAATAGCCGAGTAGTATTCTATTGTGTAAATGAATCCTGTGTCATTCTTCCACTGTGTTTAATCTGGGCTGTTTCTAGCTTTTGACTTTCACAAATATGGCTGTTATGAACATAGTGGACCACTTGCTTCTGATGCAAGGTGGGAGGCATCTTTCAGGTATATGCCCAAGAGTGGTATAGCTGGGTCTTCAGGTAGATCTATTTCCAATTTTCTGAGGAACCTCCAGATTGATTTCCAGAATGGCTATACTAGTTTGCAATCTCACCAGCAATGGAGAAGTGTTCCTCTTTTTCCCCATCCTCTCAAGCAACTACTGTCTTGTATTTAAATTTTCCTCACAGACATAAACTGTGTAGAAATCAAATCCTCATTCCCTCTGCCTTCCCCACCCCGTCTTCCCTTCCATGTGCTCTCTCCTCTTCTATTCTTTCCTGTGCTCTTCTGATCTCTTCTGTTCTGTTCTGTTCTGTTCTGTTCTGTTCTGTTCTGTTCTGTTCTGTTCTGTTCTGTTCTGTTCTGTTCTCTTCCCTTCCTTCTCTTTTTTATCTATCTGTTAGCCATTGAGTCTACTCTGTAAGACCACTATCTCCATTCAGGACAGACCATATTTAAGACAGGTTACTGAAGGTGATAAAATTGTAAGCCACCAGCCTGTGTTCCTTGTAACATCCATAATAAAAGTCTTTTCTTTAAAAGAAAAGCAAAAGACTGTTTATCTTTGAAATAGAAAACATAATTTTGTTAGTAAAATTAATCTGCTACTATCTCCCATTTCAATATAAAATACACAACAAAGCAATCTTATATGGTGACCTGATAGGCCATATCTCTAGTGAGCATTTTAACTGGCAAAATAAAAGATTTTGATTTTCACTATTGTATTCTATGATGCTGCTAGTATACACTGAAACAGGATATACAACATCATAGTAACACAATATCCCATACTCATATTTCCATTGTATATTCACTGTTTGCATTTTATTTAGATCATATGAATCCCATCCTGAAGGAGCTATCTGGAACGAAAGAATAATATTTATGAGAAATCAATAATAGAGAATGCAAATTCATTGGAAAGACATAAAAGTGCAATTGGGCAATTTAATTGTATATAGAAATTGATGAATACAGAAAATGTTTATATTCTCAAATATGCTCATATAAAGGTACTAAGTCATCTTCAATCACTTTGTGTACACTATGCAGCCAATTTAACCTCCCTTTAATTCTCTGTCTTTTCTCAATGTCTATTTTATTTATTTATTTATTATTTATTTATTTATTTTGCTGGATAAAAATAGAAAACAAGCTTGTTCAAGAAATATAAAAGAAAAACTATTAAAAAGTCTGAAGTATGCATCATTCATTAATTACTAAAGCTCCTCTTTTATTGAAATACTAGTTTAGATTTGTTTTTTACCTCCAGAGAATTTTCTACCGTTTCCCCACACAAATCCAAGTACCTAACCTCTAATGAAGATTTACTTCTCTCTCCATGATTTCAGGATAGATCTCTTAGAGGTGATGAATGAGTAGGGATAATCCAATCTTGTCCTCTGGCTACAGAAGCAGGAGCCAAGTTGCAGAAACACAACTTTAAAACTTCAAAAAGCTTCAGACAAGACACAGAGGAAGCCAATGGAGTCACTTGATTGGTCATTCCTGATCAATTGTTACTTACCTGAGCCCATCAGCTGATGTATCAAGAAAATTAATTTGTATTGCTGATTGTAACAGTAATGATTTGTAACTGTGAATATTCCACATGAATCACATTAATAACTGTATGGGAAGTCTTGGAAATCACTGAATGAATTGGCGAGAACTATTTATATTTATTTTCAACTTTCAATAGGGTGATTTTTTTCTCATGCATGTTTGTGTGATATGTATGTATACTTCCCACAAATAAATAAGCAACTACCTAGGAACTGTTGTGCTTAATTGCATTATATTTTTAACACAAAATAAAATAAATGTAAATAATTTAAAACAACAGAAAGGCATTGATTGCCTGGATTTCTGGAAACTAGAACTCCAAAATCAAGAAACTGTGAGTAAAAAAGTTCCCATCTTCATAATGAGAGTATTGAAGACTTTGAACAGTGAAAGTAGCCAGGTTATTTCATGAATTTGCAATGCTAGGGCAAGCCCCTGAATGACAAGAATGCTGAATGCAGAAAACAGACTTTTAAGAACCCATGATCAGCACCTTCCTCTTTATCCTCATTGACTGAGTAATCAGGGAGCACAATCTTACACATCAGGACTTTCAACTTTCCTTCCCTCTGGGACCTTATCTGGGTCTACTTTCCAACAACAAAATAAACAGCATGTACTCATCTCTGTATTTTACATCCACTTTATTTTACAGTGTAGCAATTGCATGGCCTTGCAAGTAAGCTTGAAGTAATTTTAAACTCTAAATGCTTAGAATGATTGATAGTTTAAGAGACTCCAGTGTTTTCTGTTAATGTGGCAGTTGGACATAAGATAGCTGAAGATATTTTTATTTAGAAAATGAATAATCAATGGAAAAAAAGAATGCATCTTGAATAAATGGTCCTGGTCTAACTGTCAGTCAGTATACATAAAAATAAAAAATACATCCATAATTGTCACCATGCACAAAGAGAATGTCCAAGTGGATCAAGAACCTCAAAATAAAACCAGATACACTGAATCTAATATGAGAGAAAGTGGGAAATAGCCCCGAACTCAATGGCATAGGGGAAATTTTCCTAAACAGGCTCTAAGATCAAGAATTCATAAGTGTGACCTCATGAACTGAAAAGCTTCTGTAAGGCAAAGGACATAGTCAATAAGACAAATCAGCAAACTACAGATTAGGAAATAATCTTCACTAACCCCACATCAAATAGAGGCTAATATTCAAAATATATAAAGAACTCAAGAGACTTATGCCCCCCAAAAATCTAAACAACCCAATCAAAAAATGAGATATAGAGCTAAACAGAGAATTAAAAACAGAGGAACCTCCAATTACTGAGAAGCACTTAAAGAAAAGGTCAAAGTGTTTAGTAATCAGAGAAATGCAAATCAAAATGACCCACGATTCCACCTTACACCAATCAGAAGGGCTAAGATAAAAAACTCAGATGACAGAATATGTTGGGCATGTGCTCCACTGTGTCCACAGCAGCCTTATTTTTCATAGCCAGAAGCTGTAAACAACTCAGATATCCCACAACAGAAGAATGGATAAAGAAAATGTGGTTCATTTGCACAATGGAATACTATTCAGCAACATCCTGAGTTTTGTAGGCAAATGGATGGAACAAGAAAGCATCATCCTGAGTGAGGAAGTAACTCAGACCAAATAGGACATGCATGTTATGTACTCACTGATAAAGGGATATTATCGAAAGAAAGAAGAGAAAGAAAGAAAGAGAGAGAGAGAGAGAGAGAGAGAGAGAAAGAAAGAAAGAAAGAAAGGAGAGAAAGAAAGGAAAGAGAGAGAGAAAGGAAGGAAGGGAGGAAAGAAAGAAAGAAAGAAAGTAAGAAAGAAAGAAAGAAAGAAAGAAAGAAAGAAAGAAAGAAAGAAAGAAAGGGAAAGGAAGAGAAAAGAGAGAAAAAAGAGTACAGAATACCTAGAATTCATCCACAGAACTCAAGGATAACAAGCAGAATGGCACAAGTGAGGATCCTTCAATTCCACACTTGGGAGGGAGAAGAAAGAAATCATGGGAGGCAGAAGGAAAGAGAGTCCTGTGTCGGAGTAGGGAGGGGAAAGGGAAAGGGGGAACATGATCAGGTTGAGAGAACAGGAGATAAGCCCTGAAGGCCAGTAGAAAGAATGGAAATGTGAAACCTCGAGGGGTGGAAGGGAGGGGGACCCTCTAGAATCTACCATAAACCTGGAAAGTGAGAAAATCCCAGGAATCACAGGGAGGGATCTTAGATGAAATGCCCTACAGTGGGCAGAGGGAACTTGTAGAGCCCACCTCCAGTAGAAAGACAGGACATCAAGTGGAGGAATGGGGTTGTTATCCCAGAGTCAAAAACTCTGACCTACAATTGTTCCTGACTAAAAGAACTTCAGGGACAAAGTGGAGAAAGCATGAAAGAAAGAAGGTCCAGTGACAGGCCCAAATTGGGATCCATCTCAAGGGGAGGCTCCAAGGCCTGACACTATTACTGATGCTATGATGTGCTTACAGACAGAAACATAGCATGACTCTCCTCTGAGAGGCCCAATAAGCAGTTGTCTGAGACAGGTGTAGATACTTATACCCAACCAATGGACTGAAGCCAGGAACCCCTGTGGTCGAATTAGGGAAAGACTGGAAGAAGCTGAGGAACAAGGTGACCCCATAGGAAGACCAGCCGTCTCAACTCACCTGGGCCCTCTAGATCTTTCAGACACTGAGCCACCAACCAGGCAGCATACAGCAGCTGATATGAGACCCCTGACACACATAAACCAGACAACTGCCTGGTCTGGCCTCAGTGGGAGAAGATGTGCCTAACCCTTGAAAGACTTGAGGCCACAAGCAGTGGGAAGTCCTTGAGAGGAGAGGGACATCCTCTTGGAGAGACGGGGAGGAGGAATGAGATGAGAACTGTGGGAGGGCAGACAGGGAGGTGGGTAATGACTGGACTGTAAATGTAAATAAAAGTAAAAAATGAAAAAGAAAAGTCAGATTTTGGAGGTAGGAAATGGAGAGAGACATTATGCAGTTATATTATAATTTCAAAAACCAAAGAAAAATGTTTAAAGAAGAGGAGAAGAAAGAAGAAGAAGAGAAAGAGAAAGCATCAAATGTTATTATTCCCCATTGCTACCAGCCAGAAATCATGTCCTCTGGTGAATGTACTAGAGAATACATTCTAGCTCAGGGCTGACAGTACTTTTTGGCTTCTTGACCTGAAGTCTTGTAACTAAGATCTGCTTCCATATGTTTGCATCATCTTATCTCCTGCACCACCCCTGTGTGTGTGTGTGTGTGTGTGTGTGTGTGTGTGTGTGTGTGTATGTGTGTATGTGTGTGTGTGTGTATGTGTGTATGTGTGTGTGTGTGTGTGTGTGTGTGTGTGAACATATACACAAATTCCTTAGACAAATGTTTTCATATTCAGAAAAGCCACGGATTTGGATGTGGTCATTTACTTTATTGGGGTCTACCTTTTAAACACTAATGCGTATTTTCTTGAGGAATATGGAGGGTTTACACATTCCAAATGCTAATTTTTACTTCAAGGAACTTTGAACAAGTGTGTGATGTGCATATGGCATGTAAACATGTGTGCATGTTCTTGTGAGTGTGAGAACCAATGAAATTTCCACCTTCTTTTAAACTGGACCTCTTGTTCAGAATTGAGTTTATTAGTCTAGATGTTTTTGCGCCTTCTGGTCTTCCTGTTTCTGCCTTCCATTTCACTAAGGAGCATTGGACTATAGAAGAGCAGTGTAATATCTTGCTCTACAGGGGCTCTTGAAATCTAAGCTCTGGTTTATACTCTAGCATGGAAAGTGCTTTAACCTAAGAGTCATTCCACAGCCACCGATTTTTACATTCAACTTTATATATTATATTATGTCACGTATAACTATAAAGATATATAGATATATTTACATATGAGAGAGAGAAAATCAGGAATAACAATAGAAAGTAACATACACGCACACACAAAGTTCAAAGCAACATAGAGTTAGAATTGAACAAGTAAAAAGAAATATATGTCTTAACTGTTTGATCTAAATAAATCTGTGTAGATAATTATTTAAATTTAACTACTAAAAATGAATAAAGGAACGGAAATACAGAAAATACAACCAATTCCATGTCCTTATAGAAACATGAAGGGGCACGACACCTGCAATGAGCACTAAATGCTAAGTGAGAAGTTATCTTAATAGAAATAAGAAAGCAATTATTTAATTGCCATATATATTATAAACATCAAATCTAGTGCATATGAATATTGCATTAATTATAATAATCTTGATAATTTGTATATAGATTATTTTATTTCTGTCAATATATCTGTCCTAGTTTATTTCTCTGTCACTGTTACAAAACACTGAACAAAATCAGCTTGGGGAGGTGAAAGGAGTCATTTGGCTTATTGATAACAACCCTACAATGAAAGCAAAGGCAGAAACTGAAGGCAGGAACCTGAATGGGAGGACTGAAGTAGAGAATGTAGAGGAATGCTCCTCAGAGCAGCCTCAGCTTTCTTTCTTCTGCACCCCAGTATTCTTGCCCAGGCATGCAACTGTTCCCAGTGGGTTGGGCCCTCCCACATCAATCATTACTGAACAAAATAACCTGAAGACATATCAGGGTAATCTGATAGATGCAATTCCTTATGTGATGTTCCCTCTATCCATAAAGAAAGCCGCTATGGATACAGGATAGCAAGTGTCCCCGTATAAGATGGTGTATCCTTTGGGTATATGCCCAAGAGTTATATGAACTAGATGGATTTCCAATTTTCTGAGAATCAGCCATATTGATTTCCATAGTGGCTGTAAGAGGTCGCACTCTCCATAAAATGGAAACTTGCTCTGTATGAGTGCCAGCATGAGCTTGGTGTTTTGTTTTTGTTTGTTTGTTTGTTTTTTTAATTTTACTTTGCATTTTTTATCTGGCAGGTAGAACTTGGAATCTCAAAGTAGTCATTTTTTTACAATTCTCTAAAAATATTGAACATTTTAAAATGTTTTTCAGCCATTTGTTCTTTGACAACATCATCAAGGTAGACAAATCTTTATCAACACTAGCTAAAAGATGGAGAAAAGTTATCCAAATCGACAAAAATCAGAAATTAAAAGTAGGGCGTAAAACCAGACATCAAGAGATTTAAAAGAGAAAATCACTGGATCATGCTTTAAAAACTCGTACGCCGAGCCGGGCGTGGTGGCGCACGCCTGTAATCCCAGCACTTGGGAGGCAGAGGCAGGCGGATTTCTGAGTTCGAGGCCAGCCTGGTCTACAGAGTGAGTTCCAGGACAGCCAGGGGGCTACACAGAGAAACCCTGTCTCGAAAAAACCAAAAAAATAAATAAATAAATAAATAAATAAATAAATAAAAAATAAAAAAAAAACTCGTACGCCACAAAATTCCAAATTCTATTAAAAAAAAGGATTATTTTCTCTATGAATACCTTTACAAAAGTTATATAAAGATCAACGATTTAAATAGACTTAATCACTTGCCATAGGCAACAAAAACTGAAGTAACTCTCCATGCAAAAAGCAAGCTTGTAGCCATGCGTTCTTAGAGGGACAGGTAATGGACACAAATGTCTAGTTAAGTGCTGTTGTCACACGCCAGTTCCCAGTAGAAATCGAAGACTCAGTAACTATTACCACTTGAGTGCTTGTCCAACAATTAATATATTCAGTGTCTGGTTTAAAACAGATAACCTTCATTTCGTAGAAAAATTATTGTGAGAGTCACCAACTAGAATTCAGTGATTTGTTACCTACCTTTTAAGAACCCACACTATACTGGGTTCTTCTCCATGATTAATAAGTGGAAATTTGGGTAACACCTCATGGGAGGGTGTTTTTCACCATCTAGTTGTAGGCATTAAGACGAAGGTACGTTGGGATACTTTTAAATCTATCACGCCATAGACTGATATTGTTGGAAAATTAAGCTACTTTCAAAATAAATAAGACGGAAAGGAAATATCACATTTTACCACTGGGAGTAGTACCTGTATTCTTATTAATGACTGTTTCTTTATTTTGAGAAAATGCCACACGTTCCGTGTACATCGCTGGTTAGCTCAGTGCTGGTTGGCTGCTCCAAGTCATCCCAATGTCATATCAATTAAATGCTAATTCAGTTAACAGCATTCCGGATTGCATTAATATTGAGGACAGCAAGCCATGAAAGGCATTTGGGATATAGTGCATCCCATAAAGGGCTCTCTCCTATTCTCACTGAAATAACACTTTAGTTTTACACTCTAGTGGCTAGGGGCTTGATGATATGAGTTCTGCCTAATATAAATTGCATAAATCTCACAAAATGTCCTGAACATCATGTTCTGTGGCTGATGAGAGCTGCATTGTTCTGCTTTTTTAAAAAAAAAAAATCAAACCACAACTATTTAAGCAAAGTACACAGCCAACAACCCCTTACTATTAGCACATGTTCTGTGGATTGTGCTGTCATTAGTTACCTATCACTGTGGATATATATTTAAATTGATTTTAACCTTGATAAGTCAGAGGTTTGTTTTATCCTATTAAAATTATCATGCTGCTCATACCATCACATTTTATCTACATTACAAAATTCTGGGCAACCTGTGATTTTCCTTTGAACAAGCCTAGGCTTTTAAATATCCCGTGTCCCGTGCGATCATCCTCTGCAGTGATAAAGTGGAGACTGTATAACCACTTGTTAGTACAATTTTCCATTCAACAGATTCTTGTAAAAAATAATTTGCTCTTTATGTGTTTTCTCATTCTCCAAATTTTTACTATCAGGCTTCATTTTTCATCCTAATCTGCCTAATTCCACCTCCTCCTTAAAAGGAAATAGAGCTACCATTGCTACATAAATTTTCTTCACCGAGTCCAACACCTAATTAATTCAGAAGACAACCTCTTTGTATTAAGTAACAGTGCTTATGTGTCCAGCATTTTTACAGGCAAGGAGAAAGGAAAGCTGAAGTAAGTTTTGAAGGACTGGCACAGACACAGTGGGAGAAACTGGAGCAGAGGGTTTCACATGTGCAGGAGATGAGACAGACATTGTTCTTTAACAACGTCTCATTAAAATTAATATTTAGTAAGAATCTTCAATAGGAGCAAATGAATACCAAAATAGTTACACGTTGAACAAAAAAACTAAACATGGAAACTTTCAGCTCAGGAAACAATGATACTAATGATGAGGGCGATGCTTACCAAGCCATTCGTAATAACCCACTCTCTGCAATTCTCCCCCGACTTCCCGCTCCATGTAGAATTTCACTCAGCACTTATGCTGCATCTAAGCCTACTGCTATCAACAGTTCATCTTCTATGATCACTTTTATATCAGCAATGCAAACTTTGTCAAGAGTCATTGTTTCTCTTGCTCCCCTCTAACCAGTGGACTTCCACCCTAGACTACCTGGCCCCTTTGGGACACTCCTAGAACGTCACCTGTCCAAGCTTTAACTTCTTGTCTCCATATTGCCTATCCTTCAGGCGTTTCTTTCCTATCCAGCATCTAAATGTTGGACATACTAATATTTGAACTCTTTACCTTGGTTTTTTTTCCCTTTGCTTGCATCTGTTGTACTTCCTGCAGATATTTTCCTGGCCATACCCCAGAAGAAAAAAAAGATTAAAAAGAAAAAAAGGAATAAATGTATCATTAAATAGATAACTATGTAAATTAAATAAATATATACATTTAATGTATTAACTTAGCTTATGGCATCTTGTAATGATTCATGGGCCTACTTTTTCAGGAATACAAAAGTTTCTACATAAGTTTATCTACTAAATTATAATCCATTCTAAGCACTTTGTAAGAATTCGCTATTTAAAATAAGAAATTTTAGTTAGCTCAGAGAAAGTACTCATATGAATATCTCATCACATTATGTCTCTGGTTCTCAACCTTCCTAATTTCATGACGATTTAGTGTAGTTCCTTATGTTATGGTGACTCCCAACCATAAAATGATCTCCATTGCCTGTAATTTTTCTGTTGCAGGCAATGTAAATATCTGTGTTTTCTGACTGTCTTAGGTGACTTCTGGGAAAGGGTCATCTGACACCCACAGGGACAATGACCAAAAGATTGAGAACTGCTGCATTATATGTTGATATTCCTAATAAATGACAGTTCTGCTATCTGCCAGAGTCAATCTATTCCAGTCTTTATAGCTCTTTATTCACTTACTCAGTGTTTCTAAGTCAGTAAAAGAACTCTCCTTTGCCTGACAGTACTGTCTCACAGTTGTTCTATTGGTTCAAATTGCTGTGTTGGGATAGTAACAATAATTGTTAATTTTGTGATTGCTACATACTATAATTTTCTGCCTACATTGATTACTAGGCTAGATGGTGTTTTCTTTTGTTTGCTGTCTGAAGTGTGAAACATAAACCATATGGCCTGTAATCTCAACCCTTATTACCAAGCACTACCCTAAGTTTATTAGCTCACCAACATGTCCTGTAATGTGTATTTTCCTTTTAAAATAACTTAATTGGGGCCTGGAGAGATATCTCTGGAGCTAAGAGCACTGGCTACTTTTACAGAAGACATGGGTTCAATTCCCAACATTGTAGTACACAGCACCCTGACACAGACAGACGTGCAGAAAAGAAACACCAATGCACATAAACTTACAAATAATTATTTAAAAAACCTTTAATGTTTAATTATTAATTCTTTAATAATTATTAAAATTTTCATTTGTATTCTTTATGGGTATATGTAATAAATATTATTTAAATTCTCACATATGCAGACTCTTCTGTGAGCATCTTTACCCACTCAGAGCATTTAAAACATGGACACATTTACTTATATTTAAAGGTGATTTTGTCCATCATGGTTGAATGAACTGTACTTTTTAGCAAGTAGATTTTCATTTAGTATTTGATATATTTCTATATAAATATGTTGCATGTTTTTGAAATCTTTATTTTTTACTTAAAATATGATCTGTATTATTTTTATAAAATTTATCACTGTTTAACATTGCCTTAACATTTTAACAAGCCCCACTGATACATTTTAAAGTCCAGCCAACACATCACTATTTTAACAAGTCAGGGGATTTGTTGGCCTATAAAGCTAGATGCTTCTGGTGAATTCCCACATCAGTTCCTACTGTATTTCTGTAATGCACTTTGAAATTCTCCACTTTGACATTTTTGTGTGTATCCATTTTATTTTCAGGCTTTTCACATGGGTTTCAATTCAGTCTCTGTCTTATAAACACCACATCTGAGAGAGCAAAGTTTCATGGGTTTTTATTAATGATTAATAACTATTCTTTACTGGAAAGCCAATGCAATACCCTTGCCCATAGATTTCAGAAGACTCAAACTTGATTTGTTCCTCTTCTTGGCTTTCTAACTCCGTGTTGAATATTTTTCTTTATGCTTTTCTCCACCCCTGTTAGAGTGTCTTAGCTAAGATCAAAGTGACATTTTAGAATTTTCTTCAATGATCCCTTAATTTGGCATCAGAATTTCCACTTTTCTTCCCTGAAGTGAATATGCTTATTCTTACTTTGGGGAGGAGGGGATATTTCCTTTATTTACATTTCAAATGTTATCCCCTTTCCTGGTTTCCCCTCAGAAGTTTTCTATCCCATTCTCCCTCCCCCTGCTTCTATGAGGGTGTTCCTCCACCCACTCCTTCCCTTCTCCCCATCACTCAATTTCCCTACTCTGGGGCATCTATTGAGCCTTCATAGAACCAAGAACCTCTCCTCCTATTGATTCTTGACAAGGCAATCCTCTGCTACATATGCAGCTGGAGCCATGTGTACCCCTTGGTTGATGGCTTAGTCCTTGGGAGCTCTGGAAGTTCTGATTGGTTGATATTGTTGTTCTTCCTATGGGGTTGCAAACCCCTTCAGCTCATTCAGTCCTTTTCTCTAACTCCTCCATTGGGGAGTTGGCTTCTAGAACCCTCCTCTGTATTTGTAAGGCTCTGGCAGTGTCTCTCAGGAAACAGCCATATCAGGCTCCTTTCAGCAAGCATTCTTGGCATCCACAATAGTGTCAGGGTTTGTTGACTATATAAGGGATAAATCCCCAGGAGGGGCAGTCTCAGAATAGCCTTTCCTTCAGTTTCTGCTCAACACTTTATTCTTAACAATAATTTATTTCATTAACCTGAAACACAAATTTTCTTGCTCTTCTACACTATAGAATCTATTCATACAACTTTTAAAATACTGACCATCCTAACTTAAAATAAAACTTTAAAATTCTTTAAAATAAATGTATTTTTGGTTAGCTGACACTCAACAACAAAAGTAAAATATTGTCTATTTTTATAATCCAGAATTTTAGTGTCATATAATCAGAATACAGAGAATTCTGTAAATATTATAAGAAATGATGAATTTGTGATTCATAATAATATACCATGTGTTTTATCCTAGTGAGTGGTCATAATCTTTAAAATGCATTAATGTGAAGATACAGGGTAGATAAAGACTGTGTATCAGAACAAGATACTTGTTGTGACTTCCTTATATTTTATTATTGTATAAGAACTTCCAATCATGAAAAATTAACAAACCCCTAATATTTTTGTTACAAATCTTGAAGAATCAGCTATTAAATTGGAAGGTATAATTGCAAGCATAAACTTGAAGTTCATTTAATTAGTGATTCCACATTTATATAGTGCAACAAAAAGTTATAGCCATAGTAAACAAACATTTCTGTTTATGCTGCTTCTTCTATCCCAACATAATGTTCTATTTATGTGAAAATACAATTTTAGAAAAAATAAATGTAAAACTTATATAGAATAATTTGGCAATATATTGATGATGGAAAACATCTGCGCCTTTTGAAGATTCTAAGCTCATGTTATTTTGATTGAAGAATTAAGTTATTTTGGCCTATCTCTAACTAATATATACTTAGAGTTTCCAAAAGATATACCTCCTTTCTTTTATTATGAGTGATTCAATAAACTTTACTATTCTATCCTACAAACTGCTATAACATTATTAAATTACCTACCTCTGAAAGGTTGTTTAATAGAAGAGGCATTATCTGGCAGAGATAAAGAAATGATGAAATTGAAATATGATCTTTAGCATTCACAAGCGGGACATTTCTCCCTATTATGCATGCTCCCACCTCAAAACAGTTGCCTTGAATTCCTTCCAATCTGCCACAAGTGAATAAGAGGAAAACTAGAACAAAACAAATAAAAGACAAGCTGACCAGATGTGCAATGAGGTCATAGAAATTGTGATATATACAAGCTGCTTCAACGGTTCTGATCTCAGCCAGGGACCTGTTAAAACAAACGCACTTCTGTGGAGCCACCTGGGACAACAAAGAGAGCATTTCAAATTGCTAGGATAGTTTTATTTTAACATGTTCTCAACATATTGCTGTCTTTTACAGTTCCTCCCAATAAGAAAGAATTGGACCTAGTTGCCTATTTTAGATACCATGTACTATATGTGGATTCTTATTTATTTTCTTAAGTAAAGATTACCTTCAAGGTAGGCCGCTTTATACTGGAGCTTCAACAATAGCCTCTGGAAGCCTTACCATAGGTAAGACTCAGATTCCACTCTGGACAAATGCATATGGCTAGCTCTGTGGAACAACAGGTGACAGGCACAGGCATAGACTGGATGACTACCAGTGAGATGTTACTAGTGCTTGAAAGATAAAGACTGTGAGGCCCATTTCCTCTGGGATCCAGTTACACAGCACCTTCCCATTTGTGAAGAATTCTCCATGGTCGTATAGAGTCAATATAAAACTCCATAGCCCAGAAGTACAAGTGGGAATATCCTGGGGCTTTAGCCATGTGTCTACCCCTCAATTCATCCACCCCTCAATTTTCTCCCAAGCACCCGAACTTAATGTCTCTTTCATATGGAAACATGTCTCCTCCCCATAGAATAGATAAAGCTACAATGCTCTTTTACCTGACTACTACCATTTTCCAAATATACTAATATACTATTGCCCACTCATCTTTTCATTGTTCCTAGTTTTACACAATAAAATTGCTACCTGCTCCTGATTTACTTACTTGTCATCTTTACATATTTCTCTCAGTGGGGTCCTCTACTTGTTGGACATGAGTTTCCTTCAGTCGAGATGGTCCTGCTTCATGTCCTCATCATGTCCTGTTTGGCTTGGTGCCTTGCTGTAAAGAGAAGAAGCTGATGTGGCCAGCTTTTGAACAAACTTTTTAACTGTTCACACTCAGAAACCCAAGGGTGTCTTTGCCAATTCTCTGAGCTTATCCTTGGGGGAAGGTCTTGCCACTCTGATGGTAGCCAGTTACTGGAACCACTGCCATGGTCATGGCCATGTTAATAATATAAATTCACTCTGCACTTCATTTATTCAGGATTTCTGTGCTCCCTAGAGATGAGAAGAAACAATTTCTCTTATGAATATCGATGCAAAAATACTAAATAAAATTCTTGCCAACCGAATCCAAGAGCACATCAAAACGATCATTCACCATGATCAAGTAGGCTTCATCCCAGGGATGCAGGGATGGTTCAACATACGGAAATCCATCAATGTAATCCACTACATAAACAAACTAAAAGAAAAAAACCACATGGTCATCTCATTAGATGCTGAAAAAGCATTCGACAAAATTCAGCATCCTTTCATGCTAAAAGTCTTGGAAAGAGCAAGAATTCAAGGCCCATACCTAAACATAGTAAAAGCAATCTACAGCAAACCAGTAGCCAACATCAAAATAAATGGAGAGAAACTTGAAGCAATCCCACTAAAATCAGGGACTAGACAAGGTGGCCCTCTCTCTCCATATCTTTTCAATATAGTACTTGAAGTTCTAGCGAGAGCAATTAGACAACATAAGGAAGTCAAAGGGATACAAATTGGAAAGGAAGAAGTCAAACTATCATTATTTGCAGACGATATGATAGTTTACTTAAGTGACCCAAAAAACTCCACCAGAGAACTTCTACAGCTGATAAACAACTTCAGCAAAGTGGCTGGTTATAAAATTAACTCAAGCAAATCAGTAGCCTTCTTGTACTCAAAGGACAAGCAGGCTGAGAAAGAAGTTAGGGAAATAACACCCTTCACAATAGCCACAAACAACATAAAGTACCTTGGCATAACTCTAACCAAACAAGCGAAAGATCTGTATGACAGGAACTTCAAGTCCTTGAAGAAAGAAATCGAAGAAGACCTCAGAAGATGGAAAAATATTTCTTGCTTCTGGATTGGCAGGATCAATATAGTAAAAATGGCCATCTTACCAAAAGCAATCTACAGATTCAATGCGATCCCCATCAAAATCCCAACTCAATTCTTTATAGATCTAGAAAGAGCAATTCTCAAATTCATCTGGAGCAACATGAGAAGAAACAAAAACAAACAAACAAAAAAACATGTCCTTTCAAATTTAACAAAAGTATACCATTCTTTGAGAGTCGTGCTTAATTGCCCAACTTTTCCAAGAGTTCCTCACCACCTAGCTTTTCATTCCTTTACTCTTTTGCTTTATTTTATTTTAAAACCACCAGAACCAGTGTTTGCTGTCCATATCATCTTAAATGATGGTCTTCCACTGGAAAATGATGGGCTTACCAGAGGCTACACTATTAAAGAAAACTCTCTGCCTCTCTATCTCATCAGTCTATCTCTCTATTCTTTCTGTCCCTCTGTCCCTCTGTCTCTCTCTCTCTCTGTCTCTCTCTCTCTCTCTCTCTCTGTCTCTCTCTCTCTCTCTCTCTCTCTCTTTCTCTCTCTCCTTGTCTGTCCCTCTTTTTCCCCTGTATGCTTTCCACTCATTCACTCACCCACTCACTCACTCACTCACTCACTCACTAAATTAACAGTTGGCTATAGACCCATTGCTAATGATGGGATTGTGATATGATTTCCTCTGCATGTTAGGGTGTACAGGTCTTGTGCATGCAGTCACAACAACTGTGGGTTTAATTGTGTACAGCACTGCTGTTTCCAGAAGACACTCTTTCTTTCTAGTCATCCACTAGCCCTGAAACTTTTTTATGCATAGCCCCCTTCAGCAATGATTCGTGATCCTGAGGATGAGCTGTGATATATATTATGTATGTTCCACATGAGGCTAATACATATGTTCCACACCAGCCTACAACATGCTTGGTGTATGGTGGCAGAGACATTAATTCCTCCTCATTATTTCAGTTACCTCTACTTTAATTTGCATAAAATCCTGATTGAAATCAGCATATCTTAGATAAGAAAAGGTCTATTTAAACTATGAAAGGTTTCTCAGCCAAACTGAACTTCCCCTTAACCTAGTTAAGGAGAGTGAAGGAGTTATAACTTTGATGATAATTCTTTAAAAGACCATAAACAATAACATTCAGAATACTTTCACTTGTTTTTTCAAAGTTAATAACCTCAGTGCCTATGAAAGGATTAGATCTCCAACAAGCCAAAGTATCCACAGATTGGTTCTCACTACTTAGATAACAGGCTCATTCTATTGACCTGAAGCCATATGAGGTGATTCCATTCTTTTAAAGAGGGCAGCAAAAACTGTCACCTGCTTTAATATCATCAATAATATGACAAGTAGGGACTCCTGTAACAAAACAATTATTACATTCCTAAGTCCCTTGGGCTTAGAGGTATGCTCAGGTATGCTATTTTTCTTGGCCTAAACTATCTGACAAAGTAAGATTTGAATAAATGTAATTGGATAAGCCGGTACCATAATAGCAAATTGCTTATGGGTATTAACTGCACTACCCTTGGTCATTTGTATGTCTTTGAATTTCAATGAGAATGAGCAAAATGTCAAACCCTTTGGAGTGGAATTATTTTGCTTTTAAGACTTGTATACTAAGAAGGCATGGGGATAAGGGAACCCACTCTATTAATCCATCACGGGGTGATTTAAAATATTTTCTTAGGAGTAAAACCTTGTCATTAGTTTCACTCATATTTTTTATTCTAATGGTAGGCACAGGCAAGCAAGCTTTAGAAAACAGCATGAAATCTATCTTTAGCTTTGGTAGAAATACCTGAGGATTCTTCCTAGATGATTTAAGACTTAGTAGACAGACATATTACACTTTAAATGCAAATTTGTGATGAGAGGTTGCATAGGCCTTCTTTTTTTCTTTTTTGCTTACAGAACAGTAAGGAGCTTGTGATTTTTGTAATATGGCTCACATGTACATTAAAAAACATGGAAAGTATAATCTGAAGACAATTCATGGTCAGGTTGATAGCCAGCTACACTTTACTGCTTAGACCTGCCTGCTAGACTTATTTTAATTTTAATATTTTATATTTTTCTTCGGTTGAATCAAAGACCTTGAAACTCTGGGATTCCATCTCAAAGATATAGAAGTTTGGCAACCCTGTTTGCATAGTTTGGGGACTATAAAGGTTATGAAGCTGCACGTGCAGGACTTTTCCTTAAACTTTGGGGTAAGAAGGTGGCACTGCTGGCTTTGATGTGCTTTTAGCTATTTCAGTGGCTGAGCATAGAAAAGAGATAAAGAGAAAATGAAAGACGCAGAGAATCTGCTGGCACTAGAACAGTTGATAAGGGCATGTCTCAGACCGAGGGGTGAGATTTCCTAGCCTGGAGAGGAACCCCTGTTATCTATGCTGTATCCGTCATTACTTAGGGATATCTTGCTCTCATTCAATAAGTCATTGATTCATTTTTCATGAATATGTTCATTATTTGAGCCTTGGCCAACACCATTGATCAATCTGTTTCTCTTAGGAGATAAAGGTATACTTTATTCACAACACGAAATGGATGTGGGGGAGAAATATAGACTAATTTATTTAAATAAATAAATAAATTTAAAAATTTATATTTTATTTTTAAAAATATAGTTTAAATATTTGATTTTATTATATTTATAATATAAATATTTATATTTTAAAAATCTATTTTAATAAAGGTTCTTAAATGTTTTAACCCACCACCAACCAGAGGTAGTGGAAAGAAAAGTTGAACAGGGAAAAGGAGGGCTGGATTATTTAGGAATAGTTCTTTGGGGTGATTTCAACCTTCATTGTCAGGATATTAGCAGTTAAGTTCGCATGAATCAGCAGAGGTAGCTCTATGCACTCACAAACACCATTCACAGGACAGTAACAGGCATTCCATCCAGAAGAAACCATGAGTCTTTGCCAATCAGCCCAAGTTCATGGAAGTGGCAAGAAGCCAAGAAGGTGCTGGAATGTCCTGAGAAGGTCTTTGGTGCATTTCTCTCTACAATGTTATGACGAATGGTAACCAGCAAAGAAGCAAAGGCAAACCAGTGCCACACTGTCATCAGTGAAGACCAACATCAGCAGAGCCCAGCAAAGCCCAGCAAAGAATGTCAAGTGCCACAGCCTCGTCCACTGCCTGTTAGGTTATACTCTAATTCTTTCAAAACATCATGTATTCTGTCAAGTGTCTGTTCTAGCAAAACATCACATGCCCTTTTCCAGGCAGCTTCCACAAAAGCACCACCTGTCTGTTCTCAGTCAAACATCCTCTAATAAGACAGTTTCCAGAAAATCATTACATGACACAACTTTGTGTATGTATATACATACACATATATATGTGTATATACATGAATATATATACATATACATATATATTCATAAAAAGTTCAACATTGGCACGGTTATTTAAGAAGTTTTATGTGAAGCATATGCAAATGAAATAATACCTAAGTATGTTGATAGGATTGTCATATTGTTAACATATTAGGTCTGCAAATAACTCATATAAAAGTCAGTAGTTGTGTGTGTGCTTGTGTGTGGAGGGGTGTGTGTGTGTGTGTGTGTGTGTATGTGCATGTAATGTGTGGGAAGAGATAGACAGACAGATAGATAGATAGATAGATAGATAGATAGATAGATAGATAGATAGAGACAGAATGAGAGAGATCAGAATTATGGACATTGAACAAAATATATATTAGATATTGATATTAAAAAGCTGAAGATTGTTATCAGTATTAGGATTTTTTAAAACCTTAAGATCAGATGAGGGCATCCCAAAGCTTTTGATCATGCAATGAACGTATGTTTGGTTTTAAGCTGTAATATAGGATAAAAAGTTGGTGAAAATGAGTCTGGGAGAGTGAATGAAGTTTATTCATCATAATATGTTCCTAAAAGATTCTTAAATAGTAGAAAATAAATTATAAAACTTAGAGTAGTATACATATTTCAGAATCTAATAGTTTTAAGTTCAGTGGTGTTTTGATATCAGCTTTCAAGATGAACACATAGAGATAATGAGAGGAATGTAAGTTATAATGTTAGTATTCGCTTATATCAAAGTTTTTCTTAATTTTTGATAATTGAGAGCAAAACTTAATTTAGAGGTCCTTCTTATTTCAAATTTCATTAACAAACAAAATTATTCTAGAAATTTATTTAATTTAATTAATTATTTTAATTTAATAAAAGAATTTAATTCACTTGATAAATATAAATTGTGTTTAATCAAGTTTGTTTTAGCAGCATTCTTAGTGACATATATCAGCTCAGTAGCAAATGAAAATCTAGGTGCCTAGAATGAATGCCTTATTAACTTTAGCAGAATTAGTTTTTCAGAGTATAGTATAAGTTTCATAATAAAACACTCAATTGACTTTAACTATATGGTTTGACTCCCTATACCATATTAAAAACAAAACAGAGATTATACAAAAAATATTGGTCACCTAGTTTTAGAGGTGTGTTTTATTATCTATGACAAATACAGAAAAAAATGTATCTTTATCTAGTGACATAGGTATATGTTTTAGGTAGTTGACTTCCATGACTAATTTCTCAGACTCTGAATAAATTGAGAACCATGAAGACCAACCCCGGAGCACTTAGAGGCTGGAAGCTGTGCTTAATTGTGCATAAGATTAAGTGCAGTTCTTCCATGACCATCAGTTTCCTTGCTAACGCAGTGCCCCTGCAGTGAACATTATGTCTCCTAATCCCATTCCATGACTCCTCATTCTTTGCATCAGACGATGAAATAAAGACCAATGGGGAAGAACTGGACGAAGTGAATTCACTGTTTAGGAAGCTAGATACAGCAGAGAGACAGTGTGTAGTGTTATCCAGCAAATTCCCTTTATATTCTAGTCTGTAGAAATTATGTGTAATATACAGCTGTTACCATATAATCTCAGCATATCCTAAGTACCAGCAGAAAATGAGTAATTGTCTTTACTTTGCTTTATGTAACTAAGGCTTTAAATACTGAAAGCCAGTATTTTATTAATATTGTTGTGATTCAGAAACTCATTTCCTTGAATATGTGTGTAGAAACTTTGCTAAAGGTAAATATTATTTATATAAAATTAATGCACCAAATTTAGTAGATTAAAGATAACATGATGACACTGTGTATACATATGTGTGTGTACATATCTCCTTTAAGAAAACAATAATAACCTTCTCTATACTATATGCAAATATTAGTATATATAATAGTATATGCATGAAGAGATGTATGTGTGTAGAAAAGATAGTATTAGAAAATAATTGTTTCTCATATTGTTATTTTGAAGGAAATAATTTACTTTGAAAATAGTCTTTATAGAAGTCTCTACTTGAAGTACAGAATTTATTTTTAAGCAGAAATTAAATAGCGATGATCTTAAAATTATTGACCACTCTGGTTACTGGTTATCCAGGCAGTGGGCCTCAAGTTGGACTAGACATTGGTTGACCACTCCTACAAATTCTTTGACACCATTACTCCTTCACATCTTGCAGGCAAGACAAACTGTAGATCAAAGTTTTGTGGCTGTGTTGATGCCCCACTGGCAGCCTTGCATGGTTATAGAGGATAGCAGGTTCAGACTCTGTATGCCCCATTCATAGAAGTCCTCACTATGATCACTCTCACAGATTCCACGGAGTTACCATTGCACTTGGTTTCTGCATCATCCCTGAGATGCTCATTCACCACCAATTCCAGTTGTCTCTTCCAGTATGCTCTCTCCCTTTACCCTTCTGCCCACTCTGATCATTCTTGTTTCCTTCTCCACCTGCACTTAATCCTCCTGCAAAATCTGTTCATATTTTTCCTTCCCAGAGAGATCCACACACCTCACCTTGTGCCTTCCTTGTTACCTAGCTTCTCTAGGTCTGCAGATTGTAGCATGATCATGCTTTACTTAATAACTAATATCCACTTACAAGTGAGTACATGTTTGTCTTCCTGGGTTACCTCACTCAGGATTATTTTTTAAAAGTGTCATCCATTTGCCAGCAAATTTCATGATCACATATTTTACCTATTCCACAGCATTTCATTGTGGAAATGTACCACATATCTTTATCCATTATTTGATTAAGGGACATCTGGGTGGTTCCCAGTTTCTGGCTGTTACAAATAAAGCTGCCATAAACATAGTTGAACAAATGTCTTTGTGGTAGGATGGAGTGTCCTTTGAATATATGACCAAGAATTGTACCTCTGAGTCTTGAGGTAGATTGATTTCAAATTTCTGAGATACTGCCATATTGATTTTCAAAGTGGCTGTAGAAGTTTGTACTCCCACAAGCATCGGAAGCATGTTCTTTTTGCTCCACATCCTTCTCTGCATGGGCTGTTACTACATCTCCTTCCTCTAAACCCTCGGATACCCCTCTCTACTCTCCTTCGAAATCATAGACTCTTTTTAAACCTAATTGCTATTGTTTGCATATATGTATATATACATATATATTTCGAAATGTAACCCATGTTTTTCCATATAATGCTACCTGTATGTGTGTTTTCAGAACTTTCTCTTTGGCAATGAATAACCAATTGATGTACTCTTTCCTAAGTTAGGCCATATCTCCAGTGGCCAGCTTTCTACCATTACATTATACTAATCACTGAGCCATATCCAATTTGCAGCATGGACGTAAAGCATGGGAAAATAGGCAAGAGTGAGGCTCAATGCTCAATAACCTAGTAATGTCATATATAAATGCATAAAGATTGAACATTATGTTTTTCACAATTACTCTGGTTCCTTGACACAGGTTAGTGACTCTGCCTATAAGCCTATGCTATTTATTATATTGCACTTGAATCTTCCTTAATATTACTCATGATAAATATTTCAAATAGGTGTACTTTATCAGCACCTTCATTCAATTATAACACTTCATTGATTGTGCATTTAGGTCAGGCTTATATTCATCTCAGTAATTTAATTGATAGTCTCCCATCAAAGTTCACATTAGCACTGGGTAGATTTTAGCATACAACTCAGTAAACTTCCACCACGAAAATGAGTTAGAAGTGAAAATAATATAGCCACAAGGAATTTGTTATGACAGAGACAAACACAGATAACACTTTATGATACTATTTTCTAATTAGTGGAGCTTTGCTGAAGCTAATGCAGTAGATGAAGACGGGCACAGCTCACATTTGAAGTAGGCTTAGCACTTGAGTCTGAGTCTCTGTCAATGAATCCTGATTATCTACCCACTCCAAAGTGAAAGAAATCCTTTGTTTTCAAAAACTTTTGCCTTTAAAGGCTAGTGATCAAAGGAGAAAAAAGCAGCTTTTCTAATGTACTGTTTAAACTTCCAGTGTCCTTGTATTAGCTAAAAGTTTCAGTATCAATTCCCATTACAGACCCATTCTTTGAAGAGTCACAACTTTGTAGCTGAAATCGGGAACACATATCCTCATTGGTTGTTATTTTCTTTAAACATAAAGTAAGAAGTAGGCATTGTTTCTCCGTGAAAATAAGACAAAATATGCTTCAAACAAATAGGATTTTAAAGAGGAGGCTGATAAATCTAAAATATTATTTTAGCACATGCTCTAGAGAGAAAGAAATGACAATTTCCTTTTTCCACGAAGGCACTATACTAATGTCTCACCATTGTCCTTCATTTTCCTGTTTTTGTGAAAGTTTTATGTTGTCTGTTTGTTAAAATATCAAAATGCAGCGCAGTTGCCAGAATAGATCATGGTTTTTTTGTGACAATATTTTAAATCATATTGAAATCTGAGAGTATTACCTGAGATTTAAATTCTTTTTTTAAGATTTTTTTATTTATTTTATGTATATGAGTACACTGTAGCAGTTTTCACACACACCAGAAGAGAGCATCAGATCCTATTATAGATGGTTCTGAGTCTCCATGTGGTTTCTGGGAATTAACTCAGGACCTCTGGAAGACCAATTAGTGCTCTTAACCCTTAAGCCATCTCTCCAGTGAGATCTAGATTCTTATAAGAGCCAAACTTGTCTCATAAGAGTGAATTCTAAATCCCCATCTCTGCAGGCACATACAGAATGCAGGCACATAACATAGAATGGACAGAGGCACACAGGAGGTGGGTGAGCAAGGCTAACTTGCTTCTGCAATGGTTTGATAATCCACAAAGCTCCAGGGAACAAGCATGCAGCAAACAGAAACTCTCTAAGTCCTCTCTGTTCCTTGGCCTTAGACATCTCACCTCCCCCCATGCAAGTAACCTGCCATAAATTCCAGAGTTCCTCACCTTGACTAAAATGTAAAATAAGCTGTTGTGTCTTTAGTAGAAGATTCTTTTTTTTATTTTTTAGTTTTTTTTTATTGTATATATTCTATATTTACAATTCATTTCCCTTTTTCTGGTTCCCCACCCACAAAGGTCCCACATGTCCTTTTCCCTCCCCCTGCTCCCGCATCCACCCCCTCCCACTTTACTGTTCTTGTACTCTCCCACAATGATGTTTTGGTCCATTCTAGCACGTGTCCACTCCTTTCTTCTTGTGAGACATCACTTGATATGTGATTTGTGTCTTTGGTGTTCCAAGTTTCTAGGCTAATATCCACTTATCACTGACTGTATACCATGGGTATTCTTTTGAGACTGGGTCACCTCACTTAGTATGACGTTCTCCAGCTCCATCCATTTCTCTAAGAATTTCATGAATTCATTGTTTCTAATGGCTGAATAGTACTCCATTGTGTATATATACCACATTTTTTGTATCCATTCCTCTGTTGAGGGACATCTGGGTTCTTTCCAGCTTCTGGCTATTATATAAGGCTGCTATGAACATAGTGGAGCATGTATCCTTATTGCATGCTGGTGAATCTTCTGGGTATATTCCCAGGAGTGGTATGGCTGGGTCCTCCGGAAGTATCACGCCCAGTTTTCTGAGGAACCGTTATATTGATTTCCAGAGTGGTTGTACCAGCTTGCATTCCCACCAGCAGTGGAGGAGTGTTCCTCTTTCTCTACATCCTCGCCAACACCTGATGTCTTCTGAGTTTTTAATCTTAGCCATTCTGACTGGTGTGAGGTGAAATCTCAGGGTTGTTTTAATTTGCATTTCCCTAATGACTAGTGATGTTGAACATTTTTTAAGGTGTTTCTCAGCCATCCGAATTTCTTCAGGTGAAAAGTCTCTGTTTAGCTCTGTACCCCATTTTTGGATAGGGTTATTTGGTTTTCTGGGGTCTAACCTCTTGAGTTCTTTGTATAAATTGGAGATTAGCCCTCTGTCAGATGTGGGGTTGGTGAAGATTTTTTCCCAATTTGTTGGTTGCCGATTTATCCTTTTGACAGTGTCTTTTGCCTTACAGAAACTTTGTAGTTTTATGAGGTCCCATTTGTCTATTCTTGTTCTTAGAGTATAAGCAATTGGTGTTCTGTTCAGGAATTTTTCCCCTGAGCCGATGTCTTCAAGGGTCTTCCCCAGTTTCTTTTCTATTAGTTTTAGTGTGTCTGGTTTTATGTGGAGATCCTTGATCCACTTGGAGTTGAGTTTAGTGCAAGGAGATAAGAGTGGATCAATTCTCATTCTTCTGCATGTTGACTTCCAGTTGAGCCAGCACCATCTGTTGAAAAGGCTATCTTTTTTCCACTGGATGTTTTCAGCTCCTTTGTCGAAGATCAATTGGCCATAGATGTGTGGGTTCAATTCTGGGTCTTCGATCCTATTCCCTTGATCCGCTTCCCTGTCACTGAACCAATACCATGAAGTTTTTAATACCACTGCTCTGTAATATTGCTTGAGGTCCGGGATATTGATTCTCCCAGAAGTTCTTTTGCTGTTGATGATAGTTTTAGCTATCCTGGGTTTTTTGTTATTCCAGATGAATTTGAGAATTGCTCTTTCTAGCTCTATGAAGAACTGAGTTGGGATTTTTATGGGGATTGCATTGAATCTGTATATTGCTTTGGGCAAGATTGCCATTTTGACTATATTAGTCCTGCCAACCCACGAGCATGGAAGATTTTCCCATTTTCTGATGTCTTCTTCAATTTCCCTCTTCAGAGACCTGAAGTTTTTGTCTTATAAATCTTTCACATGTTTGGTTAGCGTCACTCCAAGATACTTTATATCATTTGTGGCTATTGTGAAGGGTGTCATTTCCCTAATTTCTTTCTCGGCCTGCTTATCCTTCGCATATAGGAAGGCTACTGATTTACTTGAGTTGATTTTATAGCCAGCCACTTTGCTGAAGTTGTTTATCAGTTGCAGGAGTTCTCTGGTGGAGGTTTTTGGGTCACTTAAGTAAACTATCATATCATCTGCAAATAGTGATAGTTTGACTTCTTCCTTTCCGATTTGTATCCCTTTGACTTCCCTCTGTTGTCGAATTGCTCTAGCTAGTACCTCAAGTACTATATTGAAGAGATATGGTGAGAGGGGACAGCCTTGTCTAGTCCCTGATTTTAGAGGGATTGCTTCGAGTTTTTCTCCGTTTACCTTGATGTTGGCTACTGGTCTGCTGTATATTGCTTTTACTATGTTTAGATATGGGCCTTGAATTCCTGTTCTTTCTAGGACCTTTAGTATGAAAGGATGCTTTTTCAGCATCCAATGAGATGACCATGTGGTTTTTTTCTTTGAGTTTTTTTATGTAGTGGATTCCGTTGATGGATTTCCATATATTTAACCATCCCTGCATCCCTGGGATGAAGCCAACTTGATCATGGTGAATGATCGTTTTGATGTGTTCTTGGATTCGGTTGGCAAGTATTTTGTTTAGTATTTTTGCATCGATATTCATAAGAGAAATTGGCCTGTAGTTCTCTTTCTTAGTTGGATCTTTGTGTGGTTTTGGTATCAGGGTAATTGTGGCTTCATAGAATGAGTTGGGTAGTGTTCCTTCTGTTTCTATTTTGTGGAATAATTTGAAGAGTATCAGTATCAGGACTTCTTTGAAGGTCTGATAGAATTCTGCACTAAAACCGTCTGGTCCTTTGCTCTTTTTGGTTGGAAGGCTGTCTATGACCCCTTCTATTTCTTTGGGGGTTATGGGTCTGTTTAGACGATCTATTTGATCCTGGTTTAATTTTGGTATTTGGTAACTGTTGAGGAAATTGTCCATTTCCTCCAGATTCTCCAGTTGTGTTGAGTATAGGTTTTTGTAGTAGGATCTGTTGGAAAACCAAGCACAACCACAAGATACCATTTAGAAGCATCTTGTTCTCCCATAACAATACCTACAAAAATCCAATGTGGCACTGGGGTTTTTGCCATTTTACAATCTGTCCTTGGAGAGAATTACCCTACCATGCCAGGTACCTCTGTTCAAAACCCTTTAACTAAAAAATCATATTCTCAAAGAAGCCCATAAAATAGTTTATCATTTATCTTAGTGTTTTCCTCTAGTCCATCTCTGCATTACCCTGCCTTCAACTATCTACATTTATTCTCCAGCCCAAATTTTCATATTTACTAGTCATAGGTGTAAATTCGATCTTTTTCTCAAAAGAGAAAATGTTCATAAGGCCAACAATTATCATATTTACTAGAGTGAAAAATCACAAAATAAGCTGTAGCATTCTGGATTATTACCTGTAATTATATTCATTCCTCCATCTACTGTGAAACGTGTGTGTATCTTTAACTAGCACCACCCAGGAGGTACTTCAGCACCTATCATTGTAGCAATATGTACCCTCTTCCCTTGCATGTCTAGCTCAGAGCCAGACTTTTCTGGAGAGGGAACTCTGGTCTCAAATTCTTTGTGTCATACCTCTCAGAAGTTCAACTTCAGATTCTCTAAACTAAGATGAAGAACACAGTAGTTTTTCAACACAATCCAAGATGGTAAGATTTATGGTATTGATTTTGTATTCATTTTCTTAGCTATGTTGAAAGTTAATCATAAATTATTTTAAGTTACAAAGTATACTTTATCAGATTAATCTTAGATATTGAGAAACTGCAGGTTTCTCACCATGGAATTGAGGTTGAATAATCTTTTCTAGATGTTCTGGAAGCCATGATACAGTATGTCCTACAACTGTACAGTTGCTATTGCTTCTACTACTAAGAACACTTCTATTAAAGTGATTCCTACTCTATAAGAAAATATTAAAAATTTTATATGTCCTTTTTCAATTTACATGACTATGAAGAACCCACACTATACTTTTTGGTTTCCATTTTTTTTACAAGACCTATAGGTAAGGATTTGATGTACTAGGAAAAGCCATTAAAATTTCATATACAGATTAAGCTACCTTAAATATTTATCTTGTAGGAAGCTCCTTATTCCAAAAATAATAGGAAGTACTCCATATTAAATTGAATTTTTCATCTGGTATCCAAGTGAAAATAACTGAAATGATTTAGAAGAGCGAATTGTGTCTTCCAAATTTATCTGAAAATGCATCATTTTTCCGTTTAGACGTGACTTTCTTTGCCAGAGAAACTAATACATTCCATTAGATTTCAATATTTTGGCACTAGCTATTGCATACTAATATAAATGCAAAAATATTTCAGCTTAGTGGGATGTGAATTGCGACAACCTCCTCTATGCTGTCACATCCACACGGAGCTCTAGTGCATTTGATTTTTAAAGGTTAAAATTATCTACTGAATGAGTATTCCCTTCCCTCTGACAAAGCCTTACAATAAAAGAACAGTTTAAATTTGCAGAGAGCAGAATCCTATGGGAAATAATGAGCTCGGTGAACCGCTTCACAGCGTAGTCATCTGAAGGGAAACGCAAGGCAGTACTTCCTAAAACATGATGTATGGGTTTGCTTGAAACAGCTGTTCCTCTTTGGTTAAGATGTGCCTACAGCCTAGGACCAGTTGCAGATTGACACCAATCACCGAAACTACCCTAAAATTACCCTGAAACACACAGTTTAATATGTGAGGTGGAAAAATAGCTCTCCTTGTCACTTTTGTCAAAACCAGACCTGAAAAGAGCAGTCCTCAGAGCAATGAAACTTGGAAAAATTCTTTCCTTCTAAGCTTGTCGATGTTTCCCCAGCTCTCTCCAGGCCATATCTAAAAACCACACTGTAACACACAATTGGCCTATTCTCGCTGTAGTGTTGGATGTGTTTACAGAGGAGGAGGTAAACATTCTAGAAAATGCTATGTGGAGGTGATAAAAGTGAACCTACTGTATGGAGAAAAACAAATGAAAGCAAACACTTCCTCAATGGTCACATCCCTTCTGATAATGTACTTAGAGACTTTTAATATGTTATAGTTTTGGTACATATACATCTATCTGTAAGCATAGCCTCTCAGTACTAAACCCAGTTTAGCCCTCCCTTACTTTTGTAAAAAGGACAAAATCCCTTTTCAGGTCTCCCAGGCATAAAGTCAGAATAAATTACAGTAAAGGGAGTATCTGGGAACAGTGAAAAGCCGTGAAGAGCAGTGATAACAGATTTTCCTGCTTTAACTTGTGATCACCTTGTTAGTACCACTGCGTACTGTTCCTCCAGATTTCCCCAGTACCTTGACTGTTGCTTTTTAAACGCTTTATCACTATCTTTTTAAAGAAATGTAATAGTTTTGTTGTTGATCAATGTTAGATTCAATTTATAATACTGTTCAATTTTAATATGTTGAGTGTTCTTGAGGTATAAAGATTTTCAAAATGTTTATTTTATTGAATTAGAAAATAGGAACTCAAGGTGAAAGCTGCTACTGGTTTTCCTCCAGCCTTCATATTTGGTATTGATTTTGCAAATAGAAGAAAAATCTGTTCTATTGATTAGTGGTAATTTCAACAGTGGAACTCTGGTGGTGAAATTACAGTGGAAGAAATGGCAGAGAAACTTTAAGCATATCTAGTTCCTTTTAAAATAGCATCCCACCTTTTCTGCTTATGATAAAACATTCCGATAGACTAGAAATTGCCACAAAATCATTGCAAAATATTATTCCATCCTATTTTAATCGTAGATATTCGTTATGAATCACTACATGAGTAATTTTGTTCACTCTTCCTTGTTCTCTTCAGCATAATTTAGAAGATCATTCCTAACATCAGTAATGGAGGGTGGCATCCCTGGAGTTGTTTTGCAAATATAAAGTTAATTTTGAGACCGCTTTACATTTTGAGAACACTTTCCTCCAGTCTATAGTATACAAACCAGAAGCTAAACTTAATACTTTGTGCTTACAGTTTCTTCATCAGCATCACAATTATTGTAGATTGTCTGGATGACTATAAACTACATCCTATTATGGACTCTTCAGAAAATAAGAACATTATCATGAATATTGCTTAATTGTATTGCTGTCTTTATTCAAAATTTTATCCCTCGGGCAGTTTAATGAGAATTGGCTGTACACAAATTTATAGATAAAGGCCATTGAAAAGGTACTTTGAAATTAGCTCCAATTACAAGAAGGTGCTTTTTTTTAGATTACAAATTCCATTAGTGCAATAAGTATGAATCTGAAGGCAATATCAGTGCCTCACTAGATACTCTATGCATATAAGAATATTTAATGAAGTGACCCCAAGTTACTAATTTAAAATGTTGCATGGCTCAAGGAGCAGAGGCAATGGAATATAAATGAAAAATGTGTTAGGCTATCTCCAAATCACGTCAAAAATACAACTAAAGAAATTACATGGTTTCCATGGGGAAATAAAATGCAACACAGAATCTTTTCTCAATGATGGCATGATAAGCTAGCTGATACTCATGCATAACATATCATACAGCCATGAAAACAAGCAAGCTAGATCTACAGGCAAAATCATTGATAATATCATGGGTGAAAATATTTTGTAAATAAAGAAAATTGCATAGCATAGTATCCATAGTGTCACCAAACAAAAATAATCTACAAGCGATTAAAATATTAATTATTTTTAGGATTAATCTGAAGAAATTTAAGAGAAAATCCTGAGACTAGGAAATAATGGATGATGTGTCTGTAATGGATTTCCTCAAACTATTATTTTTATTTGCATGTAAATGTATGTAAATGTGAGTGTGATTGTATATATGTGAGCTTGTGTGTGAATGCTTTCTGATTTTAGGTATCTCCAGAGGCAAAACGAGGGTGTTGCCTCCTCTGGAGGAATAGGTTTTTGTGAAATGGGTGATGAGAACCAAACTTCTATTTTCTCTAAGAATCTCAACGGCCCCTTGATATTTAATCTAAGTAATAAACATAGGCTATTTCTACTTTACAAAAACCACATTGAATCATGTATAGGTAACTAGCATGATTATTCTTATTCCTATTATTATTTAATATAAAAATTTATTAGGAATGATATTGAGAAATACTCATCAAGTCAGTGGTTGTAAGATAGATAGATAGATAGATAGGTACATACATACATACATACATACATACACAAATACATAAATACATAAATAGATACATAGATATATAGATAGACTGCAATAGGTTAATAAAAGATACCCTGGTCTACAACTTCTGAAAGCCAATTTGCAATGGTTGGAAAGCATTGGAAAGAGTTAACTTTCTAACAACTCAATTTTTAAAGCAAAATTAATGATTTTGTACAAGTAACGTAACATCTACATGGGAATTTGATAATAACATGGTTTTAATTTTAGATTTGGGTCATTTCTATTGACCTCTTTTGTCTTCTCATTTATTTACATACTTATTCCCTTTATTGAAAATAGATTCTTTTCCCATTATAGTTCCTTCCCCCTAAATTCCCCCTAATTACTCTCCAGCACTTCTCCTATAGAGAATCACTTCCTTTCTGTCTCTCAGGAGAAATGAAGAAACATATAAGAGAAAACAAGAAAGCATAGCAAAATACAATATACTAAGACAAAACAAAAAACACATGCATGTTGGACAAGGCAAACCAACAAAGAAAAAAGCCCAAGAGCAAGCACAGAACAGGAGGGGAACTTGATCACACATTCACAAGTCCCATAAAAGTACTAAAGTAAAATCAATAATATATACATGGAGAACCTCGTGTAGAAGCATGCAGGCCCTGTGATTGCTGCCTCAGTTTCTGTGAATTCATATGAAATTTGTTTAGTTTATTTAGAGGATTTTTTTTCTCCTAGTGTTCTCTGGTTCTTACATTCTTTCTGCCTCCACTTCTGTTGTGATCCCTGAGCTCTGACATGAAGGATTTAATAGAGACATCTTTTTTAGGGCAGTGTTCTTAGGTCTCTCTCTCGCGTGCGCGCGCGCGCACGCGCGCTCTCTCGCGCTCTCTCGATCTATCTCTATCTCTATCTCTATCTCTATCTCTGTCTCTCTTTCTCTCCATAATTTCTGACTGTGAAATTCCAGCTTTATTCACGTCTCCTGAAGGAGGAAGCTTCTCTGATGATGGTTGATTAGGGCTGACCTATGAATATGACAGAATATCATTAGGATTCATTTTAAGACTGCTTTAGCTGGGACTGTGCCTTCCAGTTTCTGTCTGCAGCTGGAGCTGATGCTCTGCCACAGGGCTTCATACCCAAATAGGACTGGAAGAGACCAAGCCTCCCGGAAGTGCAGTCAGGCCTGTGAGTGCAGGTAGGACCACCAGTGCTGCTCAGAGGAACTCACCTGGAACCATCAGGACCCAGAAATCAAGGAGCTGGGACAGGAGACTTCCATTCCCAGAGCTGTGCCCAGAGCTGATCCTGGGCCACAGAGTTACATACACAAATGCCACGAGGAAAGAGCTGGACCCCAAGAAGGGCCTACACACCTTCGAGCACAGGTAAGACCACAACTTCTCAAATTCCTGGCCAAAGAAGGACCTGCTCAGAGCCATCAGGACACAGGAACCAAGAATCAGACGGGGACTAGAACCTTCTGGTGTCCTTCTGCACCCCAGAGATGACCCTGTTCCATAGCTCTCCATACCTAAATTCCTCCTAGAGAGAACTAGTCTCACAGGAGTATTGACACACAGGCTTGCAGGACAGAAAAGCACAGTTAGAGACAGGAAGACTAGCTAACACCGGAGATAATCAGATAGCAAAAGGCAAGCAAAAGAACATAAGCAACAGAAATGAAGGCTGCTTGGCATCATCAGAACCCAGTTTTCCCACCACAGTGAGCTTTAGTTATCCCAACACACCAGAAAAGCAAGACTCTGATTTAAAATCATGTCTGATGATGATGATGATGATGATGATGATGATGATGATGATAGAAGACTTCAATAAGGACACAAATAACTCTCTCAGAGAAATACAAGAGGACACAGGTAAACAAGTAGAAGACCTTAAAGAGGAAACACAAATATCTCTTGAAGAATTACAGGAAAACACAACCAAACATGTGAAGGAACTGAAAAAAATCCATCCAGGATCTAAAAATGGAAATAGAAACAATAAAGGAATCACAAAGGAAGACTTCTCTGGAAATAGAAAACCTAGGAAAGAGATTAGAAGTCACAAATGAAAGAATCACCAACAAAATACAAGATATAGAAGAGAGAATTTCAGGTGCAGAAGATACCATAGAAAACATTGACACATATACCAAAGTATGGATACTTTGGTCCTTAGAACAGAGAACAAAATACCTATGGGAGGAGATAAAGAGACAAAGTGTGGATCAGAGACTGAAGGAAAAACTATCCAGAGATTGTCCCACCTGGGGATCCATCCATATACAGTCACCAAACCCAGACACTTTTGTGGTTGCCAACAAGCGCTTGCTGACAGGAGTCTGATATAACTGTCTCCTGAGAGCCTGTTCCAGTACCTGACAAATACCAAAGTGGATGTTCTCAGCCAACAACTGGACTAAAGACAAGGTCCACAATGGAGTATCTAGAGAAAGAACTGAAGGAGCTGAAGGAGCTTGCAGTCCCATAGGAGGAACAACAGTATGAACCAACCAGTACCTCCAGAGCTCCTAGGGACTAAACCACCAACCAAAGAGTACACGTGGAGGGGCCCGTGGCTCCAGCTGCATATGTAGCAGGGGATTGTCTTGTTGGACATCAAAGGGAGGAGAGGTCCATGGTCCTGAGAGGGCTTGATACAGCAGGGTAGGGGGATGCCAGGACAGGGAAGCAGAAGTGGGTGGGTTGGTGAGCATGGGGACAAGAATGGGATAGGGGATTTTCAGACAGGAAACCGGGAAAGGGAATAACATTTGAAACGAAAGAAAATGACTCATTAAAAAATAAATAAATAAAAAGACACTATGTGAAACTGAAAAGAAAATGACTATTTTTTTTTTAAGACCAGTAGCATTTAGCTTTACCCTAGGTCTCTGGGCTATCTAATCTCTCATTCATAAACACTCAAGAAGTGTTGAATATGCTAATTGTTTTACTTTTATATCCTTATTCATTTTAATCATTTCATCTTCTTCATTTTCTTTTATGTTAATTAGTAACTACTGATGAATTCAGTTGTGTAAATCAGAGGGATATTATTTGAGAATTGAACAAAATATAATGAAGAATATCTTCCCAGCCATGGACATGTTGTCAATCACTGCTAATCTACTGACTCTCATATTCTGGCCTGCCTTAGAAAGTTCAGCAAGTATATTAAAATACAAATCCTCAAAACACTCAAAATATTAGAGTTTGAAGTAGGAAAACCTATTCTAGATTGCTGATGTTCTTCAAGAAAGATCATACATCATACACACTCCTATGAACTAAGCCAACTGGAATGATCATCTTTAAATATAGGAAGACTCAGCTATGCACACACACTTCATGCTTCCAAGCCTGACTATTAAATAGGTTTTTTTTTCTCCCAGGATTGGCATGAGTCATGAGTTGTAGAGAAAACAGAAAAATATACTAAAAAAAAAACTTCCTGATTATGAGAGGCTACCACCAAAGGAAGAAATTATTATACTGTTGTTAAAGAATGTATTCTATTGCTTTCTCTTTTTCTTTTTCTTATATTCTAAAGTATTCACATAACATGTTCTGCATAATGGAAACATTTTAAATCATTTACTTGAATGCTACCATTGACTTTGTCTTGTACAAACTCAGTCATAATTGAGGAAACAACACAATCTGTGCCTCGCATCAATGCATCGGAAAGTAGAGCTATGGCACATAGCCCAGTTTACTTTTTGATCTATGTATTCTATACTCTCCAAAGTTAGTTTCCTAAGGAAGATGAAATAAATAGAATAATACTAAACTTCCCATTTTCCCCTTTACCTTTGTTTTGCTACTTCCAGTGGAAAATATTAGCAACATATGGAAGTGATATGATTAAGAAAGAATATGCTAATTTTATCGGGCTTATGGCTCCAGAAACACCCTTCTCTTCTTTGTAGGTTTGAAGAAATTGAAATCTGAACAGACAACATCATTTTCTGGGAACTGGCATAGTTACCTTCCATCTCTAACAACAGAACACCAGAGAGAGCAGGTGAATAAAAAGCTGATTTTGGCCAGTTGTTTAGAACTTTCCAGTTTAGGAGTGAGAAAGAAAACTCTTTAGCTTTTTATGGTGTTATTTGTTTTTCTGGAAAGACTGTAAAAATGTCTCTTCACTCTAGAAATGATGCTACCACTAAAGCCCAGCTTGATGAATCAATGAGTTTACTAGGATAGATTAGATAAGAATGGATGAGGAGTATCTTATAAGAGTCTGAGTTCTTTGACAGGCAGCTACACCATGGAAAGGCTCACTCAGCATGGGGTGACAAGTTAGAAATGCAGGACCTGGGATTATCTCCAACAACCTAATGCAGCTCCTTTACAATTCCATCTTTCCATTTTACTGCTCTTATAACTTTGGGAAAGATCTTTGTGTATGTTGTGACTTTCAGGAGCTTATGGCACCTTGCAATTTTTCACAATTTCATGGTTTCATGGGCCTTCCTTTTTCCATCAAGAGGAAATATTAATATCCAGAGATAATATCTATATATCTATATAAGCATCTGATCAAATGCTAAACAGCTAGAATCTAAACCACAAGGCAGAGTTGAGTTTATGGTCAGGGTGGCACAGTCTCCTTAATGACATGCCCTCAATGACCTAAAACCTCCTATCAGGCTCCACCTCATACACAGTCCTCTTTTTCTCAGGTGTAGCACTCTAAACAACAAAATTTTACCATAGATGTCTCTGAGGAGCATCTTTCCAAACCATAGGACATGCGACACTTGTGTTCTTTGTGTCTACTCAAATTTACAAGCATTGTAGATTTTCTGCAATACTAAATCAGAATATCTAAAACATGGTGTGCAGAGAGAAGCAAAACAGTGATAGCCATGAATACCATGCAAGTCTTATCTTCCCATGTTCAAGCTTCATTGCCAAATCAGCATCATTGTAAAACACAGGCTTGAAGAAAATTAGCAATAATTTCATGGTAGACACATTGAACCATTAACTTAAAATTAGGATAACACATACACACATATATTCATAATACATGCATGCATACATTCATATTTACACACATATACACACATGCACATTGATGTCATGCCATGTTCCATACAACATTTCAAGCACAGACATATTCAAATAAAGTCACATGTATTCTCTAAAATGACTTCAATATAGAAAATATTGTTTTTCAAATGGGTTAGTGCCAGAAGCCTGCTGGCTGAGGTATGGAGTATATTATCCAAGTTCATTGATTTGATGTTTTTCTAATTTTTGTTTTTTTATATGCCTACATTTGGACATTATACCTCAGTTTCTTAGCCTGACACACGACAAGAAGTAAACAAAAATAATGCATACTAATTGGGATATTACCTTAAAAATAAAATAATAGGAGTTGCCATACCAAAAGAAAACAAAAAAGCCAGCTGAAATTCAAGTTGAAAAGAACATATGGACTATGTTGACAATTGTGAGTCATATGTAATGCAATAGCATAGGTCTGTTGATTGCTTTCCTCTCTTGGTATGGATCCTTGGGGAAAACATACTACTACTTCACTCTTTTAAACCAATGTGATATCTAACTAGAATTCTAACTAATTCTCCTCTCTCTATATTTATAAGAATTTTTACTGTATTAATAAGAAGTATTACTGAAAGAACATAAGAATGTATAAGAGTATTTAATATACTATTTCAAATACTTTTTTACAATTATTCATTGCTTTCATGGATTTCAATGTCTAATGTTAATTTTACCAATTTTTATAGGTATTCAAAACACCAAGTAGCAAATAAAATAATTTTCCTGTTCCCCAAAGTACTTCATTCTTTAGGTACTTACTGTGTTGATTATACTGTAACAGGAAATAGAAGAAGCAATTTAGATTGCTAACCCATAACTTTTTGAGGTTGAAATTATGATGAGATGATTCAATGGAAAGAAGAGTTAAAGACATTAATAGGGCTTAGTAAATAGTGAGAGTAAGAAATCACTAATACTGAACTAAAAGAGGACGACAATCATGAAAAATGTTAGAAGAAGACTTTGTAACACAAGCTGTGGGAAGACAAAGTGACGGAAAGATTAGAAAAGCAAATCAAAGAGACTTAACACACAGCCGAGAAATAGAGATACAAAATCAGTCAACTTAGAGCCAAGCAAAGCCCATCAGAACTCAAGGAAGACACAGTAGTCATGCAAAATGGGATGATCCTGGACATCAGGGTGCAGATATTGATCCAGATCTAGAGATCTCAACCTTCAGAAATCAATAAGAAACGATTATACATCTAAATGTAATATTTATATTTATAAAAGTTTATGTGGTATCTTAAGAGACTATATAAATTGACCTTAACGTGGCTGTTACATTTTAAATGCAATAGCAAAACACAATCTAAGAAAAATATATTAAATAAGACTTGACTAAAACAAAGCCTCTGCTTGATATGAAAAGACATCTGTTTCAAAATTATAAAAGAACAATGAAACTGTACAATAACATGGAAAAGCAAAATCCTAAAAAGAAAACAGGAAAAAGACCCAAATAGACATTTCTCCAAAGGTGGTCGATATACCTGATACAATAGTAAATTAGTATTAATAACTGAGAAGCCTAAGAATTATGATCCATGTCACTCTTTTCTAAGCAAACAGATAAACAATAAATACATCATATACAAATGTAAATAAGAATATGAATTGAAAAATGTTCAACATTATAGGTTATTGAATAATTTCATATTAAAACATATGTGGATAAATGCTATATAACTATAGAATTGACCAAAATTAACTACTCACACAAGTACTGGTTGGGATGTAGATCAACATAACCTTTCATTCATACGGGTCTAAAAAGTGAACTACAAAAGTGTGCAGTTCCTTTGGAGGACACCATGGTACTTTTGAACATTGCTGAACATGATCTTATCATATAATGTAGTAATCATGCTTAGTATTCTCTCAAATGACCTTGAAATGTATTTACCAAAGAGCTTGTACAAGCTCTACTTATATTTTCTAAAGCTGGCATAAACCACTTGTCCTTCTATAGATTAATCTATAAATTAGAAGTATTATAGCAAAGGAGATAGGCTTTAATGGTAAAAGAAATATACACTAAGTGAAAGATTCCAAGGTGAAAGATGCATATACTATATGGATCCAATAATATAGCATTCTAGACAGAGCAAAACTATGGAAATGGAGAGAGAGAGAGAGAGAGAGAGAGAGAGAGAGAGAGAGAGAGAGAGAGAGAGAGAGAAGAAAGAAGAAGAAAAAGAAGGAGGAGGAAAGAAAGAAAAGGAAGCAAAGGAAGCAAAGGAAGGAAGGAAGGAAGGAAGGAAGGAAGGAAGGAAGGAAGGAAGGAAGGAAGGAAAGAAGGAAGGAAGGAAGGGAAAAAGGTGGGATGTGTCGGGGGATGTATCCCATGGCATATTTCTCATGACTGAATAAATGGCACTAAACCCACACAAATACCAACATTAACCAGACTCAATGGTATAAGAAAGAGAAAGGAGTTTGATGGGAAGGACTGAAGGACATATTTGATCAAAGATATTTTATTCATAAATAACCGCCTCAAGGAATAAAATAGATATTAAAAAGAACTAGTGGTTACAGAGTAAATAAAATTAGCAATAAACTGCCATTAAAGATATTAATTGTAGTTAATATAACAATAGATAGACAACTTTATAGAGATATCCAAGACTATGGACTTCACATCTCAGTGAGTGAAGAGTGATATAAACTGTGAACTTTAGAGGGTGTTGGCATGTCAGTAGGTATTTGTAGTAACAAATACACAAATTTGGAAATAAAAATTGGTGGCTCACCAACCTGGCATGTAGATAGTTTGAAAAAGTACATACAAACTCCACCCTCTGCTTAGTTTTCCTCAGAACCAAACACGCTCTATGAAATGAGTTTATTCTTTTAAACAGAAAATGAATAGATAGTGAACTTGTGTGTGTTAATCCTTAGATTCATGGAAACACTAATAACATCTGAGTTATAATGTATTTGAGAAAAGTGTTGTCGCTTATTTTGCTCTACAGGAAACACACAATAAAAGATGAAGCATTATAGAAATGATACTTGTAAGCTGAAACTCAGTTTCATATATCATGCGCAGTTTAAACCTTGTACTCACAGGCATATCCTTGTTCCTGTAACGAGTGATAAACATTTTCTTTCCCTGGGAGATTTCCTAGTTACTCTTTGAGAATAACATCTTTATCAGTTTGCTTACACATCCCTCTCTAAGTCAAACTTTGTATCTGTCCTTCTCTTAGCTCAGATCGATATCAATAAAAAGTCATCTCTCCCTTCCAAAATTTTTATTTGTTATTTAATATGATTGCCGCTTCTTAATTCCATATTCCCATTTTGGCTCTTAGTATGTTTTTGTTTTTCATTTCAAACTTCATAACCGAGCCATGCAGTTCTCAGATATTTATGATTTTTGTTACTCTCAGCAAATCATTTTCCATTAAAGGAGTGAGTGTGATTCATGGTGGAGAAGATTGCTGTAGACTCTTACAGTTGCATGAAAATTATAGAGATTTGCATAGATTTATTAATGATAAATGTACTGCTTTTTCAAAACTATGGTTAAAAAAAAACTCTTTGTGCCAATTAAAATGCAGGCCAATGGAAGAATCACTATCTGTATTTCCTGTCACAATCAGTCTCCTCGATTCGTGAATTCTCTCCAGGAAATTTGACGGAGCATGACTCAGTGAAGTGCATACAGTCAAGCCTCTCATATTTGTTCTGTAATTAAAAAGCAAATAAAACTCATTTAGGAAACACGACGCGTGGCCTGAAATATCACCTTCTGGCCCTTTCCCCCTCTGCACGGATGCAGGTCCTCTGCTGTTCAGCTGAGCAAGCTCAGAGTGCAAGGAAGCATACAGGGTTCACCAGTCGTCGCATCCGCCATCAAATAAGACCCGATCAAGACAAAATCATCCTCAACTTTTATCTGGCACAAACCTTCAGATGGCTGACATATAACAGGTACACCAATGCCATAATCAATTCTGGATCCTCACTAATAACATCTGTAAATGTTCCATAGTGACCCTTTCTAAAAGTCAATTCAATTTCAGTGGTATGTACCTGTAGTTGTCGGATGGAGGAATGCCCACGTAAAATGTATGCACAGCATTTACAGAAATAAAAAGCAAATAAATGTATTCAAACTAATATTGTCTGTATATGACATGCACATATACATGTGTACTATATACAGATGCACACATATATTCTGTTTGCTAGATGAAATTCTCAATTGATTGGTTAGAAAACCATCTTTCTACTGACTTCCAGTGAAACTTGATTTATATTCTTGAAACTTAAGTAAACATAAACGATTTCATGTCAGAAATTTTATTCATTTTGGGAATTTTATTCACATGTAATCTATTGCTTTAAGGAGTGTCAATTGAATGCATGAATACTTTATGTTAGGTGTATACATGCATATACTATCTTTTATGTGGCTTTATCTTACTAAACTATAATATGCAGCAAAGGATTATAATGGATATAATTCTAATTCTTAGTTACATTCCGGCCAAAGAATGAAGTATATATCCAAAACCATAAGAGTTTCTGATTACAGAATCTAGCCAAGTGTCTCTTCTCAGCATACTTTATTATTGTGTTCTTGGCATTCAGCTATGATGAAATAATAACATCAACAACAAAAGCCAATGCTTTTACACATACAACATGAAGATTTTTCCCATCATTAGTTCTAATAAACTTTTCACAGAGCACTCACACTGCATTGTGTATTAAATGTAGTTTGGGGTGGTTCAAAATATAATCCTAGGTCACATGGCACTTTCTGCAACAGACTTGGGCATCATTGAATTTCTTATCTACAGGGAACCCAAAACAACATAACACAGATGGTGAGAAAATAACTGTAATTGATTGCAGGCTTTTTTCCAAATATAGTGTTTCCAATTCGTCATCTTCCTTGGGAACTCTGGAAGCAGAGCTTGCTTTCCTCCTTTAGCTGATTTCAAAAAAATGTGAGCTTAGGTTGGGATTCTATCTTTAGCTCTGTTTGATTCTCTCTTCTACATCCGACTGATGACATCTACTCTCTTACTGCCATCTCTGTACCGAAGGCTCCTAGAGATGAAATTCCAGCTGAGAATCTTCCACGACACTCAGAAAGTGAGTGGCTACTGGGGCTTAGCACACCTGTGCTTGGCTTATGAACAGCACCTGAAGCTCATTATCTGTAAAAGTATATCCATAATTCTTGTGGCAAAACTGCTTGTACTTCGACACAATCTCATTTGATACAATTCACATTTTTAATGTGCTTTGCAGTATAAAAAAATACCTTTGGCACATTCAGCTCTACTTTAACCATTACACCTAAAAATGTACAAAAATTTAGGTAGTTGCTTTTCTAAAGTTTTAATTTATTTTTATTTATGCTTATGAATCTATGTGTGTAATGGGCATGTGAGTGCCAACAGAGGCCAGAAGTTGGTGTCACAACCCCTGGTGATGGAATTCGAGGCAGCTGTGTGCCACCCGATGTGGGGTATAGGGAACTGAACTCTGGTTCTTTGCAAGAACAATAGTGTTAACCATTGAACAAGATCTACATCTCTGGATGGGGACTACCCACTCCATTAAAGTCATGAGATACTATATAAAAGCTAAGTGTGAAAAAAAATGTGTTTGACTGAACTTACGGCAGGATGTTATTGATGTAAAGACTATCATGCTATCAGGTTCTGGCTTAGCATTTTATCAGGGGGAGCCACCCTAAGCTTGGCTTTGGCTGTGCGGTTTCTAGGCACACCCATGTTATGGAGCAACACTGCTTGCATGTTCTGCTGCTACTGGCTCATCCTATTCATTCTTCTGCCAGGACCACTATTCTTATCTTCCATTCACCTGTAGCAATCTCATGTAGGAAATTATTTTTCCCAGAACGCTCTTCTTCAAAATACATCCAGGCATAAGATACCTCCTTTAAACCATAAAACCATCCTGCTAAGGTCACCTACTCTCCTAACATCAATAAAACCTGCAACCCCACCTGACATTATTTTCCTCATCCCACGTACTGATAAGAGCCACAGATGTAGGATGTATCAGTGTATTATATAATACTTGCATATTCCCTGCCTCTTTGCTTCCAAAAGACTACAAATTCTATTAAGACCATTTTTTTCTCTGTTTGTACACTACTCTGTCTCCCGGCTACATTTATTCTTCAGAGAATACTTACTAAGTTCTTGAGAGTTGGTGACTAGAAAGAAGAGGCCAACAGATTGTGGAGCTTTGACTGTTAATTGCGTTTACAGTGTCTTATAGCACGGCAAGGAGTTATGAACTTTCACATAAATTGCCTTAAGCTAGTCAAAATTAATTTTATGTAGTGATAGCCATTTATAATTGTGATAAAATTTTAGGCCATGTGATTTGGATAGATAATGTCTCATATGCTTCTGTTGTAAATTAGTTGACAGATGATGGTGCTGTGTAGAACATCAAGGAAGTAGAGTCTTGCTGAAGGAAGTTAAACAGGACCTTGAACGGTCCTGTTTCTGCTTCCTGATTACAGATGCAATATAACTAACCATCTCTCATTACAGCTACCATGCCTCTCCTAACAAGGTGGATTGTGTCACCTTGAACTGTGAGCTAAAATTAACCATTCTGAAATTGTTTTCTTCCCCAGCATGCAATAAGGATACATACTTCACTATGTTCATAGCAGCCTTATGTATAATAGCCAGAAGCTGGAAAGAACCCAGATGTCCCTCAATGGAAGAATGGATACAAAAAATGAGGTATATATACACAATGGAGTACTATTCAGCCATTAGAAATAATGAATTCATGAAATTCTTAGACAAGTGGATGGAGCTGGAGAACATTATACTAAGTAGGTAACCCAGTCTCAAAAGAATACCTATGGTATGCACTCACTGATAAGTGGATATTAGACTAGAATCTTGGAACACCAAAGACACAATCCACATACCAAATGATGTCCAAGAAGAAGGAAGGAGTGGACGCTGGTTCAGGAAAGGCTCAATGCATCAGTGTAGGGGAATACCAGAACAGGGAAGTGGGAAGTGGTGGATGGGGTAATAGGGGGAGGGAAAAGGGCATATGATACCTTTGGGGGGCGGGGAACCAGGAAAACGGAAATGAAATGTAAATAAAGAATATATCCAATAAAAAAAGAAAAAAGGAAAAAAAGAAAACAAAATTAACAGCCAGTCAGTGGGGATGCATGCCTTTAATCTCAGCACTTGGGAGGAGGAGGCAGGTGGATTTCTGAGTTTGAGGCCAACCTGGTCTACAGAGTGAGTTCCAGGTCAGCCAGGACTACACAGAGAAGCCCTGTATCAAAAAACCACCCCCCCCCCAAAAAAAAAAAACCAAAACCAAAACCAAACAAAACAAAAAACAACGGTAATTTAATTATTTTGGTGTGTGTGTTTCTGTCTGTATGTGGGTGTCTGTCTGTATGTGGGCTTGTGTATGTGCGTGGGCTATCCATGGAAACCCAAAAACTGATGGGTAACCTGAATCTGGAGTTGCAAATAGAAATAAGCTGCTAGGAAGTGAATTTGTGACCTCCGGAAAGACAGTACACATGCTTATCTGCTGAGCTATCTGTCCAGATCCTTAAATTGCCCCTTGACATCCATTTTGTCAAAGGAATGAGAAAAGGAACTAATGCAAACAGTATGCCATCTGACAGAGGGACTTTACTGTATATGAAGATAATTAACCTAGTTTCAGTGATATTATTATATTTCTTTTTATCATGAACTATGCCTAGGAAACACTAAGAAGGTTGCTTTTCTGGACAAGTTGTTAGAAATCACTAGAACAAGTGAAATATGATCATTTTGTAACTTTCCCCCTTGTATACAGAGTATTTCTTTGTGCAGTTGAATAAAAGAATTGAGAGGAATTGTTGAGTCAATAAAATTTTAATAGAACTTTCTCAGAGTTTTGTTGAAATAATAAAAGTACTCAGTGATTGGTTATAAGGTCCACTCCAGGAGAGTACTCATGCCTGATACTGCCCTGCTGGTCAAGACTCTACACCCATGGCCTTACAGAAGTTTCTCAGTTTCATGAGGTCCCATTTATTACTGCTGATCTTAGTGTCTGAGCCGTTGGTGTTTCTGTTAAGGAAACTGACTTCTGTACCAATGAGATCAAGGCTATTTCCACTTTCTCTCCTATGAGATTTAGTGTATCCAGTTTTATGTTGAGGTCCCTGACCAACTTGGACTTGAGTTTTGTGCATGTTGGTAAATATGGATCATTTTGCATTCTTCTACATGAAGACATCCAGTTAGATCAGCACCATATGTTGAAGTGCTTTTTTCCATTGTATGCTTTTGGCTTCTTTGTCAAAAACCAACTGTGTAGGTTTATTTCTGGGTCTTTTATTCCATTCCATTAATCAACTTACACGTTTATATACCAATACCATTAAGTTTTAATCACTATTGCTCTGTAGTACAGCTTGAAAACAGGGATCGTGATACCTCCAGTTCTTTCGTTGTACAGGATTGTTTTTAGTTATTTTAGATTTTTCTTTTCCCATATGAAGTTGAGATTTGTTCTTTCAAAATCTATAAAGAATGTGCGGCTGCCTTGTCTGGCCTCAGTGGGAGTTGATGTGCCTAGCCCTGCAGAGACTTTTTTGTTCCAGGGTCAGGGAATACCAAGAAGGGGCTTCCACCCTCTCAGAGAAAAAAAAAGAGAGGGAAAGATAGACTGTGTGAACTGGAACCGGGAAGAGGAGGCAATGATCAGATGTAAAGTGAATAAATACATTAATTAAAAAATAAAAATAATTTTTCTACCCCCAAACTAAGCATTCAAAGGTCAAAATAAAACAAACCCAATGGTGCCTTTGCAGATGTATGTGTGTGTCAGAGTTGCATTAACTGGGCTCCCCCCCCCGGTCTATAATTGTATACTATAGTTTCTCATTTTGCATTTAATAAACATATATATATATATATATATATATATATATATATATATATCAGGGGAGAGAGTCTCATGATTTTTCTTTCTTTTTTAGATACATTTTTTTTTTATTTTTCCAGTGGATTGTTTTTTTCATTGTTTTGTTTTTCCTGGAAACGGGACAGTAGAGAAACTATAATCAAAATATATTGCATGAAAAAGAAAGCTGTTTTCTAGAAAAAAAAACAACAAATGCACAAAAATTCCTCAAGTTTCTAATTAGATGTGTGGTTTTTTTTGTAAATTCATTAAGAAACATTTCTTCCAAAATAGCTATTGTACAAACGTTGTAGCATACTACCTAAAAGTTACATTTCAAAATATCTCTTGACCTTGAAGCTATATCTTAAAGGTATGCCACTGTCTCTGAGAAGTGTGACTATTATAATAGATTTCCATTCACTGTCTCTTGAAAGTTTTCATCAAACAGAAAAGAGTAACTGTGTGTCCCATAATAAGAAAATGCTAAAAAATAAAGGCTCTTCTGTATTATTTTGTATTAAATAAATTCAGAGCCATCCTGGTTATCACTCAAGTTTCAGGATTTATTTCATAAAACTTGGAGATTTTCTGAATTAGGTCTTACAAACAGTATGTTCCTAATGACTTGACAGAAGTATCCTCAGAGCATTATTGGTGTCTGCTCTAACATGGTAGACCTGGGATGGCTGAGTCTCCCTATCATGCTGAGAAGAATTCCCAGCCCTCCTGCCCTGACATGCTTTCAGAAGTTCATCACCTGACAATTGTCACGCTGATCTCTTTGATCTTTGGCTATACCTCATCTGACTTGTAATTGTTTGATTCCCACAGTAATTCCCTAGGGTCAATGTTTTTCGGGAGCTTCTCTAACTCAAACACAAATCATTCTTCAACCTGGCTGCAAACTGTCCAACGTGAAACACCAGGAAAGAAAGCACAAAAGATCACAACTGACAAGCTGTCACTGAACCAGCTTTTCCACTGTCAAATGATGCTCTGGGTGAAAGCCAGAGTTCTTAAGACCTGAGAGAAAGTATGTGTGAAGCAGCCATTCTGTTTATTCCTATGTACGTGTTTCTATGAAATCATGTTGTAGATGCCTGAGATGGCAATGTACAAACTCTAGGAAATTTTATTATTATTTAATCTGTGGGCTGTTAGTTTATTAATCTTTTAATCTACTGCTTAAATAGTTGAGATTTGGTGGTTAGAATTGCTGTTTCTAGAAACAAGGTCACTTTCATATTTTAGCTGTCTCTCACTTGTGATGATTCATCACAGTGATTATTTTTTTGTGACTCACTCAGTAAGTAAATCTTGGCTTATAGTTTGTGATAGTTATGTTTTGTAAAAGTCTATCTATGCAAAGGTGTCATTTCAATCATTTTCATAGAAACAAAATATCAAGTCACACCAAGAGAAAATATTTATGTATTAGCAACTTACAACAAATCTTGCTGTTTTGTGAGATGTAATGTTTTATGTCCTAGTCACAAAAAAAATCATTTATCAGAGTTTATTGAATACCTTGGGAGAATAGTTAAAAATTTTAAGCCTAAACATTTCATTTTATGCATATGAGTGGTTGACTGCATATGTGTGTGTGTGTGTGTGTGTGTGTGTGTGTGTGTGTGTACCATGTACATGCCTAGTACCCACACAGACCAGAATTGTGTTCAGGAGACACAAAAAAACTAGAGTTAGAGATGTTAGTGTTGGTGCCCAAACCCTATCCTTAGCAAGAAGATCAAGTGTTCTTAACTTTGATCCAACTCTCCAACCCCATAATTTTTTTTCTAGAAAGTTTCAGGTTTTAAATTTTATAACATGAATTCATTATTTATTTATTCACTTGTCTATGTGTGTGCACACACACATACACACTACACATATCGAAGTCAGGACAACTTGAACTCGCTGAAGTGTGTACACTTTCTCTACCACCTGAATCAGAGGCTCGACGTTAAGGTCATCAGGCTTCAGAACAAGCAAGTAAGTTCACAGACTTCAATGAAGCAATCATTTGGCTTTCAAGTATATCTTTAGTAACTGATGTAAAACATTTAGAAAGTTGGAATATTTTACTTTTTATTTCAGTTCTTTCTTTATTAAAATAAATAAATTTGTGGTGTACTGAACATATAAATGATAAAATGATTGTATTCTCCAACAACAAGGCAAACATTAACTAGATAGATATTTAAGCAATAGAAAATTCTGACTATCTTGAGGAAATTTAATGATAGTTGAAGTTATGACCTGGATTGTGCAGAATTGTTCCCTGCCAGACATGTGGACCATTTTCTAAAATTTGGAAATTATTCTAACTTTAATGGAAGAATCCTAAGAAGGAATGCCTGATCAGCATATAGCCAGCATGCCATGCAGATAAAATCCTTTAACTATCAGCATATGAAGAACATGTATAACAGTTATCAAATCAGGAAAAATATTTCATTTTCTGTTTAATCTTTCAGGAGTCAATATTTAGATGAGGTTTTTTTTGGGGGGAGCATAAAGGCCTACTATTACTAGTGATACTACTATTTAGCCATAAATATATAAATACTACATATTTTGGCAGAAAGTACATGAGATTTGTGTCACCTTTTATAAGGAATGTAGAGCAGCTGGTAAGTTTGCACAGTTGTGAAGAGCCCGCCTACAATATGCAAAGATGCAAGGTCTAGACTCCGTCTCCAACAGTGCCTAAAATTGTAAGTAATTGTATTTCCACGAATCTTTATAAAAGGAAAACAACATTTTCTTGAAGTGACTACATAAAATCGTTACTTTAGATAAAAAATATTGAGGTGTGAAATAAGTAAATTAAACAGGAAACAAAGTGCTATAACTTACACCCACTCGAGTAGAGTAGGAATTCTCAAGTTCCCAGGGACGTCAAGTGAATGATGCATAATTGCATCTTAAATTAGACTTTTGAAGTGATTAACCTCCCTAGCATTGCTTGTTTCATGAATATATTATTGTAAATGATCAAAACCGTATTTGTTGAGAAAAGTTAAAGACTTGGGTTTTTTTTTTTTCTGTTTTATAGAAGTGCTTAAAAAGAATTTATAAGTGAACTTCAGAAAACCTAATAGAATTCTTTTTACACTTTATCCGAGTATACTTACTACTGAAAGTGATTCTATAGCAGCTTGAGTTATGTAACTGGTAGATTCAATCTAACGGATGATCTCATAATGTGTTTACTGAAAGCATTCCTCTTGATCTCGTGAAACAGAAAGACAAGAGATCTGGAAAAGCTGAGGACAAATTCAGGCCATGGATGTAATGATTCCCTTCTTTGCATCAGCAAAGATGAGGAATTACCTGAGCTGAGGACCACATGTGGTCTCTGCAAAATTGAAGAGGTAACTGTTTAGGTTTATATCACTGAAAAGTGAATAAACGAAAAAGAGAAGAAATGCTTGCTTCAATGTTATGATTATGACGAACAGAGGTTTTTAATAGGAATACAGGAGAAATAATCCTGTGGTAGTTACAACTGGATATAAATTCTTTTTATTCTTTCCTGGGATCGCTCTCATCATGCTTAGTAGTCTCATTAGAGGTTGCAAAGGAGAGAAGGGCAGTGCTAACAGAAGTTGGTGGGGGGAGAGATTAATTCTGAAATATCCCTTTTCTAGAAGTCAATGACTGAATTTTTGTTCACAACATTGTAACTGTACTGACAGTTGTAGCTGCTGGGAATACCACTTCCATGCTGGATAAAAACAGAAAGGTATACCAAAGGTTGACAACTAGGCATGGAGGAAAAATGTTTGAAAAGGTTAGTCTTATTTTAAAAAAAAAGTAATGTACATCCAAGCATGAAGTATGAAAGGAGCTGTTTATGCAGAATTCAGCCTTATAAATAACAAATTTCTTCCGTCTTGTAGTACCAGTGTAAATTAGACAGAGTCAGAAACTATCAGAGTCAAAACTACTCCTATTCTTCTTGATAGAGATTCATATATCTCGGTGTGTGTTGGAAAGAAGTATCAAAACTTCATTTGAAAATTTAAAATACTTACTATAGAAATGCATGATGGTTAGAAATGCAAATCCACACAAAAATATAAATTGATTATAAAGTTAAATATTTGCCTTCATAAGTAAAAATAGAACAGTTATAGTAACAATGGAGGTATTAGAAAATGTTTTAAAAGCCTAAACATATGGAAGTTTATTAACTTTACATTAAGAGAACATGTATTAAGAAGAAAATGATGATATCAAGTTTCTTCAATCATTTGAATTTTAATTAATGCTTTAATTTTTCTACTTTCCTCTCTTTCAACATCACTGCCTCCACTCTTTAGACATATAACTGCATTCTACATATTTATCCTTGAAAATTCTACTTCCAAAAATGAACACCATTACAGAAAACCACAACTATTCATAATGCAAAGAGTAGATGACTTTATGGTAAAGCCTGTAGATCTGAGATCTGATGATGTTGTGTATCACTATCTACTAACTGTTACATTGTGTTTTCATACAATCCTTTTAAAAGATTCATTCTTATGGATGCTTTGAGAATTTCAGAATGAGCACTCTGTAATTTGATCAAAACACCAGGAGTCCCCTTTCCACCCTCCAACCACCCCTAATATCAACCAGCATGTTCACCTCCCTATTTCCTGTGTCCAGTTCTTATTGTCTGTCCATTGAAGAATAGACAGCCTGCCAGTGGACACAGTCCCCAAGAAAAGTGACTATTGTTTCCCCCAATAACACACAAACCAATAGCTCCTCAAGTAAGGCTGGGACCTTTTGATCAGTTTCCACCCTCCATGATAAAATCTGAGTGCTTTGATCGTATGTAAGGCCTTGCAGATGACAAGCACTCTTGTGAACTCATGAGTGCTAGTGCCATCTCTCCAAATCTTCATCCCTAACACTCCCATCTTCAGTCCTTCCATTCTTTCTATCCCTTCCCTTTCATGACGTGCCCTGAGATCCTTCATGAGGATCTCACCACACCTGGGTAGGACAGGAAAACAGAGGTCAGAACACTCACCATCATCTATTATGAGATTTAGTAGCTTTAAATCTCTGCTTTCAGTGTTACAAACTACCAAATGAAGCTTCTCACATCTGACAAATACTAGAGAGGCAGTTTGGCAACTTGATTGATTATTTAATAAAGTAGCAACAGAAGGTTTCACCATAGGGCATTTAAGCTACCTACTAACTTAATAACTAACCTTGGTTAAGCAAAAGTAACATAGATCATAATTTCTTAATTACCCAATTAGGGAAACAAAGCATATGGTGATGTTTATTATGGTACGTTAACAAAATTCATTTTTAAATTCACTTTCAAATCTCTTCCCAGAATCTGTGTGTGTGCCTACGTGTCTGGTGCTAACGTTGTGTCTCTCAATTTTGTCTCATTTTAGGAACTTAGATATTCTTCTTTATAGTAATCAGAGATTAGCTTCTTTTTCCTATTTCCCACAGCCTTGGCAGAAAGTACCTCCTGCTTAGGTCTTCATCACAGAGTAAAATAGCTTATTAAAATGCTCTGTTAAGTATTTTGAAGTAGCCGGGTGGTGGTGGCACATGACTTTAATCCCAGCACTTGGGAGGCAGATGCAGGCAGATTTCTGAGTTCAAGGCCAGCCTGGTCTGCAGAGTGAATTCCAGGACAGAGAAACCCTCTCTCAAAAAACAAAACAAAAAAAAAATCAAACCAAAACAAAACAAAAAAGAAATATTTTTGAAGTAGACATAATTCAAAGAAATGAAATTTTCCTCAGAGATTCAGTAGTCCATATAATAATAGACTATCCTAAGAGCTAAGGAGATGCCAACATGAGAAATGCTTTCAATGAGTATTATACCCACCCACACAATCATTTACGCAGGGTCCTGTTTTGGAAAGAAGAGTTTATACTAGGCATTTTGCAACTAAGGCAAAAATGAACATTTATAATTTCCCTTTTGCTCAATTTGAGATCCCGCTAGTGCGACAATCAAAGTTGTATCTAAGCATATTCATTTACTCACAATTTTTGTTCTTTGTTCCATTTTCAGCAGAAATGGAAAAAAATACATTATGGCCTCATTGCATCATACACAAAGATAGGTAAATAGAGAGTAGAAACATACATGATAGATAGATAGATAGATAGATAGATAGATAGATAGATAGATAGATGATAGATAGGTACATAGATATATAGATAATTTAAAGTGTTTTTTTGAAAACTGACTTAACCTATAATTTTCAGTACTAGTTCATAAATTATACATATATATATATATATAGTTCTCATGGATATCTTTTTTATTTAATTTTATTTTTTCTTACTTATTCACTTTACACCCTTATGTCCCCCTCCTGTGCCCCCTCCCACAATCTTTTCCTCACCCTCCTCTCCTCCTCTGAGCAGGTGCAGGTCCTCCTGGGTATCTCATCACCCTGGCATTTCATGTCTTTGTGAGGCTAGGTGCTTACATTCCCACTGAGGCCAAACAAGGCAGTCCACCTAGTAGAATATACTCCAAGCACAGGCAACAGCTTTTGGGATTGCTTTCTTCCAGTTGTTTAGGACCCACATGAAGGTCAAGCTACACATCTGCTACATATGAACAGGGAGGCCAAGGTCCAGCCTGTGTATGTTCTTTGCTTGGTAGTGCAGACACTGAAAGCACCAAGGCCCCACAGGTCCAGATTAGTTGACACTGTTGGTCTTCCTGGAGAGTTCCTATTCCCTTCGGGCCTGCAATCCTTCCTCCTGCTCTTCCATAAGAATCACCAAACTATATCCACTGTTTGTGTGTGTTTTTATCTGTCTGAGTCAGCTGCTGGGTGGAGCCTCTCAGAGGACAATATGTTTCTATCTGCAAGCTTAACAGAGGGTCAGTAATACTGCTAGACAGTGGTGCTGTTTATTGGTTTGCCATTCCTGTAATCTACTCCATCGTCCATCCCTGCATTTCTTGTAGACAGGATAAATTTTGGACTGAAAGTTTTGTGGGTTAGTTGGTGTCTCTATCACTTTACTAGGGTTCCTGTCTGGTTCCATATACTCAAAGTAGTGATTCACGGCTATGGTCACCCCATTAATTTGGGGGGACTCTCTTATCCCAGATCTCTGTCTAATTGTGGAGATGGCCCCCATCTCCTCAACCCTGCCAGCTACAGATTTCCATTCATTTTTATTGCCTGATCCTGAATCCCCCATTCCCCTCCTCACGCCCCCTCCCTCCATCCATCTATTTTATTTCCCCTTCTAAGTGAGATTCAAGCTACTTCACTTAGCCCTTCCTTCTTGTTTAGTTTATTTGAGTCTGTGGCATGTAATATGGTACCTCTATTTTATAGCAAATATCCACTTATAAGTGAATACAAACCATGCATTTTCTTTTGGGGCTGGGTTACCTCACTCAGGATGATATTCTCAAGTTCTATCCTTATGCCTGAAGATTAATGATGTCTGGTTTTTAAACTGAATAGTATCCCATGGTGTCGATGTACCACACTTTCTTTATCCATTCTTCAATTGAAGGACACTTATATTGTTTCTAACTTCTGGATATTACAAATAAAGCTTCAATGAACATAGTTGAGCAAGTGTCTTTGGGAGATGTTGGGGCATCTTTTGGGTATATGCCCAAGAGTGGTTGGTATAGGTGGGTTGTGAGGTAGAACTATTTCCAATTTTCTGAGAAAACACCACATTAATTTCCAGAGTGGTTGTGTAAGTTTGACTCCCACCAGCAGTGGAGAAGTGTTCCCCTTGCTCCACATGCTTCTCAGCATGTGCTATCTCTTGAGATTTTTTTTTTAAATCTTAGCGATTCTGGGGGTATAAGACAGAAGTTCATAATTGTTTTGATTTACACTTCCCTGGTGACTAAGGAACACTTTTTAAAAGTGATTCTTGGCCATTTGAGATTCCTCTGCTGAAAACTCTCAATTTAATTCTGTATCCCTTTTTTAATTGGGTTATAGACAAAGGATACTGTCAATAAGACCATTTGGCAGGCAAAAATTTAGGAAAAGATCTTCATCAACTCTACATCTGACAGAGGGTTAATATCCAAAATTTATAAAGAACTAAAGAAGTTAGATATCAACAACCTAGATCATGGATGTCTTTTGATGAATGTATGTCAGTGTTTCTTGTAAGTGTGGAATTTATGGATCATCAAAAAGGTTTAACTTTTTTATGTTAAACCTTGCATAAGATTTTAAGTTATTATAGTTAATGTCTAAAACTTCATTGTTTCAGCTTTTATACTATATACTAGATATTCTGGTTGTATGAATTAACATCATTATAAAAACTGAGAAATGAAAATAGATTTTCATAAAGAATCAGTTAGAATGTTTTATAAGTCCTTGTCTAAATCTTTTAAATATTTTCAATTTACTGTCTTTTTCCCCTTAATGTCTTTTTATAATGACTATACATATCAAATAGGTAGATACTGGCCCTAAACTTTCAATGAGTTTTGTGATAACTGAACACATTTTTATGTCCAGTTTACTAGTAATTTCATTGTTTAGAAGCTCATTATTTCTCCTTTTTTTCAGAAAACTGATGTTTGCATCAAATTCCAATAATATTCCCACTATATTATCTTCTAAAAGTTTTATTGATTTATACTTTATCTTTCTGCTTGTGATACATCTTGGGATGCATTTTGGATATCATGTTAATTAGGTCATAAGTTGATTCTCATAAACCTACCGAATTGAGCTGGTGTCCTTTACAAACACATTTGTAACTCTGCAGGAAATGTCATTGGTCTCAGGGGTAAAATTTACAGGTTTTAACAACTGAGGTTCAGTTTTTCATTTTCTTACACTTGTACATTACCTGATTTATAAAGGTTAATTTTATTCTTATTTTTCTAGAACACTTAATCATAGCTAAATTAAATCCCTGATTTAATTTGTCATGAGATTGTCTTAGTTTGCGTTTGCATATTACTGATAGATTTGTTACTTAATTTATAAGTAAATATTGACTTTTATTGTTAAACAGAAATGAACTCCTGAAATAATTCCAATTTCATTGTGGTATAGAATCCCTTTCATTTATTTGTTTGATATATAATGTAATCGTCATTGCTTCTATATTAAAGAGAAAGTCTGAGATGCAATTCTTTCTTCGTTTCATTTTTAGCAATGGTCAGGACCTAAAGTTACTGAGTTTGTCTGAGGCTGGGTTTTTGTTTGTTTGTTTTGTTCATTTTTTTCTTTTCTTAAAAGTATATCTATAAGTAATAAAACTATTTGGAATATATAAAACTATAAATATAAGATTACCTTTTTGCTTTTCGTTTCTGTGAACTTGAGCCAGTTTGCCTGCAGTTTAGGACTTCACTTATCAGAGTTTCTGGTGTCCTTGGAACTCTAGAAGGCCAGTCTTAGTCACTTTTTCTGCTGATGTGATAAAATATTCTGACTAAGGCAAAATAAAGAAGGATTTATGTTAACTCACACTTCCGGGTGGAGAGCAACATGATGGGGATGTGAAGGCAGCCAGATCTGCAAGCAGTTGGTTCACAGTGTGAAACTAAGAGCAATGATTTCAGGCATGCTTCACAGCTTCATTTCTCCACTAACATAGACCAGAAACTCAGTTGGGGAACCATGTGACACACCATAAGCAGATCTGTCCACCTCAATTCACATAGGCAAGATAACTCTCTTGACACATGTCTAGCGATCATCACCGAGGTGCTTATCCTAGATTCTTCAAGTTAACAATTAACTGTAGATCTCTGATCTGAATGAAATTTGCATATGCCCAATCTACATTTCTTTGTGGACAAGAATTATTAACAATTAGCAATTTGTCTATTTTATTGTGAATTTAACTAAAGGCACATTCCTTAAAAGAAAGTCTGATATAGAAAACTCACCATAGTAAATCTTCTTCCCTCTGACTCAGTGAAGCCAATCTTGCCTTGACTATACTATGAGATATTCTAGCAGTTTTTTATGGTCTATACTCATCTATAATAGTTTTTAGAAGGAGACTAGCAAGACAAAATTTACTCAAACAGGTCCAGAACTTGGTTTCCAAATTGGTTTTTATGTATTGTTATTCAGATGAAGACTAATATTCTCATTATCTTATTTTTCTATTCTTATAACTCATTAATATTTATGGATATCAACATGAAAGATTTTCTTTGCAAAAGCAATTAAATGCAGTGCTTGTTTCTAAAGCCTTTATTCAAGTTCTCCTTTTTCAGAGCCCACAGAAGTAGAAACAATAAATTAAACTTTTATTCTGCTCTTACTTTAGCCTCTTTCCAACATCAACAAATGGCTTTAGAACTAGTTCTACTACTATATGCACACCATTAAAATGCTCTTCTTTTCTATGTCTTAAGCATCTCAGAAAACTCTATGTGCTGTGAATTTTTAATGAACAAGGAAAACAGCACTATTTACTGAGTTTGGAAAAGAAGGAAAGAACATGTGCTGGCAACACTTGATATCTTCCTGATGCCATGATATTTCTCAATGGCTTGTGATCTTATGACCCATAAATTATTCCTGAGAATACATTAATCTAGATTCTGAGATTTAAGAATTCAATGAAAACAAAATAATGGCTTGTCATTTTAGTTCCATGATTTTTGTTGATATCTGAGTGATTCTTTAACCTGAAACAAATTTTAGTGTTCTTTTGGACTGGAACCATCATTAAAGCATATGTACTAAAAACTGGCCTTCTGTGTCATATTGACTTTTTTTTACATACTTATAAAAAGGTCTGAACATAGGCTCTAACTCCTGACTACTAGAATACAATGCAGTTCTAACTGAATAATAACAATTAGTACCAAGCTTTTCTGTAATGCATGATGCATTTTATAATGGGAGGAAACATTACTTTATACTGAATTATGAACAAGTGCAAAATTTTAATGGATCTATGAAATATGTGGCAAGAGGTGATACATATCCCTTCCTTTGAAACTCAGGAATAAAATATAATAACTCTGTTAGAGTATATATTATCTCTCAATTGTACTGTGTCACAATAGAACATATTTATTCTATATAGTCAATCATAATATGCAATTGTGCCTATTATTGACCTTCCTGGAAAAACTAGGAAGTTCTATTCAAATTTTTTGACCATAATGGCCTTGACTTGCACAACAAAACAAAACAAAAAGTGGAAAATACAGAATACAGGCTTTAGATACAATATTATTTATTTACTCAAAACTATGCTTTATTTTCTTAAGATGGGCAACTTGCTCAAAATAATGGATATTACTAGATGAAAACTCTTGTGCAAACATCACTTCTATTTCCCAGTAATAGTATGAAAATATTTGTTATGGTTGGATTTCTTTTCATTATTTGAGATTATCTTTTTATAAATATTTATTTATGTATATCAGTGCTCTGTAGCTATCTTCAGACACACCAGAAGAGTGCATCAGATGGTTGTGAGCCACCATGTGTTTGCTGGGAATTGAACTCAGGACCTCTGGAAGAGCAGTCAGTGCTCTTAAACACTGAGCCATCTCTTCAACCCTGAGATTATCTTTTATCCTTTATGTATTATGTGTATGCATATAGGTATATGAATGGAAGTTCCTCAGAAGACCAGAGGTTTTGGATCCCCCGGAAGTTGGAGTTATTGCATGTTGAAAGCCACCTGACATGGGTACTGGGGACTCAGTACCTGTAAAAGTAACTAAATGCTTTAAGCATTCAGCCAGGCCCATCCAATTTCTTAATTTATTAATTAATATTAATTGAAATCAATTGACCTCATAAAATTTATAACAGGGGCTGGAAAGATGGCTCAGCAGTTAAGAGCACTGATTGATGTTCCAGAGGTCCTAAGTTCAAATCCCAGCAACCACATGGTGGCTCACAACCATCTATAATGAGATCTGATGCCCTCTTCTAGTGTGTCTGAAGACAGCTACAGTGTACTCATATAAATAAAATAAAATCGTAAAAAATTATAATAACAAGAATAAGCTTTTTTAGTGTTAGACCTACAAGTAGGTGCACTTAAAACTATTACTATGCAGTTAAACTCAAAGAAGTACAATCAGCCCAGTTGGAAAATTCAATTCAAATCACAAAGCACTAAACAAAAGAAATAAAACGCAGCCAACATATCAAGGAAACCTGAAATTACTTCGCTAGTGATGCAGGAGGGCATCATTACAAGGAGTTGATCACTGGCTGCTTAAAAACCTTATAGTAAAAACATTTACAAACCAGATGTGTTTGTTTTCAACATGTGAAATTGAGCAAAATCAGACATCAAGAGCACTCTCATTTGCTGGATCAAAACTTGAATGGAATACAAAGTATTATTTTCAGCCATTCAAACTTAGTCACTAATTAATATCACTCTAAAAATGTTCTCCATGGAATACTAAAGCAGGAACTGGATTGTCAAAGTAAATGTATACATGAATAGAATGCATGTGAACTTCAGAATTATTTTGAAGTAGTTTTGTAGGACTCACATATGGTAGAGGCATTTAATGAAACCTAGCTAGGTAGTCTTAAAGTGGATGTGTGGTTTGAATATTAAAGAGCACAATAATGCTGTTGTCCTTTTATAGAATTATTTGTTGTGCTTTTGTCCAGTAATGAAATGATATGAAGTCTGTAGTAGCTCACTTCAGCTTTTAGATGAACATTCTCATTTCTATTAGCAGCATAGCATATGTCTTGTTTGTGTAGTCCATTCAAATTTTAACTGATAATCAGACAACAAATTGTTTGGTCAACAAAGTATGGACCCCCTTCCAGATATTTCTCTCAGAGCAGAATCTCAAGTTAAGCAATAGCGAATCTATGGCTTCAACAGCCTTACATTTGATCAGGAGGATCTAAACCATTTGATCCAGAGTGCAGGGGCTGTCTTAAGCCTTTACTTGAGCTGCTGTCTCAGCAGTTGTATGTATTCTAAATTCTTGCAGAGGCTCCAAGTTTGGCTCCCAGTGGCCTACAGTTTTTCTCATCAATTCCTCACTAAAGTCCCAGAGGACCTGATTCTTACCTTCTAGTCCCAATGGACCGCTTCTTACCTTCTAGTGCACCAGGCAAGCACGTTGTATACATACACATGTGTAGACCAAAAATAGATTATCTTATACACAAAATGAAAATCTTTAAAAATTAATTCATTTTATTCTTCATCCAGAAAACATTGAGCATGCCAAAAATATGCAGTCATGTCACAATAAACTGTTAGCTATATCATTATATTTGACTGATATATGATATATATATCATAACTGAACCACTTTTTAAAATGCAGTTCCTGTATTACAATAACATGATATAAATGCTTCAATCTAGTCATAAAATAGACAACTATAATCATTGTAAAAAAAAGATTGTTATTTGAATCAATGTTTGTTTTTCTATCCTACTTTATTTATTAACTACTAATATATATATATATGTGTGTGTGTGTGTGTGTGTGTGTGTGTGTGTGTGTGTGTAAAATTGTAATCAGTCTTCCCATGAACCTTTGCCAAAGGTTCATGGGAACAGGGGAACTTTAAGCTCACAGGGAAACTGCACAAATAAAACACCTTTTTTTCAATAGAAGATTATTAGCCTGATAAAACCCATTTGCCAAGTCCAGCTTGGCCATGGTAGGGACTGTACAACATAGTTTCTACACCTGGAACAGAGTCAGCTGAGCACAGTCCTCAAGTACTGATGCTTGCTGTGAATGTAAGGCTTGTTTGTATAATACTGTACATATTTTCATGTTCCTCCTTTGAGAAGCGTCCATTCTGACATGCTTAATGACTCCATGGTAATCAGAGACAGTATGAATCTGGAAGGCAAATGTTTAGCTAATATCTCAGCTGAGACATTCAGGACAGCCCTTAAAGCAGTGAAAAAAACTTTAACGAGTTTGAAAATACATAATCTCTCAACGAGTATGAAAATACATAATGTATTTTGCAATACATTCTTATATGCAAAATATAAGAATGCAATATGAATTGTGTAAGGAGATTCGCTGATCTAAAAGAACACAGGCAGCTGCCCTATGAACCAGCCTGTCAGAATGATACAAAAGCAGGCAGATTCCTGAGTTCAAGGTTATCCTGGGAAGGAGGGAGCTTAGACCCATGCCCAGGAGTGGTAGGAATAGTAATTTAAAGGTGATGTCTCTCCCAGCTAGTTTATTGTCTCTGTTTAACAAAGGCAGGCAGATCTCTGGATTCACTTACTATATATATATATATATATATATATATATATATACACATATATATATATATATGTATATATATATATGTATATGTGTGTGTGTGTGTGTGTGTGTGTGTGTGTGTGTGCTTGCTATCTCTATCTCTCTTTCACAGAATCAAGTGGTTTTGGTCATGGAATGCTGATTCATGGGCTAATCAAAAGGGAACCTGGGGTAGATTATTGAAAAAGAAAAGACTTCAAAGACTGTGCTGTGGTCTATAAGAAATGAGCTATCCAGAGAGGTTTTGGAATTGAGAGAAAAAGCTGTCTTGAGCAGAACACAGAGAAACCAATCTGGAAAGCTATCTCAAGCAGCATATAGTCCATCTGCTTACAGCCCATGATTGGACTTTGAGTTCTTTGTTTTGCCATCTCAAACACCCATTCCTCAAAGTCCCTCTCCGAGCCTAGGCAGGTCTATGGCACACATTGTAATTAGTGTCCTAACAAAAAATTGTTCTGTATGTTCTGTGAAATATAAAAATAGTGGATGTCACAATGGTTGCAAAGAACTATGCAAAAGCTGATTGCATTGCAGACTGATTTTATTCAAAGTGTTTGCTTTCATTATTTGTATTCAGGAAATTACTTTGAATATATATTTTGGCTTTTATTATAAAACATTTTTTTACAGATCATTTTTCTTTGCACAGAGGTTCCATTGTCCGTTATAAACACACATTATTGAAATAATATCTACTTCAAACTTCCATGAATGCGTATGATTTTCTCATAAAATGTACTTCTTTCTGTCTTAATAGTTTAACTCCAAGAACACTTGATTACACAAACTGTTTCTTATTATTAGATGGTGATTTCTACCTCTCACAGCAAAACAGCCTAATGCATGACCAGTGGGAGAAAACAGATAAAGATTTATGGAGATTTTCCCAAGTACTTCAATTCAATATATAAATACATTTGAATATGTACACTCACAAATACACACACACAGACACACATGTGTGTGTGTGTACTTTTTCAAATTATATATATTGAATTTATATTCAAATTAGGCTTTCAGGAGGCATAGATACTTCTTTAAGACTCAAAACTGTATTTGCTCTTCTAAAATCTTATTTAAAATCTTCACATCACAAAACTGTTTCTACGGCCTCAATTGTCCAGAAGAAACCACCATTTAACCAATATTTTCATTTTCTCAACATATTACAAAAGTCACCATTTGTGAGACAATTGACACCACAGCAGACACACCCAAAAATTTATCGAAATGCTGTGTTTTAACTTTATCTGTACGCAAACACAATAGAGTAGCACTATAAACCTAATACCAGGAAGTGAGTGCTTATAACCCTGAGTTGTAAGACGAAATGTGAGCAAATAACAAAGTGCACAGGACACTTCTACCTGCCAGCCCAGAGGCTTGAAGCCATCAAGGACCACCAGGTGAGACCCCTCTCCCAATTACTGGACTCCCAGTCCCTCCTGGCAGCCCAGTGATGGTGAGTTCTGCCCTGTCTCCTCTATACTCCATTTTCTAAGCCACAGCTCCACCTATATTCCTAGAATCCTGCTACCACTCAGGATAACCAAGTAAGATCTACAAGCCCCAAATCCCTAAGCCCCAAGCTCCAGCCCTCAGGATCTTCTGGCAAGCCCAGCAGCTGAGAGATCTACCCTGTTCCCTCTGCTCCATTTTCTAGTTCACACATCTACCTGCAATCCCAGAGGCCTGCAATAATCAGGAACTATTAGTTCTGCCTGCACCTTATAGGCCTGCTGTCACCCAGGACAATAAGGAACCTGAAGCCATTAGGGACTACCAGCTCTACCTGTTTCAAACGAAGCCTGCTACCACCAGGGACAACCAGCTCTACCTGCAATTACAGAGTTCTGCTGCCGTCAGGGCCTACCAGCTCGACCTACAGCCCCAGTGGCATGCTTCGATTAGAAACTGCCAGTGCTTCTAACACTAGGGACAACCAGATGGCTAATGGAATAAGAACATAATCAATAAAAGACAGGGCAATATGGCAAGATGGAACCCAGCTATCCTACTACGACAAGGCTAATAAAATCTAGCACTTCTGAAGTAGGAAAAAAAGACATTAAATCTAACCTTATGAAGATGATAGAGCCTTTACAAAGGAAATTAATAAATCTCCTTTTTTAACAAACAAAAAGACTTTATTTATGTTCATTTAATAACATGTCTATCATTTTTGTGATTGGTATAAAATATATACTGTGTTGAATATAATAAAAATAAAATAATGTAAAACAGAATATAGCTACACATTTCCCCTGCACCCCATATGAATGCCCATGATGGTTAACCACAATTGTCTACTTGATCAGCTCTAGAATCACTTGGAAGATGAGCTGGGCATGTGGGAAATGTCCTTAGGAGATTATTTGATTAGTTTCATTTAGGTGGGAAGTATCCACCACGAGGAGCTCTCTTCCCTGTGCTAGAATCCTGGATGTTATCAAAGAAGAAGCTGAATTTAACCTTAGCATTCAATGCTTTCTGCTTTCTTTTTTTTTTTTACACTATTTTTATTTTCTATATTCTTTGTTTACATTCCGAAGGCTTTCCCCTTTCCCCGTTCCCCCTCACCATATGCCCCATAAGTCCTTTTCCACCCCACCCCACCCCCCACCTATTCCCCAATCACCAACCCACCATTTCTCTGCTCTATTCTGGTACTCTCCTACAAAACTGGATCCAGTCCTTTCAGGACCAGGGTCCTCTCCTTCCTTCTTCCTGGGAATCTTTTGACTTGCTAATTGTGCCTTGAATATTCAGAGCTTCTGAGCTCATTAATATCCACTTATCAGTGATTGCATTTCATGTGTATTCTTTTGTGATTGGGTTAACTCATTTAGGATATTTTCCAGATCCAAACATTTGCCTACAAATATAGTCAAACAGGTTAAATAAATAAATCAAACTAAGACCCGAAAACAGAAAAAAACGCAATAACGAAAATACAAATTGAGACAATTCTTGAGGTGGAAAACTTAGGAAAGAGAGTAAGAAAAGAGGCAAGCATCACCCAGAGAATATAAGTGATAGAAGTTAGAATCTCAGGCACAGAAGATATGATAGAAAAAATTAATATATCTGTCAAAGAAAATGCTAACACTCAAAAATCCCCCCCAAACCAGGAAATGTGGAACACTATAAAAGGACCAAATTTAAGAAGGATAGAAATGGAAGGAAAAGATTCCCAACTCAAAGGCCCAGAAAAAATCTTTAACAAAATCACAGAAGAAAATGTCCCTAAAGAAAGAGATGACTGTAACCATACAAGAAACTTACTAAACATCTAAGAGATTGGACCAAAATAAGAAATTTTCTGCCACATAAAAGTCAAAATACTAAATGTGCAGAACAAAGACTATTGAAAGGCACAGGGGGTAAAAGCGAAGTAACATAAAGACAAACCTAATAGAATTATAGCAGACTTCTCAACAGAAACTTTAAAACCCTGAAGGGCCTGAGTAATTGTCTTCCATATCATGGATGCCACCTCAGACTTCTATACATAGCAAAAATTTTAATAACATAGACAGAGAAAACAAGATATTACATAATAAAACCAAATTTACACAATAACTTTCCACTACTGCAGCCCAACAGAGGATACTAGAAGGAAAACTCCAACACAAGGGAAGTAACTATACCCAAGAAAACACAAGAAATAAATAATTTCATATCAGCTAAACAAAAATGAGAATCACACTCACACGCATGCACGTGTACACACACACACACACACACACACACACATACACACACACACACACACACACTACCATCACCAATACAATATTAAAATAACAGGAATTAACAATCATTGAGTCTTAATATCTTTCAATACCAATAGAGTCAATTCACAGACTTGATCAGAATAGATCAGTGAACAAGATCCATCATTCTTCTGTGTACAAGAAATATACCTCATCAACAAAGATAGATACTACTTCAGAGTAAAGAGCTGGAAAAAAGACTTTCCAAGCAATCAGTACCAAGAAACCAACTGGAGTAGACATTCTAACGTCGAATAAAATAGACTTGCAACCAAAATTTGTCAAAGAAGGTGGGCAAGTGTTGCAGGACTTCCCATGTCCAATCATATTAAGGCAGTGAAAGACCTGTGATTGGGCAGGAAATGGGGGGGAGGGGCAGAGCGAGGAGTTGGGGAGTCACAGAGGTTGTAGGGGAGGAAGAAAAGGAACCAAAGGAACCGAGATAGCTTCAGACCTGAACCTGTATGACATCTACGAGCCAAAATAATTAAGTTTTTATAAGATTAGAAATATTGGGATAAAGCTTTTATCATTATCAACTGGCTCTTAAATTACTGTATTGGCATCTTGTAAATTGTAATATCTATAAAAATCTGATTGGCTACTTAAGCTTTAAGAGTTTTGCTTTACTTGGTAACTGGAGCGTGGGTCCTCCGATGGCGGCGAGAGAACACAGCTGAGAAGCTGTGGGAGCTAGCTGGGAGAGAATAGCTTGGTGGCAGTGAGAACAGCACTGAGCAGGACTTAAATCCTCAGAATTTATATTTACTCATCAGCAATTCTTAATAAATCACCAGGAAGCTGGGGACAAAAATGCTTATAAGAAATCAATCATCACTAACCTAGCCTCAGCGAGAGCCATGCCAAGGCTGCCATTGTTCGTGTTCCCTTACCAGCAACGTTTCATAACTAAGGGTGTGGTCATAGACGACAATCTATATAATAATGTGCTGACTCAAGTCCCAAAGTGGGGAGACTTGGAGATACAGTGTTTGGGAATGACTACAGTTTGATGAGCTCATGAGACAGAGCTCTCTCTCTCTCTCTCTCTCTCTCTCTCTCTCTCTCTCTCTCTCTCTCTCTCTCTCTCTCTCTCTCTCTCTCTCTCTCTCTCTTCCCTCTCTGCCCCTTTCTTCACAAACACACACAACAAAACATCAAAATAGAGGAACATGTTGGAATGGAGATGAAGGTAGATTTGATAGAAATGGAATGGGGACAATGAAGAACTGGACTTAATACTATTAAATACTAAAGAATATATATGAAAAAGCAAAATATTACACAAAATAATTACTATGACTTATTGCTTCTAAAGATTAGCAAGAGTAGATTGAGCTATACACCTTCCATTTATCTCACTTTTGTTTTGGTAATGTTTTTTGTTTGTTTTGTGTAGGAAGTATAAGGAACTATGCAAACTATGAGGTGACACCTTTAGAGAGTTGTGTTCAGAGAGTTAGGAGAACGTAATGGCTGAAAGATGGCCGACTGGCTCCAGCAAAGGGCTGTCTGCTTGAATTCTGAACCTTTAAACAGAACGTGGATACACTCTGTGTTAACCTGGTGAGCTGACATAGGCTCCCACATTTGGTGAAAATTACACACAGATACTGTGTCAGTTGATGCTAGAAAGAGGGTTCAGCAATTGAATCATAAGAACTGTATGTAAGCATACAGCTGAATCATAAGAACCAGTGTTTGGATTCTAGCATTCACTTCCTATGGCTTACAAACACTTGCAACTCCAGCTCTGAGTAACAAAATGCACTCTCCTGGCCTCTGAGGATACATGCCTACCCCCACATCAATGCAAGGACACACACACACAGCAATGCACATGCACACCAACACACGTGCACACCAACACACATGTACACCAACACACACACAAACATACATATATACACAAACATACCCACAAACATAAGCATACATGAATATACACATATACACCCCAAAACACACATATACCTACACACATACACATATACCAACACGCATAGAAACATACAAACACATACACAAACATAAAAACACACATAGTCTCAAAAGAATACCCATGGTATACAGTCACTGATAAGTGGATATTAGCCTAGAAGCTTGGAACACCAAAGACACAAATCACATATCAAGTGATGTCTCACAAGAAGAAAGGAGTGGACACTGGTGCTAGAATGGACCAAAACATCATTGTGGGAGAGTACAAGAACAGTAAAGAGGGAGGGGGTGGATGCGGGAGCAGGGGGAGGGAAAAGGACATGTGGGACCTTTGGGGGTGGGGAACCAGAAAAAGGGAAATGAATTGTAAATATAGAATATATACAATAAAAAAAATCAAAAAAAACACATACACACATAAGCATATACACAAACATACATACAAACATACATGAACACACAAAATAAAGCTCTAATGTGTTAATTTTTTGAGGCATTTCCTAAACATTTTTTTAAGTCAGCACATCTACACGTTTCCCCTCTTAAACTATTAGAATAAATTATGTGGCTCCTATTATATTTTTTATAATAGTGGCAAAAAGTTAACTGAAGTATTTTCTATGAGTTTAATATAGAAAACTCACATTTCAAAAAAGTTAGTTCTTTATGTCTCATAATTTAATTAAGTGGAATTCAAGTGTTGTTTATTTGCAAATGTCTTCTGCATATTAAAGGTATTAGCACTTGTCAGCTAAAATCATAATATTTTTGTGTTTCTGTTAGCATCTTATATTTGCAGTTTAAATTTTATAAGTTTTCATTTTAGATTTTAATTAATTGTTCTTTGTATGATTTTCTTTGTTAAGATTCTAAGTAGTCTGTATTGTTGTGTTTGAGTGGGTGTATGTGACTTATGCTGATACCTGTTGGCATGACCTGTGTGTGAGACCAGAGGACAAGTTTGTGGAGTAGAATCTTTCCTTCCAATTTTACATGAATTCTGTAGATCAGACTCAGATCATTGGGATTGCATGGTGAATAATCTTATATGCTGAGACATCTCCCTGATCCTAAATGGACTTTTTACTGTTTAAAACTTCCAATGGGCTTTCATGGGTATAAAACTACAGAAAATTACATAGCAGTTATTAAGTTCATGTATGGCTGTGGCTTCTGCATCAATTCTACCCTAAGGTAAGAAGATTAATCAGTAAGTAAAGGCAGTCAGTGGGTCATGAAATTAGGTCAGAGTAAAGCAAACAAAAAAGAACATCAATTACTCCATCCCTAAAATGTATATTCTGACATGACTTGACATGAACAAAAGTTCCCATTCTTTGTCATGGTGCTAAGCATGTGTCTATAGCTAGACTAGGAATGCTAAAGTAGGGAATCTGGACAGTTCTGTAAAAACAAGTCCACTTGCTCTTCCAGAGTTCCATGCACTTAGCATGGCTCACAGTATGTAGAAAAGATTCAGCTGGGGCTCTGTGGATCTGATCCAGCCACACACCAAGAATCTCCAGTACACGGTGACCACACACATGAACAAAACACCCCTATTAAGAATAGAAGGAAAGGGAATGTCCTCCAGTTCTTCCCTACAGATTAGAGTGTGCTCAGAATATGAGATCTGTGTGTCTCTAACAGGAAACTTCAGGAGGGTGATTGAGTCTATTGTACTACTAAGGCAGAGAAGTAGACACAAAGTCACCCTGCACCCTGTACAGATTATGTTAAAAGCACACACAAGCCTACATATATCTGCAAACATGTATGGATGACCATGTGTAATGATTTTAAGTGTTAACATGCCTCAACTCTAGTTTTTATATTTCACTATTTAGCTTTAAAATTTATCATAATTACAAAGAACACCAAGAAACAGGCACCAAAAAAATAACATAGACCATGGTAAATAAAAAGCAAGTGGCTCCATTTTATAAACAAATGAAAAAAAATCTTGATACTGGACACCATTTTGACATTTTTAGAAATGAGACAACTGGAGCTAGAGAGACAGCTTACTGGTTAAGAGCACTAGCTGCTCTTCCGGAAGACACACCACATGGGGACTCACAACCATCTGTAACTACGGTATTCAACTCTGTCTTCTGGCCTGTCTGGATACCAGGCACACATGTGATTCACAGACTTGAATTAAAAAACAATTCATACACATAAAATGTGAATTATAAAAAGATATGACAGTATTGACTTGAAGATGCTAGAGAGGATGTCTGGTGTCCCCATAACTGTTTGCTTTTTGAGCTGGTGACAATTAGCTACTCTTCTAAATTGGGATAATTTGTCATCTTACAAATTTGACTCACACATTTGTCCTCTGTATTTACATTGTTACCATGGAAACTTCTAAGATGTTATTATATGGGTGTAAATGGAAAAGGTTTTTAAATTATTTACTTAGTGATAATTAATGTAATTTATAACTCATAACCGGATGATAATTACTATTATTTTAAAAACAAGAATTCCAAGTTTAGATTAAGCGTGTCTAAATATACTTAAAATTCTAGTAATTTCATAATGTGTTTATTCCCCTATCTACATTTTCCTCCAATTTTCACTCTTCTAATCATTTGTCTTTCTAATATTTTATATAATGGATAATTTAATGTTTTTGACATTAAAATAGGAGACAATATAATATGGATTAGAAAATTTTCCATTAATGCAACATAAGTCATATCAACCTTGAAAAATATCTCCCTGAATTTGTTTTTAAATTTGTTTTTAAATAAATTTCATTTATTTTGTGACAGGGAGTCTCATGTAGACCAAGTTGGATTTAAGCTAAATAGGTTGTCGAGAATGACTTATATTTTTTCTCTCTTATTTTATGTGGATTTTTCTCTTTTCTTTTCATTTCATTTCTTTCTTTTCTGGAAAAGTAGAGCTATTTTTCTCTGTGTAATGGCCTGTAACTTACAGAAATCCCCCTGCATCTGATAATAAAAGGCTTGTGCCACCATTCTCTGCATGTTAAAAATAGAATCATCCAGAGAAGCAACGGGCATAACCTTTTGCTGTTACTGTTGGGAGCTGAGGACTGACCCTGGCTCCTCCACTGCTAGGCAAGTGCTCTTCCACTGAGTCAACCTTTCAGCTTCTGACCTAGAATGTCAGAGCCTCCTGCCTCCACTCCGATTGCCTAGAGTGTTGTGATGAGAACCATGTGACACCACATCTGCTTTATGTAGAACTGGAAACAAACAAAACCCAGCCATTTTTGCAGGCTATGCAAACCTTCTACTGACTGATATCCCAGAGTTTCAGAACTCCCTAAGGACTGCTTTGAGCTCCTTCCCACAATGCCTTGCCTCTCCCAGCTAGCCATCCTCTAGATCCCTTTAATAAGTCTTGCCTTTTTTCCTCATCTCATAGCACCAATTCTATTAATACTCTTGTAATAGTTGGTGCAGTTTATACTCGTGTCCTTATACACAATCTCACCCAACTGTTGGTTCCATAATTATTATGTCTCTCTGCAGATCCTTCTTACATGTTTACAATAAATCAACTTTTCTATATCTTTTCTCTGGTCAAATAATTCTCCATTTTTTTTATTAATTCTCTATTTTCCTAGCTCAAAGTCCCTCATGTTCCAAGGCAAATTTCTTCTCTATAAAATATCCATTGGAGTCCAGGATTGTTATAATGGAAGAAACTGGGATGCTGCCAGTACAGATCAATCAGGGAAGTACAATACAGACAAATGAAATATCAATACAAAACCAAAAAGCTGTAATTGAAATGTTGTGTGTGTTACCTTAGAAAAGATACAGAATATAACAACATAGAACTGTATTAAATATTTTAGCATAAATGATTTTTTTCATAAAAATGTAATCTCCTGAAAAAATGAAACAGGAGCCATGATTTCAAAATAGAATACTGTTACAGTCATTGATCTATGGGAAAATGTACTCATTTTTGACTGTGAAAATCTGGTTATTCATTAAAAAAGAATTGATATTGGCAAAACATGAAATCTTTCAGTCTCTGCTTCACTCTTTGTCCCTGTTTTTCCTTTAGACAGGAGCTATTTTGGGTTAAAATTTTGGAGATGGGTGGGTGCGCCATCCCTCAACCATGGGCCATGCCTAACATTGGGATCTGCTCTCTACATGTTCTCAAACCCCTTTTTGGGTATTTCAGCTAATCTCATCCCAGTGGAGGCCTGGGAGTCTCTTGTATTCCTGGCATCTGGGACTTTCTGTTGGCTACTCCCAGTTCCCCATCCCCCACTGCTGCACATCTCCACTCAATTTCTTGACCCTCTGTACATCTTCCATGTCTCCTCCCACACCTGATCCTAAACCCTGTTTTTCTTCTCCCCTGCCTCCCCCGGCTCTCCCATCCTCTACCTCCCCTGATTATTTTGTTTCACCTTCTAAGTATGACTGAAGCATCCACACTTTGGTCTTCCTTCTTTTGGGACTTCATGTGGTATGTAAGTTATCAGACTGCCCCACCTGGGGATCCATCCCATATGCAGCCACCAAACCCAGTCACTATTGCAGATGCCAAGAAGTGCATGCTGGCAGGAACCTAATATAGCTGTCTCCTGAGAGGCTCTCCCAGGGCCTTACAAATACAGAGATAGATGCTCACAACCAACCTTTGGACTGTGAATGGCGACCCCAATGGAGGAATAAAGGTTGAAGGAGCTGAAGGGGTTTGCAGTCCCATAGCCAACCAGACGCCCTAGAGCTCCACAAAGAGGGACCCAAGCTGCATATGTAGCAGAGAATGGCCTTGTCGGGCAGCAATAAGAGAGGCCCTTTGTCCTGTGAAGGCTTGATGCACCAGTGTAGCAGAATGCCAAGGCAGTGAGGCGAGGCAGGAGTGGGTGGGTAGGAGGGGAGCACCCACATAGAAGCAGGATGGAGGGGGTGGGATACAGGGTGGAGGGAGAGGGGAAAATGGGAGTGGGGATAACATTTGAAATGTTAATAAAATAATAAATAAAAATGTTTAAAAAAGAAAAGAAAAAACATGAAGTCTTAGAAAAGATTCAGTGCAAAATATATTTTAATAAAATTTTACCATCTGTGTTTCAAATCCTTTGGTAAGCAAGATGTAAGAAAACACTATTAAAAAGAAAAAAATAAGATTCTCAATTGCCTGGCCTACATTTATAAACTAATTCTTAAGCATCCATTTGAAGCTTATACTCCCTCCTATCAGTACTGATAACTAAGCACTTTGAGGAATCTGAAACTTTTATTCCAAATTGTAAATATAGTAGCATATTTGTAGGATCAAATCGAAGGTAGATAACATATTACAAAGAAACCGGGAGTATGCTTAAAAGGCATCGGAAGTATTGCCAGCATCAGATGTAAAAACCTGCTTCTTCAGTAACAAGAAAAGGGAAATATGAGAGCAGATGGTACGAAACAGGCAGTAACTTCTAATTTTCTCTTTCCTACCGAAATTACCCAAACTGTCAACTCATATAAGAAAACCCAAACAAGATATATAAGGCTTAAGAAAGCAAAATTTCAGACGGAATGGGTGAGCAGTGGATCACTTAAACTATTTGGATATGCTTAAATTTGCAGCCCAGTGATTTCAATACTAGGATTTACACAATTACCTGCAGTTATTGTGGTGCCACCAGCAATCGTTTCTTATAAATCAAGGGGATGTGGAGGGGCATACTGCGGATGGAATGCCAGAGTGGCATTTCTATGATGAATAAGACCAAAAGGCAAAAATCATCATTTGCTTTGTACGATCCAGCTATTCCTGGGTATCTGCTTTGCACTCCAGGCTCGGTAATAGCAAATAGGCACGAGAAAGATCTATGGAGCTACCCTAAGAAGACAACAGATTCTTTTAAATGGATGCAGTTTTCTAAAATTGAGGGTGTAGTGGAAAGCCATCTTTGGCAGGGGTGATAAGTGCTCACTGTGACTCAGACAAAAAAGTTATCAATTTTCACAGTAGGAGATACATAAATTAGACTAACCCAGGAGATAAGAGTCTAGGGCCCAGCAAAAATCCAAAGAGCAAAGGAGTATCCATGAATAATAATGGAAAGGATGAATTATTTAAGGACAGTTTCTCACACTGGAGTAAGCACCTTATAACCCACACACAAACGGCCGGGAAGGAGTTCAGCGATTGTGGCAAGCATCTGTATATGTGAGATCAAGGAGTTTATGTTCTCTCCTCAAGAATCTTAAAAAGCAGAATCTCTTCTTGAAGAAAAAAAAAATAGGGGTTTTTGGAAATGAAATAGCAACATATATCCATGTGTAATATATACATCTAATTGTGACTGGCAGAAAAACGTTCCTGGCATCTCACATAACGGATGCTTGAATCAAAAGTGAGCCCTTTGTGTTGGCCCTACTGGATATCAGAGGCAAACATTAAGAAAGTAAGCCCTGTCTGTCCCCTCCAAAGTGTGGAGTAAATAAACGTATAAGTGTGGCCTATAAATCTCTCTATTTGCTGTGACCATGTGTCCATAAATAAATAAGACCGGAGCTGGCTGAGAAGCCAAACACTTAGACACTTCACAAGTTCAATCTTTGATTGGGGCAATGACAAATCACTGTATTTTTAAAGTATGTGACTAATGGGGTTGAAGAAAGTCGCATTAGTGGTGTGAGAGAAAACAATTGAATGAGAGACAAACAAATTTAAAAATCACATTTATAACAACTCACAGTAGGATAAAGTTGTATTTTACAGAATGTCTGAAGAAGGTGGACTGAAAGGCAAACTAACGTTAGTTATTCTCAGGAAAGTTACAGTCATGGTGAAGAAGAATTAAATTAGGCAGAGGACAATGTTACGTATATTAAATAGGTTTCAGATTTAAAACTAAAATTTGGAGTCTAATTTCTTGAGTTCTTTTTAAGGTTTTCATACTAGCCTTCTCTCAGATGGAGGGTTGGTAAAGAACTTTTCCCAAACTTTGAATTGCCGTTTTTGTCCTATTGACAGCATCCTTTGCCTTACAGAAGCTTTTCAATTTTATGAGGTCCCATTTGTCCATTGTTGATTTTCAAGCCTGTGCCATTGATGTTCTGTTCAGGAAATTTTCCCCTGTGCTGATGTGTTTGAGGTTCTTTCCCATTTTCTCTTTTATTCGATTCAGCATACATGGTTTTATGTGGAGGTCCTTGATCCACTTGTACTTGAGCTTTGTACAAGGAGATAAAATGGATCAAATTGCATTATTTTGTAGGGTGATGGCCGCTCGAGCCAGCACTATTTGTTGAAAATGCTGTCCTTTTTCCACCAGATAGTTTTGGCTTCTTTGTCAAAGATCAAGTGACTGTAGGTATGTGGATTCATTTCTGGGTCTTCAATTCTATTCCATTGATCTACCTGTCTATCTCTACGGATACCATCCAGTGTTTATCACTATTGCTCTGTGGTACATACAGGTTGAGGTGGCGATTCCCCCAGAAGTTCTTTTATTGCAGAGAATTGTTTTCACTCTCCTGTTTTTGTTCCCTTGTTACTCCATATGAAGCTGAGAATTCCACTTTCTCTCTATGAAAACTGAGTTGGAATTTTGATGGGGATTGTATTGAATCTGTAAATTGCTTTTGGTAAGATTTTGACTGTGATAATCTTACCAATCCATGAGCATGGGAGATCTTTCCATTTTCTTCAGTCTTCTTCAATCTCCTTCTTCAGAGACATGAAGTTCTTCTCATACAGATCTTTCACTTGCTTGATTAGAGCTACCCTAACATATTTTATCTTATTTATGACTGTTGTGAAGGGTATCATTTCCCTAATTTCTTTCTTAGCCTGTTTATCTTGTGAATAGAGGAAGGCTCATGATTTGTTTGAGTTAATTTTATTTCCAACTACTTTGATAAAGTAGTTTATCAGGTGTAGGCATTGGGACTAAACCACCAACCAAAGAGTATACATGGGCCACTTCATGGCTCCCACTACATAGGTAGCAGAGGACTGCCTTACCTGCATCTGTGAGAGGGTAGGTGCTTGGTGAAGGCTCAATGCCCCAAAGAAGAGAGATGCTATTGGAGTAAGGCTGGAATATGTGGGTAGGTGGTTGGGGGAGCACCCTTTTAGAGGCAAATGGGAGGCAAAATGTGTGGGGAGTTCATGGAGAGGGGCACAACATTTGAAATGTAAACAAGTAAAATAATTAGCAAAATTTTAATAAAAAATAAAATAGAAAATAATACAAATAAAATTTGAATGAATTTTAATTTTATGGTTATCACTTTTTGTAGTATAAAACAGCAATGACAAAGCAAAGACTCAAATCCGAACAAACTTGAAGTATATATAAAATAAATAATACATATACAGGAAACTAATTTTTGCATGTGAACCAGTCTGGATCTCATTGCATCTAAGATTTATGGAACTTGTGTGGACCACATGGTATCTTATTTTCTCCACTTACATTTATGGTAACTGCCAGATCTCGGTTGTAGAAAGTATTGATACCACCTAGTGTCTAAGATAATGACTATCTGAATCTGATAACCAGAAAATGAACAAACATTTTAAGCTTAATATAATCCAGTATTAAATATAGTGAAAATGTGAGCTGACCTTATCAATTTTCCTAAAGTAGAAATTTAAAAGTAAGAAAATATAAAGCTTTGTATTTTTTTGAAGAGAAGCACTAATATTTTAATGTTACTGTTTGCACAGTAGGTGCACGATCAACCTTCTGTGTCCACACTCATAGCTAATTTCTTAATATTTATGAAATCAAGGTAGACATTTTTATTCATAAGTCATACTTTTGCATTTCCAACTATGCAATATTTTTCTTAGCCAAAGCCATGAAGAATTTTGTGCTATGCTATCATCCTGGAACTTCTATAATTTGCATTTTAATTTAGCTATTAATTTATTTAGTATTCCACACTATTGTGTTAATTTTATGAGTTTTCATTTTCTTGATTTGACAGTCTGTCAAAAAATCAGTTTACCATATATGTGTATGTTCCAAAGGTAAATTTCAAATTTACTGATTTAAATTTGTCTGATAAAGAGTGAAATACAATCTCACAGCAGCTGATGTTTTGACTTTAGAGTAAGACTTAAAATGAGATAGTATGGTTACCCAAACACCTTGATTTATTTCATTATTCTATTCTAATGAGGTCTCTTCTACAATTTTAAGTATGGTAATGTTTAATATGTCAATCAGTCTGTAGGAGGACTTATGTCTTCAATCTATGAAAATGGTGAATCTCTTCATTTATTTATATATCTGATCTCAGTGATCAATATTCTATAATCATCACCACATATCATATTTATACTTGATAGATTCATACCTGTAATTTTCTAAGTACTATAAAAAAGTGTGATTTATTAATATGTGATTAATTTTATCTGTCTTTAGGAGGCCACACAGGTTTGGGTTTTTAAATTAATTATTAAACTTCTGTACTAACAAAATTAATTTTTTTGTTATTTGAGTATATTATCTGTGATGAGTTACTAAAATTTTATTTGATTTTACTTTTTTCTGTATAAGCAATCGAAATACATTAAAGAGTCCAGATTATAATGTATAATATTGAAACCATGAAAATGTAATGTTGCAGTGGGCAGTACTTAATGAGGAGATGCACACATGGTCAAAGGGCTGAGACAAAACTGAACATCTACACCTAATCAGGTCATCTATATTTCCACCCCACCACCAAGGCCCACACTCATTCTCACATGGAGCAGCTCTAGCAGTACTTAAAGAGTTACCAAGGAGAGAGAGAGAGATAGACAGATACACACACACACACACACACACACACACACACACAGAGAGAGAGAGAGAGAGAGAGAGAGTTACAAAGGGAGGGATGTGTTTAGGGAAATGTGAAAGAAATTGGAAGAAGGAGTGAGGTAGATACAATATTTTATTGTATAATTATCAGAAAATTGAAAACATAAAAACAATCATAAAAATAAAGCAAGAAACATACTTTCCTGGGGCTGATGAGGATCTGAAACTGCAGAGGTGGGGTCTAGGGAGAATAGAAGGTAATATAGAAGTGGATATTATTAAAACGTTTATGTACATTAATGAATGTGCCATAATAAAATCCATTATTGATATAATTAAGCCTGGAAGTGAAGATGCAATGTGTTTATTGACTTGGTGGGAATCATTTTATATTTTAGGATTTCCCCTTAGATTTTCAACAGATTAAATGCTTCCACGTTTTTCTTCATGAAAATTAAATTTACAGCAAAACAGGCAGCCTTGGATATGACTTTAAGTAGATTTATCTGTGTCTGACAGTTGTATGCAGTTTATCATTAGACAAAACAACAACAAAAACAGCAACCACAACACAAAAGTCTTAAGAGAGCATCATGAGTTCCTTGGAGGAATAGAACAAGAATGCAAAAGAAGACATACACATGCTTCTACAAAACTGCAGTACAGAGATGAAATACATTTATCCTCACGCCTCTAGATAAATAAATATATCATAATGAAATAACAATATATATCACTTCATGTATCTAAGCCCCTCAATATCCATGGCAGACAAGTCCATATATTATAGGAGCTAATAGAAACACATTTGTACTCTGAGGCTTAACTTAATCATATGCTTAAGGATAGAGATTTAAGAAAAAATAAGATATTTTTAATGTGGAAATTTTTTCCTAGGTGAGATACTGAATGATCATATTCACACAAGAAAAATGAACATTGTGATGTTGTGGTTCAAGCCAACCTTCTTTTTTTCTGAGAGCGTTGATAATGTCAGGGTCATCCTAGGGAGTCATGATTTTATCACAAGGATTTATTTCTTGATTCTGAGATGTATCAGTAACCCATGGAATGATGTTTCAAGACATCATTTTGGCTGCATTCTCAATGTGAAGACTATTTTCAATGTTTCTAAATGTCTGTTGACACATAAATCACTTTGAAGAAGATGTATTTAATGTAATGAGCATCAAGAAATTTCTAGGCAAATGACAAGACTTCACAGGACTAACCACCGGGGTTGGGGGAGGAAGATCAGTAAAAGACATCTTGCTCTCATTGAACAAGGTGGGCGATGGGAAGAATGAAAAGGAATAGTCATATTCCAGCATCCTAACACTGGGAACAACTGAGTGGTTTAACAAAAGATTTCATAAAGTGTTGCTAAAATCAATGATGGCTAAAAATGATGGTCATGTTAGCATGTGCATTGGTGTCCTTGTTCACCCCTGTTTAGGTCGCCATATTGGTAAGTCTGTATATTCATGCTCACACCCAACATAGCTGATAAAATTTAGAACCATCAAGCAGAAAAACAAACTGTAAAACAGAATCATAATGAAAAGAAAAAGATCAAAGGGCTAAGACAAAAAAATGAAAAATCTACAAGCAACTGAGCTTGTTACAGAACATTTTCTTTATGTTTTTAGAATAGATTTTACTTTTTCCTTTTAAATGTGAATTCAGACATTTCTTACATTTTAGTGGGATGAAAAACTAATAAAATCTAATAGAAGTAGGCTAATATACTGTTTTAATCAACTCTTACTCAAAAGGGAGAGTCGTCATTAGTCACTGTGAAACCACAAGAACACTGAGTCGTATTTTCTAGAAAGAATTAGAGAGGAACAGCTCAGGACAGGCTGTTGACAAACCCAATACATCCTTCTCTCTGCGGTGACAGGACCAAAGATATTATACACACACACACACACACACACACACACACACACACACACATATATATATATATATATATATATACACATATATATACATATATATACACATACATACATCCACTAGAAATCAATAAGCTGTCCTTCAACTGAGGAGAAGAGTGAAAGAATCGAAAGACTATTAAAAACAACACAGGAAGCCAGAGAAAAGAAAGATTTCTGAACATCTATTGTAAGCCAATGATTGTCAGAAGAAACTGTGGGACATTTAGTTTCCTAACTTAACAAATTAGGTAATTATAGAGGATGCCTGAAGTTCTTAGTTAGGTTAAAAAAAATACAAGGTGTAACTTATTTCTTTAAATTGACTGGGTTCTTAAGTATGCACTAAAGAAAACAGTAACACAAACAAACCAAAACGAACAGGAAACAAAATAAAGTAAAATAGAAAAGATTGAAACTTTGTATTGGCTGTGTGTGTGTGTGTGTTTGTTTCCTTTCCTTGTAGTTTTTAAAGGTTTTATTGATTTGTTTCACATCATGAACCCAAGGTCCCACTTTTTTCCCCATCCCCAAAATATATGTCCTTACAGTCTCCCCATAAAATAAAACCCACACAAACCGCCCAACTAACATTAACAGTAACAGCAAAAACAAAACATGGAAAGCACCTATTTGTGGAAGCTGTAGTGCCTCACAGTGTGACCGACAGCCTGCCCCTCTGTCCACTCGTCCTTTTCATTTGCAAAGTTTCATTGCAAGGAGTCTTTGGTCTGTTTCTAGGTCTCTGGCTTCTGTGACCCTGTCAATGTTATATCTGCATTGGGACTCCTTTTCGTTATCCTATTATTATCCTATCTTATAGAGCTCGTATAGGTTTGATAGAGCAAGAATGTCCCCTTCAAGCATTCTAACCATTTGAGATTTGGGGGTGGGCCAGTTCAGAGCTCTGGATCTGGGCCTGGGTGGTAGCAAACTCATCAGTCAGACAATCAGACAGATGGTTCGGTCTTCTCTGTACCACCTGGGCATGGCTCCAGCCTCCATGGACAGGGAGCAAGGTCAGCCCTTCTGCTTTCATGCCTTGTGCTTACCCACACCTATGTCTCCAGAGCCAGTTCCTCTGTACTGCCCAGACAAAGTCCCAGACCCATGCTCCCAAGTGAGGCAGCCTAGGCTAGGCCAGATTTTCCATTCTCACTCCCTTGTGTCTTTGACCTCAGGGAAAGCTCCACAGCATTGCCCAGGCAAGGTATGGGGTCTGCGCTCCCAAGTGCTACAGCCAGTAAAGGGTCATGGCTGGCTCAGCCTCTACTATTTCACTAGGGTCAGTCCTACTCTGCTGCCTAGGCAAAAGGCAGGGCCCACTTTCCTGAATGCTGCAGCCGGTGAGGGGCAGAGCCAGCTCACCTACTCTCAAGATCTCAGGGTCTGTTCTACCAACTCTTGAAGGTGGTGGGGCAAAGGGGCGAGCATCACCCTGTCGCCCTTGTCACCTCGTGGCAGAGCAGGTGCGTGGTCAGCTCTGTCAGGCTCTCACCGTGGTGTCAGGCTCACTTGCCCTTCTGCTGCCACGGGTCAGATCTGTGCATTCCAGGCAATGGCCCAATTTCCGGAGTATTACAGCTGGTACAGGGCAAGGCTCTCTCCCAAGCTCATAACCCTGTAGGGTGGGACATCTCCTCTTCACCCTTGCCACACCACAGCAGATGAGTGGCAGGGTCAGCTCTCCCACACTCAGGTCACACACCCATGCCTGCTCTCTGACCACCATATTAAAGATGTAGCACAGGGACACAGAACATATATGAAGGCACATGTGCTCACGCGTGTGGACACACACACACACTAAAAATATTGCTAAAAGAAAGTTAAACAGAATTGTATTGTCCTTGAAACATATATAAGTTGAAACCTCTTTTGCAGTTCCAAATAATTTAATCACTAATAAAGCAATCAACTTATTGGAATAAGAAACTATGCCCACATCTTAATTCAGGGCACAAAGTCTGAAGCTTGAAATCCAACCAGGTGCCTTGTAGGTTTGATAACTCAAATATAATCATGCAGGATTAATAACAAATAACATCACAAACAGAAGAAAGAGTCAAATTCAACATTTATCAAACAACATCAGAAGGTGTCCTTTGTGCTTCTATTGCTTTTGGGTGCCTCAACAGGGGTATACTAGGTAGAAACCAAAGTTTTCTCCTTGACTTTGTAATAAACATACAAATATAAATAAACAAACAAACAAACAAGGTTCTTAGAGGATTGGTCCCTGTCATATAATAAGAATGTGTCACATATCTCACCATATTTATGTGCTTTCAATATCAGAAGGCTATCAATTCAAATGTAAAGCTCAAACTTTCTTAGGAAAGAAACAAGACAGAGAACATGGAAGAAAGGAAGAAACAAAGGAAAAGCAGAAGAAGAAAGGGAAGGAATAGAGGAGACAGGAGGGGAGGAAGAACAGGAAACCAGAAAGCTACTTTCCTGAATTGAATGCAATTTTCAATTCACACATTTCACTGTTTTAATTGTGTAAGTTGTCTTCTCTTTTAGGACTCGGGTTCCATTACATCTGTAATGAGAAAGTTGAGGAGACCAGGAGCATGATATGTGAAGTAACTTGGAAAACCAGCGAGGTGAAGGGGTCATATGCTGAGTGTTCTTTGTCACCTTCTAGAGGTTCAACACATGGAAAGTCCAAAAGGGAAACGAGAACTCAGGCTGACTCACAACCATCTACACTCGGGTGAGGGTACCTCAAATCAAGTGGCCACATGGCTTGGCCTCCTCAGCTTTGCCTAGAAGCATGAAAGGTGACTTAGAGAAGCCACTGTCAAAGCTGGGTCTACTGGAGCGATAACTGATGAATGTTCTATTGGCTGTCTCAAGGGAGGACATTCAGTACCCGATTTCATATAAAACACGCTTTTTTCGTTGTGCTCTTAAATAATACGCTATTAAAAATCCCTCTTTGTTCTCTTAATGGGAGCATTCAGCACACCTTTTGCCACAGTTGAAGAATCTCTGATGATTCTCCCCGTGAGTTACCTTTAAAGGTTATCAGACAATTTGCATTACCTTCCTCAAAATTCAAAAGCTCCAATGATTCTTAGTATTTTATTTCACCAGAAGGGATTACTCAAAGAAATTACATGATAGAACTACTCGTTCTCCCTCTGTCCAGCATGCCTCTGCACTATGCTGAGTGCTTTTGGTACTTTGATACATTTTTGAACAGATGGAATATTCTGCTTAGGGAAAACTTGCAACTGCAAGTTTTTTTTTAAAAAAACATGTTTTCTGGATTGTCAAAACATTACCAAATCATTAGGAGACTCCCATGTTACGGTCTTGTCAGAGATTTCATTAGCAACTTCCATTTAGATTCAAGCTATTTTAGATCACAAACACACTCAGTCAAGCACAATCTGCCAGTGAAGTAGAAATTTGTTTGGGGAATTCTAAAAAAAAAAAGTAGTAGTTGTGGCTCCAAACTTTACAGCTGAGCATGCGATCAGAGCCCTGTGGATATGGAGCAGAGGCCCAGAACAGGAGTGCTAGAATTTCCACTTCGGGGATGTGTTGGAAAAACACTTGTGGTCAGTTTCTCCTCATCACCCTGGCTTCTATCAAATAGAAAATATATGTTATTTGAAAAATATTCCCACCAAATCTGCAAGAATATTGCAGGATTTAATTTTTTTATGTTTACATTAATATTAAGCAATATGCAAGTCTTGTTATGATTGTTAGTTGCAGATATTGAAATGTTTAGGTTATCAATAAACCGAATTAAGCAAATTAGTGCTGAAAAATTAAATGAATTGAATGTTTCTAGGACTCAGTGTAGTTTTCTTATATGAAGAAATCAAATTTCCATGATGTTGTTAATAGAGGCCTGTTCTCTGTAGTTACAAGATTTTTTTATTTATCAGATTTTCCTTTTGTTCTTTTTTTCTAGAGATAAAAATAAAAATGCAACTACTATGCATGACTTTAGATTTTAAACCAACAGAAACTGATAGTGCATATATTCTATTGGACAAAACATGTCACACAGGAAACCCTGAATTCAGTATAAGGAAAGGACAGATTCCCTTACGAAGCAGCAGCATCAACACAAGTTTAAATCAGGGTAGAATAGCTCTGACCCACAATCCCTTTCCTTATGGCCCCAAACTACTTAGATGAGGGCAAATTTGGAACCAGCATGTCTTACACAGTGAGTTCTAAGGCATCATGGAAATATATATGTATACCCTGTGTCAGAAAACATGAAAACAAAATTTTTGAAGTTTGAAAAAAAGGTCAATAAATATTATGGATGAATACTACAAAGTAAATTAACAATATCCTGAAGCTATTATAGTGATTTAATAGAAAACCATTTGGAATTTAATGGTTATGAGAAAATTCGAGAAGTTTCCTGTCTCCTACTGAATATATATATGAGATATAATATATAATTATATATTACATATAAAATATATTACTTATATTTGAACATAGTGTGTATACATATATATGCATATATATATAGTGACTTGAGAAATATGAGATACTTTCTACAACAAACTGTATTTGAATTCAGTTTTGTGTGAAAAGCTTGGTATATAATTTCAGCTCCCTTTCTATTGTTTTCCTTGTTCACTGACATTGATGAGGCATTTTCAACATATTTTTACTCTGAACATGACACACATTCCAAGTGATACTCAGCAAAATCCTCCCTGCTTTCATATCTACTTTATTCTGCCTCCATGGCAATAAAAAAGTGTCTTTCCATAAAAATGACAGTGATCAAGTACTGAAGAGGAAATTTACATTAACCCATACCAGTCTCCAGAGATGCAAATTCCAAAGTTGGAAATTTATTTCAGGAATGCATCCATCACAACTTTGAAAGATGGCAACTTTTAAGAGAAACAAAGTCAGGAATGTCTGTACTTAGACAAGGCTGCCCCTTCTCACCATATCTTTTCGATATAGTACTTGAGGTACTAGCTAGAACAAGTCAACAACATAAGGGAGTCAAAGGGATACAAATTGGAAAGGAAGAAGTCAAACTATCACTATTCTCAGATGATATGATAGTATACTTAAGTGACCCAAAAAACTCCACCAGAGAACTCTTACAGCTGATAAACAACTTCAGCAAAGTGGCTGGTTATAAAATCAACTCAAGCAAATAAGTAGCCTTCCTATACTCAAAGGATAAGCAGGCTGAGAAAGAAATTAGGGAAATGACACCCTTCACAATAGCCACAAACAATATAAAGTATCTTGGTGTGACTCTAACCAAACAAGTGAAAGATTTGTATGACAAGAACTTCAGGTCTCTGAAGAAGGAAATGGAAGAAGACCTCAGAAAATGGAAAAATCTTCCATGCTCATGGGTTGGCAGGATTAATATAGTTAAAATGGCAATCTTGCCAAAAGCAATATACAGATTCAACGCAATCCCCATCAAATCCAAACTCAGTTCTTCATAGAGTTAGAAAGAGCAATTCTCAAATTCATCTGGAATAACAAAAAACCCAGGATAGCTAAAACTATCATCAACAGTAAAGGAACTTCTGGGGGAATCAGTATCCCAGACCTCAAGCAATACTACAGAGCAGTAGTGTTAAAAACTGCATGGTGTTTGTACAGTGACAGGGAGGTGGATCAATGAAATAGGATTGAAGACCCAGAATTGAACCCACACATCTATAGCCACTTGATCTTTGAAAAGGGTGCTGAAGAAATCCAGGGGAAAAAAGATAGCCTTTTCAACAAATGGTTCTGGCTCAACAGTAGGTCAGTATGCAGAAGAATGGGAATTGATCCACTCTTATCTCCTTGTACTAAGCTCAACTCCAAGTGGATCAAAGACCTCCACGTAAAACCAGACACACTAAAGCTAATAGAAAAGAAACTGGGGGAGACCCTTGAGGACGTTGGCTGAGGGGGAATGTTCCTGAAAAGAACACCAATTGCTTATGCTCTAAGATCAAGAATAGACAAATGGGACCTCTTAAAATTACAAAGTTTCTGTAAAGCAAAAGACACTGTCAAAAGAACAAATCAGCAACCAACAAATTGGGAAAAGATCTTCACCAACCCTACATCTGACAGAGGGCTAATATCGAATGTATACAAAGAACTCAAGAAGTTAGACCCCAGAAAACCAAATAACCCTATCAAAAAATGTGGTACAGAGCTAAAAAAAAGACTTTTCACCTGAAGAACTTCGGATGGCTGGGAAGCACCTTAAGAAATGTTCATCATTAGTCATTAGGGAAATGCAAATCAAAACAACCCTGAGATTTCACCTCACACCTGTCAGAATGGCTAAGGTTAAAAACTCAGGAAACAGCAGGTGTTGACAAGGATGTGAAGAAAGAGGAACACTCCTCCACTGCTGATGGAATTGCAAGCTGGGACAACCACTCTGGAAATCAGTCTGGCTGTTCCTCAGACAACTGGACACGATACTTCTGGAGGACCCTGCTATACTACTCCTGGGCATATACCCAGAAGATTCCCCAGCATGTAATAAGGATACATGCTCCACTATGTTCATAGCCACCTTAATTATAATAGCCAGAAGCTGGAAAGAACCCAGATGTCCCTCAATGGAAGAATGGAGTACTATTCAGACATTAGAAGTAATGAATTCATGAAATTCTTAGACCAATGGATGGAGCTGGAGAATATCATACTAAGTGAGGTAACCCAGTCTCAAAAGAATACCCATGGTATGCACTCACTGATAAGTGGATATTAGCCTAGAATCTTGGAACACCAAAGACACAATCCACATACCAAATGATGTCTGAGAAGAAGGAATGAGTGGACCCTGGATCTGGAAAGGCCAATGCATCAGTGTAGGAGAATACCAGAACAGCAAAGTGGGAAGGGGAGGATGGGTAAACACGGGGAGGGAAAAGGGCATGTGGGACTTTTGGGGGGGGCAGGGAACCAGGAAAAGGGAAATGAAATGTAAATAAATAATATATCCAATAAAAAAAGAGTGTGAGATCAACAGTCAGTGGCAACATCTGACAGTATGAGAATAAAAGAATACAAAAAAATAGAAAAAAAGTAGCAGCTATTCATAGCTATAATTCCCTGTTTACAGATGAGCCATGGTAATGCGTGTTTCGTCTCTTTCTTTAGCTTTCATGTGCATAATTAACCATCGTTTAGGTTTTATTGCTCAAATTAAATGTGCTGTGTAAAATCTTCCAAACCTTGCATCCACGTGCAGAATTACAAAGGGAAGTAATTCAACTGAAGCAATAGAAATCCATTAAAATGTATTTCTAAGCATTCATTTTTAAAAATTTGTTAATTTCTGACCATATCAAATTTCTCATTACAAATATCTGCAGTAAGTGAAATAAGTATATAAGCAAGGCATAATTGTCCACACTTATAATGCTAACACCTGTGAGTTTGAAGCACGAGAATCAGGAGTAAAAGGCCGTGGCTATGAAGCAAATTTGAGGATGGCCTCAGTTCCATGAGAACGTGTCTCAAAGCAAACAAAAATAAAAGGAAATAAAATAAATAATAATAACAAATAAATGTAGTAGGAGTATACAGACCTAATTGTGACTGAACAGTTAGTGATACAATTAAAATCTCTTAAGTTTCTGAACTTTACAAGTAGCCCAATAAATGATTAAAATTTTATCTTTTATGTCTAATACATATATATTTCTTATATAATAATTTTTATTTTCTTGTATTCATTATCAACTAGGTTATCATAAGTGAACAGTCTTATAACTTCTTACTTTTCAAATATATGAGAATTAAACATTAATCATTTTAAAAGTAAAAAACAAAACATCAGGAAAAAACAGGCAATAGATTTACTTTTCATATGATTAATGTGCATAGATGATACATATATATCAATATGGCTATGATAACCATTTTTTGGTGAATACAGTTTTGTTGACTCTTGTATAAAGAGATATAAACACATGAAGCTTTCATCTTCCATATTATATTACAATCCAGGAAATATCCCTTTTGAAGATGATTATGCATTATAATATATGAGAAGAATAAGAGTGTGATTCCTCAAGTTAGCAAAAATTAATAACAAAGTATGCTATACAAATCCATAATGTATCTTTAGAGTAAAGGAATCAAAATGGAAATTTTTTTAGCAGAAAGAAATGCATAAAGACATTGTTGACTGTTACCCAGAAAACTTCAAAAATCAAAGGAAAAAAGATGAAACAGAGCATCCTGAATGGGGTCCATTGAGCTAACTGAAATAACCATGCAGACCATAAGTATTTCATGATTGTCTTCATGTGTGAAATTCATAGAATAAACTATTTTAAAGCTTTTTTGAAATTTTAGTAGAACAATTCTAGAAGAATTTAAGAAAGAAATATTGGACCTTTTAAACAAAAAGCCCTAGCAACCTACAGGAGAGAAATGGAAAGACTTATGACCTAGTCACCCAACTAACAGCTAACAGTATATGGCATGTGGTTCCAACTTTTGAAGCCCAGAATCATAAAGGAATATCAGTGATGAGGTTAAATAGACTGGATAGAGAGCATGGGGAAGATAACTAGTGCTTTAGACTTTTGAAAATGCTACATACAAACCTACTACTGCAGAATCTTTCTAAAATAATAAATAAATTGGCATTAAATGGAACTAGATTTTCCTGAGACAAAGATATCTCCCCAGAACATCATAGGCTATTAACCCACAACAGTGTTGAGTATGGGTAACCTCCTATTTAATTGTTGGTTGATAGGCTCCTACAAACATCTAAGGCTACTACCATTGTTTTTTATTACCCTCCGGGACTTTATAGTAAGAAACTATTGCCGAAGAAACTACATTCAGCTCCAACTCCACCCTGAGAGCTGTGGTCCTAAAGTGTTATGTTTTTGTATAAATCGCCAATGATGAATCCCTAGTTCTTCTTTTCTGACGTCTTCTATTGGCATATTCAAGCTATTGTTACTTAAATCTTTAATAGTATAAAATTCATGTTTCTTAGAATATGGAAACATTTCTAATTAATGCAATATAACATGGAGATTACAGATGACTGCTGCAACTGGAGGTCCCAAGTATCCTTAATAACCAGTAAATAAAATACAAAGAATTTTGCAGTCTGTCTTAGGAATCAACCATGCCCATCATTACTTTGAAAGTAGTTGCAGAATGAGCTTTGAAGAGCAGACTGTTGAACAGTAGTTCCCAGGAACTGAGCTCAGAAGGAAATAAAAAACAGCAAAAGAGGGAAAAAGTAAGACTGCCAAGATAAATGAAAACTATTGTTTCAGATACGGTTTGACACTTTATCCCCATGCAAATAATGGCCTCACAAATTGTATTTAATGTTCTAATTCAAACATATACTTCTATATTCCCATATACTGCTTACAAAAGACATATTCATCAGTCATCAATGTAGAATTCATTCAACTAGAATTTAAACAGTTAATACCAAATAGAAAGGATAAATAGCTAATATTTTCCAATTTTTCATACTAAAATTATGTGTAGATTGTAGTTCAAAGAGGTTGCAGCTGGATTGGTGTTTTGCTTTGTTCTTGGGTAGCATGAAATGTCTGCCAGTATTATGAACACAGGTAGGAGGGAAGTCTGTCGGTAGGTACCAGCTTGGCCTCTCCATGTTCAGAGAATTGTTTTTAGAGGTTCTTTGTCTGATTTTTTCTGGGCTGTTTTTTCAACGTTGCAGATCATTTCCATCTATGCTATTGTTTCTGTTTTTTAATAGGATTCCCATGTTTATACACATGTGTCTCTGAATTTATATGCTTTTGTGCTCTTTCTTTGGCTCTTTATCTTCTGTTTCTATGATTGTTTCGTCCTACTATGTTTGTTTATTTTTATTTTTCATTATTTTATTATTATTTTTAGGTGGTTATTTGCATGAGAGAAGAGGTGGAGAGAACGTGGAAAGAGCTGGAGAATAGAATTCCCCAATTATGATATATTGTATAAAAGAATTATTTTCTGCAATAAAAGTAAGTTTTATTGTTTTATTCTTCACTTTGGAAACTTTAAGAATAAATGTATCATTTCACTCAGAAATGCAAAATCCAAAGATGTTCTAATGCTCTCAGTTCTAATCAGCTCTTATCTATTGTTGAGATTTTAATAAACTTGACATATATTTCAATAATATGTAATAAACAAAACTGCTTAAGTACCAGATGTAAATATTTCATTGAAGAATCTAAAAAGCACTTTGTTTTTTCCCTTTGATCCAGTAATGTAAACCTATATTCAAAGTTTACTTGCATAGAACATTTAGATGTATGGTTTGATTTTCTGAAGTCATGTTAGCTTGTAAGTATATTTAAAATCAGAGTAACAGTCCTAGCACAGTTTTATTGTCTCACATCTCATTTGCTATATACAAAATCATTCCCAAATTGAGCTATTTTGGTTCAACTAAAAAAAAAGTTATGTGAGCTAAAACAATTTTACAAGTCTCACAATAATCAGGGTGCACATTACCCCTCTCCTTTTCTTACCCTAATGGTGATTGGCCCTAATCATGATGTAACATAAATATCACTAACTTTCCTAGTTTTCCTGGTAGTTATTATGAGAGTGGAGGCAATTTACAGAATGCAATGCTTTTTTTTTTCCTTTTTATAAAACCTGTTATAATCACATAACAGACACAATGACCCTAAATGACCTAAGTGACTAGAGAAATCACTGTTTTTGCTTTGTCCTTAAATCTAAATGCACAGACATGTTCTTCCAAAGGGTGTCAGTCTGGCTCCTAGCTTCCACATCTCCTGCGTCATAACCTCCTATAACTCTAGCTTCAGGGTTTCCAACACCCTCTTCTGGATAATGCACAATATTTGATCATACTATGAACCCTGATATTGTGTTATTTACTGATAAAAGCTGTGTCTAGTTATAATGTGGATCCACCCATAGTACATACCTTTAATCACAAACAATGAAGGTAACTTTACTTTGTAGAAGGAAACGGCCAGGTTTGAAAGTAAGGTTTAATTGAGTGGCAGACAAAGCAACAAATAACAGAAAGATTTTTTTTAAAAGAAAAAAAGAATAAAATTTATTTTAATAGTTTCATTTAACCAAGTTACCCTCGTATTATTTTATATGTATTTACTACAAAGGTTTCTTTTTTAAATTTTCTTTCTTTTTTTTTCAAAAAAAATTTTTATTGGATATATTCTATATTTACATTTCATTTCCCTTTTTTTGGTTCCCCACCCCCCTAAGGTCGCACATGCCCTTTTCCCTCCCCCTGTTCCCTCATCCACCCCTTCCCACTTCCCTGTTCTGGTATTCCCCTACACTGATGCTTTGATCCTTTCCAGCACTAGTGTCTATTCCTTTCTTCTTGTCAGACATCATTTGGTATGTGAATTGTGTCTTTGGTGTCCCAAGATTCTAGGCTAATATCCACTTATCAGTGACTGCATACCATGGGTATTCTTTTGAGATTGGGTTACCTCACTTAGTATGATGTTCTCCAGCTCCATCCATTTAAGAGAAAGATCTAAGAGAATAGATATGCCCGGTAAAGGGAAGCTACTTAAGGGACAGTACAGAGAGAGAGGAAGGGGGCTGTATTGGAAAGCTGTCCATACAGAGTGCAGAGAGAGAGAAAGCTAGATGCAGATGAATACTGAACAATGCCAAAGAATGAGAAGAAGCTGGAAGATCTGAACAAATTGCTAGAGTTTGCGGTCAAGCAGAGCAGCTTGGGAGAGAGAGAGAAGCCAAATCGAATAGTCCTCTTGGGGAGGAGTTTGAGCCAGAATAGCTGAGTTGGAAGAGCCAGTTAGAGTTTAGAAAGAATTAGAAATGGAGAGATCATTCAGTAGTAAGTCTCAGATGCTGAGAACATTCTAGGCCTAGATTAGATTGTACAGAGGCTAGAAGCTTCCAGGACTAAACATATATAGTTGGCAAGCAGAAGGACTTCTGAGAGGACAATTACATCAAGCAAATAAAGGTTAGTTTTATATCTAGTCTTCATAGTACCAACATATATGTAGCACACACATACACACACACACACACACAGACAGAGAGAGAGAGAGAGAGAGAGAGAGAGAGAGAGAGAGAGAGAGAGATGGATGGGTGGTCATAGAGACAGAAATTGATCCAAGTTAAAAATAAGTCTAAATGCAAAATGTATGCTTGTATTTTTTTCTTTACCTAAAGAGTATAATATCCAGGGTACCTCACTGGGTTTCAGCAGTCCATTGGATGGGGTAGTCACAATCTTCAGGCCTAATGATCATTCTTAGTTTATCCACCAACACAAGTATTTACAAATATTGAAAGTACAATTTTCAGCTGCATATGGAAGCCCACTCATAATCACACACTAACACATAAAATTGAATAACTAAGGATTAAAAATAAGAAAATCTTGAAGAAGAAAATAACTGCCGTAGGTATCACCATCCCGCATTCCAAGCTATACTAGTAGAGTAATAGAAACACATGGTGGTTCTCCTCTCTTTAGTCTGCGTCTGTCAACAGAAAACTCTCCTGGCCTCTTTCTGCTTCTCATGCAAAGTCAATTTTATATAGATTTCCAAACTTAGCTTACAGAATTGGGATAGCCACATAAAAGAGAGGGGAATTAGAAGACAAATTCTTGCAATTTAATCATTTCAAGATAACTTTACTGCTACGATTCAACATGGAAAGATCTTCGATGTTTTCACTTCTGCCATGACAAGAGACATTTTCATGAATGCATCTAACTCCCATAGGTCATATTCTTGCCTACATTTCTAGAAAGAGATAGATACAAAAAAAATATCCCATGAGAATCATGAATTAAATCAGAACTTTCTGGTAACACAACCTGATAAGTCATTTTAAGAGGTGATGTTGGGGAATTATGAACTCTAAATGTGTATTTCCACAGCTGGCAGGGACCAGCCTTGGCATGGAGAGGAGTCCTGAGAGAAGGGGTGTCTGGGAGTGGCAGAAAGAATGACTCAAAAGCAAATCATGGATCCAAGCTGACAACCTATGTTCTGCTTGATATTCTAAGAGCGCTCTCTGTTCATGTCTGTCTTGCTTGCTTGCGTGTGTGTGTGTGTGTGTGTGTGTGTGTGTGTGTGTATGAACTCCAAGCTCTTCTCTCTTGTCATCCTAAAAAACTCTCTGACTGAGAGATTTCCCCTCTGTATTTGCCATGCACTAGCAGAGCCTCCCAGGTGACAGCTATATCCTGCTCCAGTCAGCAAGCACTTGTGGGCATCCACAATAGTATCTTGGTTTTGTAATTGTATATGGGATGGATTCCTACGTGGGGTAGTATCTGCATGGTCTTTCCTTTAGACTCTGCTCCACACTTTGTCTCTGTATCTCCTTCTGTGGGTATTTTGTTCCTCCTTCTAAGAAGGACTACAGCACAGGGCCCCCAATGGATGAGATAGAGAAAGGACCAAAGGAGCTGAAGGGGTTTGTAGCGCCATAGGAGGAGGAACAATATGAGTCACCAAGTGCTCCCAGAACTCCCAGGGACAAAACCGTCAACCAAAGAGTACACTTGAAGTGACCAATGGTCCCAGACACAGCAGCAGCAGAGGATGATCTTGTTGAACATCAAATTAGGGAGAGGCCCTTGGTCCAAGAGACTTGATACCATAGTGTAGAGGAATATCAGGACAGAAAAGTAGGGGTGGGTTGATTGGGGAAGAGAAGATGGCTTACAGGATTTGGGGGGAAGTGGGGAATCAGGAAAGGGGACAACATTTGAAGTATAAATAAAGAATATACCTAATTAAAAAAATTCTCTGGATAACTCATCTTCTGGAAAACACAGATCTAGTCCTTTATTTTACATATCAGTTCAGTTATTTATTACACGTTGCCTTTGATTATCCAATTAATCAACATCCTGTGACCCCAGCCCTTTGATTCTTATGAAATAGGAATCACACATTTTTTTATCATTGAAAAGAATTCAGAAATCTCCTGCCTCTGTTACACACTGATGTTAAACTAGCCAGGTGAAACCCTGTCCAGAAATTACCATTTCTACCATACCTGGTCCTAACTTTGCTGTGTCCTAGGCTGAACTTGAACTCAGGAATCTGCCTGCCTTTGTATCTTTCTGACAGCCTGGCTCATTAATGCAGCTGTCTTTGTTCCTTTAGATTCATGAAGTCCTTCATAATTTATATTGCATCCTTATATTTTTGTATAGTTGAGAAACTATATACTTTTGAACTCCTGTATTTAGAGCTCTTTCCCACAGCCTCAAGGGCTGTCCTGAAGGTCCCACTCTTCATCATTTTCCTGGGACGTTAGCCACACCTTCAGCTCCTTGACTTGGGGTGACTGATTATCATGGAGTAATTGATGTTAACAGGGAGGATATTCCTCAGAGGAATGTGAAATATATACATTATTATATAAATAAGCCTTATGCCCACAGCAGTCATCAGCATTCATGGAAATTCACACTGAGTCCCTGTCCCAGGGGCAGGAACCATGTCACTCTGTCCCCACCAGACAGGGACATGCCAGGCTTAGCACATCCTAAAGGAGTTTTACTGACAGTTTTACTTACTAGATTGTGATAGTAAACAGACAGGGATAATTCCGTGTTTATGGCTAACAGGGAAAATTAGAAAAGATTCAGATAAACCTTGAAGTGTGATAAAACATTGTAATTGCTAAGTTTATCTGGCCTTTACAAGTAAGCCTTAAACAAGAAATTACCTACATACCTAATTTATTGCATCTAAGTGTCAGTTAATCAAAGATGAGTGAGTATATTCCTTCATATTTCCGTTTCTATTTCACATGAAACTGTGCACAAATATTCACTTTAGCCTTAGAAGCTTTCCTCTAAGTAATGAACTCTTCTTTCATTAACCCTTTGGTAGACACATCTCTGAACAGAAATGTTGAGTTTGTAGCATGTGGATGTCCTTGGTTATGTTTGACTTCATAACTAGTCATGGGAATGATTTTCCAGTGTCACACATTCTCTTCCAAGGCAGTTTCATACACTGTTTTCTGAAGTCCTATTTGAGCTCCAAATCCATTCATTCAAATATCATATATATCCAAAGCTTCAGTTAGACTTAATCTACAGTGATTTTGATAATGGGATGGATTTACCGTATCTCTACTTCAAGGATGGCTATTAAGGACAGGAAATCTCTCAATAAGCTGTGTTAAATTCATGGCAGTCACTCTAGAAAGATTACTTTATGACCCAAATCATCCATTTATATTTTTATAGCTGAGAGAATAGAGCTGCCCGCTTATGCATCCTTGACCAATAATACTTAAATATTTTAGGTTATGTTTTATAATTAACTTTTTTTGTTTTCCTAATTTTTATTGAAGAGTTGAGAATTGTAGCTTTATTGGCTAGTTTTTATAAAATGTCACCTTGGCACAACCTGAAGTCACCTGGGGAAAAGAAACCTCAACTGAAGATCTGTTTTGTATGGGCCGTGGGCATGTCTGAAGGATATTGTATTGACTGATGGATGATAGGGGAGAGTCCAGCCAACTGTAAGTGGCAACATCGGTAGCAGGCAAATTTGGACTATATGAGAAAGCTGGTATAATTCAAGGCAGGACACGTGGCATGTGCTAAACAATTTGAGGCCCCATTCCTAGGGAAGAGTTTCCTGAGTTGCTTATAGTTTTTCTTTTTCTAAACAGGGTTTGTCTGTATAGCCCTGGCTGTCCTGGAACTCACTTTGTATACCAGGCTGGCCTTGAACTCAGAAATCAGCCTGCATCTTTCTTCCAAGTGCTGGGATTAAAGGCACGTGCCACCACTGCCTGGCTCACCTGTAGCTTTTGACAAGGCTTGAGCTCTAAGAGATTTCCTCCACCCATGTGAGCATTAGGGTCATCCACGTTGAGGCCTGTAATTGTACACATACAAGTAACACCATACACAGAGAACAATATAGTATCTGTATCAACAGTTAACAAAATAATGCCCGTGGATCTGAGAAAGAACAAGTGAGGTGCCTTGGAAGGGATGAACAGAGGAAAAAGAAGGGCAAAGCAACTGGATGCTATTCTCGAAAAGTCGATTTTAGAGACAGAAATATGACCATGCACAAGCTCTTTGAGTGAACAAGAAAATACCTTACTTGGTAATTTGCTTTAGTTTTTGGCAATTTTGAATTCCCACACTTCTGCCCTGAAGGATAGATTGTGACTTGAAAGCTGAGATAAACCTTTACTTCTTAGTTGGTTTTAGTCAGAGTGTTTGAGCACAATGCAAAGTAACTAGAACACTAGGGCCACAGGAATGGATAACCATATTTATAATGATTAGATAAATTTTAAAATAATTTTTATTCAGTATTTTTTATAGTTAAGGTACATTTTGATAGTTGTGTCCTTTTAAGGCATTAAAAATGCTTCAACAGGAGTATATATATATATATATATATATATATATATATATATATATAAAGGTTGGTTGTTATGGCAACAAAAATGCATTTAAAGCAAGTTTATAGAAAAGGTAATACATTTTTATTGCCCTGAAGTGAAAAATCACAACTCAATAAAGAATGATGTCTGAATCAAACCAGATTACAAAATTCAGTTACAGTGCTTACATTCAAAAATCAAGATATTTGTTTTACCATTTAAATAGTTTATTTGCAGAGGGAACACTTCTTTTTAACTTCTGGTAGTTAACTTTCTTCATTCAATTTAAATTGTGTAGCATTAAAATTGCATAATTATTTTAAAGAAGTAATCTAGTAGATTCTATTTAAGCCTATGACATAAAAAACTTTAGATGAGCCATTCATGTGAAAACATGTATACAAGATACTTTGGTTATCTAGTAATAGACTATAATGTTCCATTTACATACTAATTTCTTTTTAAATTCCTGAGTTTTAATTTGAGAAATTCTAAATGCTGACACTTCATGATGCAAGAAAAGTATTTAAGACCATATTTAATGACAATGATCAGGGTTTTCACAGTAAACAAGAGATCCCTTTTGCTACTTTTAACTCACAACTTTTCTTTCATAACATTTTTATTGATTATTTGGGAATCTCACATCATGAACTCTGAACACACTCACTTCCCAGTTGTCTCATATCTGCTCTCCCTCCCTTATAACTACATCCCCCACTAAAAATTGAAAAAGAAGAAAGGAAAAAATTAGAAAGGGAAATAATCTCATTTTGTGTTGTCTATGCACTTACTGGATCACAGTCAAACACTCATTTACCAGTGAGACAGGCTCACTCCATGACAGGCTTCAAATCGGCAGTTCAGGAGACTAGGCCTAAATCTCTGCTTTCAAGGACTGTGCAAGTCCAGGCCTTCGAAGCTGCCCTGCCACCTGGCCTGAGGTAAGAACAATGGGTTGGCAATAGTTTCCAGACTTCCTCAGGAACAGTTTCCAGACTTCCCCAGACCGGTCCTTCTCAGTACTGCTTCACCAGCAGCAGAGGCCATCCGTTGTGGAGAGCTTCAGCGTCCCATTCACAATGAGGAGTTCCCTTTGTGGCTTCCCATCTGGGCTGTTACACTATTTTGGTGATGGAAAGGGTGGAGGGAGGGGTTTTCTCAAAAGCTTTCTATGTTCCTTTTTCTCAACCCGGCATCTACACTCATTCAGTCATCAATACCTCTGCAAGAGGGGCAGAGCTAGCCCTCCAAGTCCTCATTTCTGAAGGGAAAAAGAAAGACAGAATAATCTTTCTTGCCTAGACTCAACAATAGATACATCTAACTCATCCCTCCAATTGTAAAATTTGGAATGCTTAGACATGGAAGCTGATAAAAATAGTCATCAAATAGCGAAAATGTAAAATAAAAACACTTTAATGTGCATTATTTTAGATACAGGAATAAATAAAAGCACTTCTTATAATTAACAAATCAAGAGAAAGGTACAGCTGCAAAGTGTGGGTTTGCCAGATGTGTACCACAAAGGCTGTGGGAGATGTGAAGCATTGGGTTGGAACTGTAGTGGCTCACCAGTGGGAACCCACCAAGCTAGGTAGAGAGATTGTGGAGTTCTGAGAGTCTCCACAAGATAAAAACCCGTCAGCCATGGGCCACCAGTGCATGGCCCCCAGTGCATGGCCACCAGTGCATGCCCAGCCAGGCTGCTGGGGCAGAAGCTCAAGCGCTGGAACATTTAGCTTCTATTTTTTAAATATTTTCCACAACAAGTTTTCTTTATTATTATTTTGCTATACATATTCATGTATGCATATGAACAAATATGTAAACATACCCACTGAGTCTGATTTTCTCATTGTTTGTATGTATATGATTTCACGGTTTACCACTGTGCATTGGAGGGAGAATTAAGGGACTCATTCCTGGGAAAGGCTATATTCAGCAATCATTTACTGCCTATAGCTTTTTGTCTGTGGGTGGGAAACTTCTGTTGTCCAAGTTAATATGTCTGTTGATATTGCTAATGTTCTGGCTTTGTCTACTCTGCCATTCCTAGAAAAGACAGCGGCACTGCAGACTTCCTGATATTCTGTCTGAACAGTCTTTCTGTTATTTCTTCCACAATAGTCACTGAGCCATGGATGCAGGAGCTGTGATTCAGATGATTTATTTGTCACCAGGCCTCTCATTACCAGTTGATCTCTGCCTTGTGGCTAGGTTTGGTTTTCTATTAAAGGTCTCCACTTACTGTAAAGGAAGGCTTCCTTTGTGAGGGAGAATAGATACACTTAATCTGTGGGTATAATGGTAAGATTTAGAATGTAATAAGGAATTGTAAAACTAGATGTGCCATAATAAATTATTTGCTTAAGTGCTTCAGTTAAACTACTTTGTTTAGATAGATAGCTTCATTCAAATGTTACTTGTGAAATTTTGACAAAGGTATACAATCTGTGTTTTAATATTCACCATTTTCTCCCCGCAGTCCCCGGGATTCTTCCATCACATCTTCTACCCAATTCCAGCTTAGCTTGGAGCCTTCCTCCCAACAAGGAACTCAACCTACCCTTCCTGAAGCACACAGGTCTCCAAAAAGGAAGATCCCTGCATGGAGATGTTATTGGAGAGAGTTGGCATACAGACAATACATGGTTTTGACCCTACCGGGACTCATGCAGATCATATCTTTGTACTAATACTTCCAAAGACCAGATTCATCATGGAGAGGGGTTCTGAGGAAAGAGGTGTCTGGGAGCTGCAAAATGGAAGACCTGAAGCTAAATCATGGATCCAAGCTGATGTCCTGTGTTCTCCTTGAAATGGCTTTTCCAATCTGCTTCTCTCTATGGTCTGCTTTCGCTCTGGATATCTCATCTCCTTCAGAACACAGGTCCAATCTTCTATTTAACAGGTCAACCCCGACATTTACTCAAGTATTCCTTTTGGTTATCTAATGAATCAGTATTCCATGATCCCAGCCCTCTGTTTCTTAGGAGACAGTAAGCAAACATTTTTTCGTAATATTGTAAAAGAATTCAAAGATCTGTCTACCTTTGTTAAGCACAGATGGGTGAGACCCTATCCTTAAAATACCATTTTGACTGTGGCTGAGACTAACCTTGCTTTGACCTTGGCTGATCTTAAACTCAGTACTCTATCTGCCTTTGTAAATATAAGCAACAGCAACAACAACAACAAAATTATTTGGGTGGGATCTCCTATGATAACAATTCTCTAAATCTCTTAATTTCTTTCTTTAGTAATTTTCTAACTAATTGGCTCCCAGCCAACTTGTTCCTTTAGATTTAGAAAGCCCCTCATGTAATACATATTGTATCCTTACTTTTTGTAGAGTTCAGAAATTATATATTTTTGAATTCATGTATTTAGAGCTCTTTCCCATATCCTTAAGGCCTATCCCAGTGTTTACCATTTTGCTGAGACATAACCACATCCTTGACTCCTAAACACTGCTGCTTGATTATCTTGGAGTTATTAGTTTAATCAGTGAGGACATTGCTCAAAGAAGGAATGTAAAATATGTACATTATTGTACAAACAAGCCTTATGCCTACAACAGCCTTCGACACTCACAGAGGATCATCCTGGGCCCTGTCCCCAGGGCAGGAACCATGTCACTCTGTCCCCACCAAGGCCACAGCCAGGCTCCACATCTACCTACTAATTTATTTATTAATTTAGATCCGGAGTTCTATTAGTGCTGCAACAGCAGTCTCCTTTTCAACTTACATCATGAGATTTTAGTGTTCTACCCGCTACTTTTTCAATCCCATTAATTTTATTATGCACTATTGTTGTTATTGCTGTTATTGTTACTTATATCAAAAGACTCTAGTTTCCAAGAAGCTTCAACCAGAACATTTCATTTTAATTATGCTTCCCTGGACTTTCTTTTCCTGTTCTGCATCACTTGACTATCTGTTAGAATCATCCCACTCCTCAGTGTTTTTATTACTAATTGAACTTTTATTGGGAAAACAGAAAGTCTATTTTCCTACCAGTATTAAAAATACTACAATTCGCATATTCTCAGAAATAGTCTAATATTTTATAATAAAATATTACTAAGTAATCTTATTAAGATTACTAATCTTATTACTCTTAAATTAAAATTATAGTATACATGTTTTTATGTACCAGTCCATGTGTTTAGTAATCCAAGAGTAAATGACTCTTGTCGATGATTTTTTGGTCAAATAATGCATGTTAATAAGTACATTTTTGATAGAGTAAAATCACTGATAGTTGGAAATAACCTAGAATTTTGTTGACTACCTAGTACAGAAGCCACGGACACCAATTTTCTGTTATGCTGCAGTAACTACCCGCAGTTACATCGAACGGGTTACCTGGAAGGGAAGCTGAGGATGTATGGGAAGACAGCGAAAAGAGATGAAGACCAAAACAACATTGCTGTTTAAAGTCCCAAAGTTTAATGAGGGGAAAACCCTTCCCCCAAAGGCTGGAAGCTTCTCAGCAGAACCAGTTCAGTTGCTCTGCAGGTGGCTAGTGTTTCTCAGGTCCCTGGAGAACAATGGGCTTTGCTTTACCTTGATCTGAGCATTCCACCCTAGGTGGAAGGGATTATGGCTGACACAGGAGTTCCTGCTCAAAGGCTGGGAGAGGAACTTCACATTGGTCGATGTCATGTTCCTGCCAGGTGGCATAGCACCTCAATAAGGCTCTCTACATGCTGCAAACAAACCATCTGTATTACCTTTTAACAAGAATAGTTCATTAATAATAACATGTTCATTAAAGGGGTTTTTCACATATTACTACATTCTATTAGATTAAGACCCTTTTAAAAGGTATAAATTATAGAAAGAAAAAAGAAAAAAACTTTCTGGAAAGCATGACAAAACTCTAAGCTTGATAGTATAATTGTGATTTTTTTCATTTCTTTTTTTTATTAAAAAGGGGAGTAAAATTAAAGATTTACAGGGAAAATATTTCAAATAAAATAGAAGAGATACATAGAAAAACACCTTAAAATTGACAATTTTCATGGAAAATTAAAGAGTAAAGTGATTGTGATTTTTAACATTCCAGAAGTTTCTTTTCTATTTTCCCAATTTAAAAGAGGCTCGAAGTCCTCTTCTGGTGATGTGTGACCATATGAATCACATCTTTTCTAGATGCAGTGAAGCAAAGATGTTCCCATGCTTATATATAAAATTTATTAGTTGGACATAAACAGTGTTCACATAACACACAAATACTCCTGCTAGCAAATGGGTGTGTGGGTTAGGAAGAATATTGTCTATAGTAAATTTATACTGGCTGTTAATAATCAAGTGAGATCTATAATATAAAGTAAGATCTATACTTCAAACCTCAATCTTTCTCCACAGCATTCATTTCATTGCACAGCAGATAATACCTTGAGATTGATTTCACCACGTTGGATGTGAGTAAAAGGCAACTTTCACTGCTCTTTATTCTTTCTAAATGTTAAGATTTATGAAGACTGCACAATAGCCTGCTGGCTCTTCACAAGGCAGGCTTTCAAGAATACTCCGTGTTTGGTTTCTGTTCCCCAGGCAGTTGATCCATTATATATCGTATGTGTAAGTTATCACAACTATCATGTAAGTTAAATAACTATCATGACTAATCTTGTAATCCTCAAGTTTGAAGTATAATTTTAAAAGGTTGGACATCTGGTATGGAAAATTATGCAAGTAAGTTTCACCTTTGTTTTAGTTCGGTTTCCATTGCTGTGATGAACATGACAGCAACTTAGGAAGGAAAGGGGTTTGTTTGTTTGGTTGGTTGTTTGGTTGGTTGTTTGGTTGGTTGGTTGGTTTTGAATTTTTCATTTGTTTTCTTTTTGTTTTGTTCAGCTTTAGGTTACAGTTTATCATCTGAAAAGTCAAGAGAGGCAGTAAAGAGTAAAGGCAGGAAATTGAAGGCTAGACCTGAAGCAGGAACTGTAAAGGAAAGTTCCTTACAGATCACTCTACGTCACTTGCTGAGCCTGGTTGCTTAAACAACCAAAGGCTGTATGTCCAGTGGTTGCACACCACACTCTGGGATAGCTCCTCCAACTTCAATTATCAGTGAAGACAGTACCCACACCCTTGCCTCGAGGCCGATCTTATGAAGGCATATTCTCACTAAATCCTCCATCTTCACAGATTTGTCAAGGTTGTGTCAAGTTGACAAACACAGCCAGCAGAGTCTTCCATTACAACTTATTACCAAATTCTTACATTTAGCTCTATTTTGCTAAGTTTTGTCTATCATAAAGGAATAATAACTCTTATAGTAATTAAACACTAATGATCTAGGATACTGTAATTAATTAAATTTATTTAGTGAAAATGTGCTTCTGAATAAAAATTATCATAATAAATATTTGATATAATATATAGTAAAAAAAACACATACAGTGGTATTTACAAATTAGTCAAAGCATGGCTCTTGCTTTGAAATTATGCATCAGCATTAATTATGTTTTATATATACATGTGCGGTTACCAGTGACCAAAGCAAAACTGGCATATCATCTGATAATTTTTCAGGATGAACATCATAGATCTTGGAGAAATTTCTATACCGTGTAAAAAGCTGACAGGAACAGGTGTGCAGAGATTTTTCCACGGTTTCTCTGGAAGCTCTACATTCTTCCTCAGAGAGCAAGAGAATGCACATAAGAGAGGGGTGGGGCATGAATCCGGAAACATGCTGCTTAAAGTGAATGGATAGAGAAAAGTTTCTGGGGCATGGAGAGAAGTAAAGGCAGGAGCAGGTAAGGGACTGACCTTCTCAATGTCAGGATTTGAAAGAGGACAGTCATGATACTTCTTAAGATGTGAACAAGGAAAGCAGAGAGGAAAAATCCTTTTTCAAGCAATTGAGGGGGGAGAGAGAAAATGAGAGCAGGAACACAGAGAAATGACCTGCAGATGACAATCTGGATGGCCTTTCTAGGTGCTTCATTGTAAATCATTCCCAAAACTGATTAAACATTGTACTGTTCTCTGTAATGTGAATGGAACTGGCAATTTACCATAGGAACAATTTAAAAATATTTCTGGGCATATACCCAGAGGATTCCCCTGCATGCAATAAGGACACATGCTCCACTATGTTTATAGCAGCCTTGTTTATAATAGCCAGAAATTGGAAGGAGCCCAAATATCCCTCAAAGGAGGAATGGATACAGAAAATGTGGTATATTTATACAATGGAATACTACTCAGCAATTAAAAATAATGAATTCATGCAATTTGTAGGTAAATGGTTAGACCTGGAAAATATCATCCTGAGTGAATTAACCCAATCACAAAAGAATGCACATGAAATGCAATCACTGATAAGTGGATATTAATGAGCCCAGAAGCCCTAAATACTCAAGACACAAATAGCAAGTCAAATGATTCCCAAGAAGAAAGGAGAGGACCCTGGGCCTGTAAAGATTGCATCCAGTTTAGTAAAGAAACCGAGGGGGGAGGGGGAATGATTGGGGAAAAGTTGGGGGGGGGAGAGGAACTATGGGAACTATGGTGGGTGGGAACAGGGAAAGGGGAAAGCCTTTGGAATGTAAACATAGAATATAGAAAATAAAAAAAAATTAAAAAAAAAAGAAAAAAAATATTTGGGAAAATATGTGCAATTAGATTAATTTCCAAAATAGACTCTTGTAAAGTGTTCATTTTTGTATGGATTGATTTCTTTGATGACTTATTTGGTGATAATTTTCATGTTATATAGATTAGATTAAATTTTCATGTTATATAGATTAGATTAAATCATTTTCATGACTTTCTCTCCAAATGAACCAAGTTTTACATCTCTGTAACTCCATCCCTCGTCTAGACCATTTCCCTCATGTGTGTGAGGAGCACCAGTCATTTACTGCCTATAACTTACTGTTAATGAAAAGAAAACATCAAAATTTCAAATATCTCCTAATACAATTATATATGTCTTATCCAAGTGGCATTATTTTATGATGTAGTGAAATAGCAAATCTTAAAACAGTATGTAAATTGTTTTAAAATTAAGCATTCACAGCTTACAATCTCAAGCAGATTTTCAAATGCACATCAAAAGGCTGGAGAAGTGTGTGTGTGTGTGTGTGTGTGTGTGTGTGTGTATATGTGTGTGTGTGTGACTTGATGCACAATTTAAACTGATGCTGGGTTCTAAGATAGTTTAGGTATCTTAGACATGTTATCAGGCAGTTAAAGGCGCCCATTAAAACAACTTGTTATAGAACATAAGAACAGTATAATTGAGGATATTCCTATAAGTTCATGATTAGAAGCTTAACCCCTAATGTAGATGAATGTAGTTGTGAAGACAGGGGTCCCCTCAAGAACTGTTCTGGTCAAAGATGCTGTCTTCAAGGTTCAGATCATATAATTGTCATGGGAATAACTTTCTCATGAAAGGGTGGTTTCCCCCCAGCCATCTTTTTCTAGTGGTCTTTACCAGATTCTATACTTGATCATGGACTTCCTTGCCTTTATAAAAATTAGTTAAATATATTCTTGATTTTTTTTATCAGCAACCTAATCTGTGCACATTTAAAATATAAGAAACCTGACTCAGCCACAACAACTGCATTCATCTTTGGTACCAAATAGCAATCAGATCTTCAAGGCTGCCCAGCTCTTCTCCACTGAATTCTGAGCTCTCATTCAACTGAAACTGCCTCCCAACCACACCAGCTCAAGAAGCATCTTGTGATACTAGACGAATGAATGTTATTGGCATTGTTTTCAGAATGGTAAGTAAGGAGTGACTCCGGTTTCTCCTCCCTCTACTCCCAGTTCCTCCCCATGTTCCTTTCCATTCATACCTCCTTTCTATCTGTCACTAGAAATGAGCAGACTTCTAAGAAATAACAACAAAATAAAATATAATAAGATACAGCAAATGTCATCACATTGAAACTGTACAAGGCAAACCAATGGAAGCAAAGGGCCCAAGAGATGACACAGGAATCAGAGATTTACTCATTCTCATATTCAAGAGATCCTGAAAAATAATAAACTGAAAGCTATAATGCAAATGTGGAAGACCTAGGGCAGACTTGTCAAGGCCATGTGCATACCGTTTCAATCTCAACTGAGTCTCCCACATTTTTTAATTAATAGTATTTTGATGAGGAAGTAATCACAGAAAATGTATTAAAGTGACTCTGGAATTAAATTGTTTATAAGGATTTATTTTTATTATATATTAGCCATGCATATTATCTGTATGTGGACATACATTTGAGGACAAAGGTCCATATATGCCAGAAATTGAAATGTATTACCCTACTGAAGGTGGATATACAGGCAGTTGTGAGCTGCCTAGCATGGCGGGCTGACTACACTGCTTACTGCTAGCTGTTCACATTAGCATAGGTATGTAATCATCCCAAGTAACCACTCACAAGTGATTGAATAAAGAAAACAGTGTACGTGCAAGCAATAGGGCAACATTATATTGTTTTAGAAAATGTATAAATTGGGAGATGATGTGAAATGAAGTATCTGGACTAAGAAAAGCAAGTATTGAATGTTTTCTCTCCTCTGTAAACCTAAAACTCATATCAAAATCACATGTTGGTAGAAAAGGGGTGTACTAGGAAAGGGAAAAGAGGTGGGAGAAGGGAATTATACATGGGTGATTGATTTGAACAAAGTACCTTACATATGTATTGCAATGCCATAATTTAAGCCATTATTTTTTATGTAATTTCATCAACAACTTCAGAAAAGAGCTACATAAATAAAAGTCAAATAAATAAATAAATAAATAAATAAATAAATAATAAAGGACTTAATGTGAAGGTGTTTTAAAAACTATTAAAGCATGACAATAGTCAGAGGTTACTACCAAAAATCCTCTAAAGATAGAAAAGAGAAATCTGGAGACTGTTTCTGTATTTGGAAGAGAAAATCTAAAAATAAATGCATTCTAGCATGAACATAAATGCTAATTACCACGCTGCTTCCACGCTGGTTTCATTTGATGTGATTGACAGGACTTCTTTATGTTCTATAGCAGTGGGTCTGAGCCTGCAGATGTAGACACCTTAGGGTCACGTGAGCTTTGCACAGGTGTCACATACCAGTTATCATGCATGTCAGATATTTACATTATGATTGATAGCACTAGCAAAATTACAGTTACGAAGTAGCAAGAAAACTAATGTTATGGTTGGAGTCACCACAACCTGAGGGATTATATTAAAAGGGTCACAGCATTAGGAAGGTTGAGAACCACTCACTCCTCTATTGGGTGCTTCCAAATCACTGCCTGTACAAATTCCAAGCTGAGTGACTTTTGCCAGGCATGAATATGATAGGCTCAGCCAATAAAAGAGTGAAGATGGCACACACAAATCTCAATCTTCAGATTGCACTATTTCACAAGGTATTTGTAACACTTTCTTTATTCTTGAGTTGGAATCTTTATATATTTTGGACTTTTCCAAGAATGAGCTATTTTATAACTTCCCCTTTCACTGAATACATTCAGTCATATACATATATATTCAAAACTCATACCTATATAATATCCTAGAACATAAGTGCCCCTAAAGTTCATCAAGGAAAATGAAACTATAAATGTTTGAAACAATATATTCCATAGCAAATAATTTAATATTTGTATTATATTCCTAATTTATTCTAAGGACATTATCCCAGCTATCTTATATTACTTTGTTCAGAATCCCAAGGACAGAGTAAGTGAGATAAAAGTTATATGTTCTTAGGCTGAGTTGTAACAATTTTTTTTAACTTAGAAAGTTTTCAGAATATATATAACAGTTAATTGGTTAATTGTTTCATTTTAGCTTGATATATTATGGATTTTCTCATAGTCTTAGTGTAGTTTCAAACAAATTAATAATTAAAGATGACATTTCTGAAAAACTATAGTCAGACATAAAGATAACTACCATCAATATCTCTTAAGTTTCTTTTCAGGCTACAGTGATAGATCAATGTAAAGAACCATGAGATTTGATATTCAGAGAAAGTTTCTAAACAAACTTTAAAGATCTGCCCATGTTTTTATGAATGCAGACAGATGAAAAGCTACATAGGCATTGATGCTTCATCCAACAGAGATGTAACAGAAGAAGATGATAAGAATATTGTAGAGGTATAAAATCAACACTAAATCCCAGAGTTTATTTTGGAGACAGTATTCCTGCCTACATGCTAATGAGTGTTCTCACAAAATAATGACAATACTGAGTGTATCAACAATGCATTTGTTTTCCAGATTCCAAATGTATGAACATTCAACAATAAATAGCTGGCAGGTAAGGGCTCAAAACATGATATGAATTCATTTTATGTTCACGACAAAATTCATAATTAGGCACCAGCCTCAAAATTTCCAGAGAATAATTGGACTATAGGAAAACAACAACAACAACAACAACACTAAATACTTCATTTTATAGATAGATAGATAGATAGATAGATAGATAGATAGATAGAAATAGAGATACAGATATAGATATATTATGGATTTTCTCATAGTCTTATTGTAGTTTCAAACAAATTACTAATTAAAGATGACATTTCTGAAAAAATATAGTCAGACATAAAGATGACTACCATCAATATCTCTTAAGTTTCTTTTCAGGCCACAGCGATAGATCAATCAATGTAAGGAAACATGAGACTTGATATTCAGAGAAAGTTTCTGAACAAACTTTAAAGGTCTGCCCATGTTTTTATATATATATATATATATATATATATATATATATATATATATATATATTTGCAAGAACAAAAGTTCTTCAGCCCCATCATGTCCACTACTACCACAGCCCATCATGGAAGAACTAAAGCCACATAAGCTCTGGAGGTTGATCCTGTCTCAGTAAAGAATTCAAATAAGACTGCAGCCCTGACTATGAGTTTGATCAAGCTTCATATGAGATATTTTAACAAAAACATTAAACTTCACCTACATTCTTATTACAAACAAACAATTAAACAATCATTGGCTCATATAAGTTGTTAACTTTTAATTTCCAGGAAAAAAAACTCATGCAAGTTGTTTTCCATGTGTTCTAATAATGAAGCACTAATTTCCATTAATGACATTTGTTTTTACTAACAGCTGACGTCCACAGATCCTGAATATATTCAAATATATAACAAATATACATATAAAGCCTTCAGTTGATGCTCAAAGGTGAAAGGTAAGTCCCTGTTGCTAAAGACAGCATGAGCTTCAGATACAGGGCCCAGAAATCCCTAAACTGGAACCTACCTAAAATTCTCCTGAATTTTTATGGAATCAGTAGGGACAGTGAAAAGACAGAGAGGTACTGAACTTGAAAGAGAGCAAGGAAGTGTGTGTTTAAGACTTTGAAGGGAGTAAATGGAGGGGCGAAATGATGTGGTTGTAATCTCAAAATTATAAAAAAACATAAATTAAAACTTTTATAATTAAAATAATCACAGCATTGCAATGTAATAATGCTGTAAGAAGCAACCAGACAGAAGCCATTTTGAATACAGCTTCCATTTTAAATGGGGATCAAATAAAGTTTAAATTCCCAAGACTTCCCTGAATAACTGATATCATGCTTGTCAGAGAGAGACATGTATATAGGTAACATATCCTGAATGACAAACTGAATGCTAGACAGGTCGCCCCATGTCAGCTGAACAAACCAACCAATTAAGAACAGGATAAATATACCACATAGAGAAATGATACTAAGAAAGTCCTCTCTCCTTAAATTCTGATTGGTCAAGAAATGCAACTATAACTTGACAAAGATGTTTGTGGTTTTCAAAAGAGTCACATTCTGGTTCAGAGCTGCAGTTTAGCTCCCAAATTGGTTCTGTTTCCCTGATCTGATCAGTAGCAGCTTGATAATAATGAATTTTTGTTACTGTATTGACCTGGTATTTGAGTTGTATTTGATCTATGTGGACCCCACAACAATGCAAATTCAAAATTTTCCATGTTTCAAAATTCTTCATTTTCCTTAAAAAGGAGAAAAATAAAACAAGGAACAAAGACATGTTTCCAATCATTGAGCAATTGCTTAGCACCCAAGAGTCCATGAATTTGATCCCCAGCATGAGAACAATAAGAAAACAAATGTCTCAATTAAATTCTCTAACTAAAATATTATTGGGAATGGTATGATGTATTGTTTATAATAAAAATATAGTAAGTTTTGGTGTTAAAAAACACAATTTCACTTTAGCTATAGCTTTTACATGCTTTAAGACACATACGTGTAGAGAATAATAGAATTAAATCATCCATAAAGAAAAAACATTTTATAAATTGACAACAGAAAAGAATTGTTTACCAAAAACATAAAAAAGAGAGATAAAGTCTGAACTGTAAAAAAAAGACTAAAGAAAAAAAATAAATACATAAATACATGAATGAGTTGTCATATATTTTTAATTTAATCTAATAATGTATCACTGTTAATATAATTTAAACCTTACTAAATAAAAGACAATCCTGTGCAACATTTCAGAATTATTCTTTCTGTGACATACTTTAATGACACAATTTTGACAGAACCATAACGCAAGAAATCTAGTGCCCAGTGTTCCTGGATTCATTAGACAACCATTATTACAGATACCTTGATATCTCTTTACCACATGACATTCAAAAAAAATTAGTCAATATCAACATCCTAGTCAGATTTCAATAATTTTCCACTAAAAGTTAAAAGAAATTACCATGTTCTATTATTCTAATAGGAAGTCTAAATTATTATTTTATATTAATAACACTGAACTAAGGAAGAAGGGAAAATGTATGAATGCAGTATGTACAAAAGATGAAAATCTTAAATGAAAACCATTAAGACTAGTGGAGGACTAATTTCCATATTAACTTATATTGAACATGGAGAATAACACTAAACAAAATGAAGAGAGCATAATTTAGCATAAAAGTGTATTGTATTTTAATAAGACTGTGTAGTAAGTACAGTAAAAGCTAGAAAGATGAAATATGAACATTTTTCTTAATGAATTTAAAAATTGACAGAATATTGATATAATTAAACATTTAAAAATAAAATTTGAGGAATTTTACAAAGGAATACTGTGTGTTCTCAGAAAAAAATATTTAGGGCCTTACAATTAAACCAAATTTAGATATTCTTAGTTGCTTACAAAGGGGAAGAGGAAAAAGAAAATTTTCAAAATCTGTTTGAAAAATACATGTGAAATGAAAATTTACTCACTAAGAGGGAAGATCAACTGCTCGCATTTTTGTACAGTGGGTATTTCCCCAGAAAATACATTCTGAAGAAAATTCTGGGAGTTCATATTTTCTAAAGTGGTACAAACCATGAATACCATATTAGTTGCACAAGTAATGAGTCTCAGAGTGGAGAGTATTTTTCAAGAAGCATTTTGAACAAGCTTCCATTTTTTATCTTCTATGATTTCTTACTGCACTCCTCAGGAGTTTTTATGTGGAAAGCTATATTAATTTCTGGAAGTCCTTTCGTCATAAAAAAAATGGAAAAACTATCTTTTCCTTACACTGAAACTCTGATTAAAAGCTTTTGTCTATAAGATATGAAATTCCCTGCACTTCTGGTTGCATATGATTGAACAAAGTGTAGTTACATGCAGACATATAATTACATGCCAAAATAAAACTGAGCTTAGCATCCTCTCATAAGTAATGCAGCATTATGAAGAGAAAAAAGTCTGTGCTCAGTGAATGTTGTATACATACAAGATCATTCTTTTTTTTTTTTCCAGTGCAAATCAAGGTTAGTCTTTTTATTCCAGTATTTGTTTTTATTCTTTTTTTATTGGATATATTCTATATTTACAATTCATTTCCCTTTTTCTGGTTCCCCACCCACAAAGGTCCCACATGCCCTTTTCCCTCCCCCTGCTCCCTCATCCGCCCCCTCCCACCTCACTGTTCTTGTACTCTCCCACAATGATGCTTTGGTCCATTCTAGCACCAGTGTCCACTCCTTTCTTCTTGTGAGATATCACTTGGTATGTGATTTATGTCTTTGGTGTTCCAAGCCTCTAGGCTAATATCCACTTATCAGTGACTGCATACCATGGGTTGATCTTCGACAAAGAAGCTGAAAACATCCAGTGGAAAAAAGATAGCCTTTTCAACAGATGGTGCTGGCTCAACTGGAGGTCAACATACAGAAGAATGAGAATTGATCCACTCTTATCTCCTTGCACTAAGCTCAACTCCAAGTGGATCAAGGACCTCCACATAAAACCAGACACACTAAAACTAATAGAAAAGAAACTGGGGAAGACCCTTGAGGACATTGGCTCAGTGGAAAATTTTCTGAACAGAACACCAATTGCTTATGCTCTAAGAGCAAGAATAGACAAATGGGACGTGATAAAATTACAAAGTTTCTGTAAGGCAAAAGACACTGTCAAAAGGACAAATCGGCAACCAACAAATTGGGAAAAGATCTTCACCAACCCCACATCCGACAGAGGGCTAATCTCCAATGTATACAAAGAACTCAAGAGGTTAGACCCCAGAAAACCAAATAACCCTATCCAAAAATGGGGTACAGAGCTAAACAGAGACTTTTCACCTGAAGAAATTCGGATGGCTGAGAAACACCTTAAAAAATGTTCAACATCACTAGTCATTAGGGAAATGCAAATCAAAACAACCCTGAGATTTCACCTCACACCAGTCAGAATGGCTAAGATTAAAAACTCAGAAGACATCAGGTGTTGGCGAGGATGTGGAGAAAGAGGAACACTCCTCCACTGCTGGTGGGAATGCAAGCTGGTACAACCACTCTGGAAATCAGTATGGCAGTTCCTCAGAAAACTGGACGTGATACTTCCGGAGGATCCAGCCATACCACTCCTGGGAATATACCCAGAAGATTCCCCAGCATTCAATAAGGATACATGTTCCACTATGTTCATAGCAGCCTTATATATAATAGCCAGAAGCTGGAAAGAACCCAGATGTCCCTCAACAGAGGAATGGATACAGAAAATCTGGTATATATACACAATGGAGTACTATTCAGCCATTAGAAACAATGAATTCATGAAATTCTTAGAGAAATGGATGGAGCTGGAGAACGTCATACAAGATCATTCTTAATGAAAGCGTAATTTGTCAAATGACCCATGGTTAAGGACATGCATAAAACACTGGTTCTGTATATATTGTAAAGAGTTAACTTCCATTATTCATATTCTCGATCTAGCATCAATTCTGCAATATATCTCTTAGTTCTGTAATATATACCTAATTTCAATACTTTCCTGAGAAACTAGATAGAAATATAAAATCTATACTCTGTTAGATTCCTTTTTAGTCAGTTTGTGCTTCTATAGCTAATTCCAAATGTGTGCTAAACTCTATAATTCTTGATTCTTCAACAATTCACCTCCATTTACTAGTTTAATGTCAACTTGACAAAAGCTAGAGTCATTCGTAACTAGTAATCTCAATTGGAACAAGAAGCCCACCATACTGGCACATGGAAAAGCTCATGGCTCATTTTTAACTTAATGATTGATATAGAAAGGCCTATATCATTATGCACTGGGCCACCTCTGGTGCCAAATTCTACATGACTGTGGAGGAGTTTCTGTGACACAGTTCTCACCCCTGGGTCAGAGACAGCAGGGCATGGGCCTTCACAAATGTTGACAGTTGCTAGGAGTAAGGCTTTTTTATTTAACAGCGTATAAACATTTTTCTGCTCCTCCATCAGGTAATATTCTCTGTGCTAAGGTTAGTGACTCCATGAAATAGTACGAATCTAGGGCGCAAGAATGTGTTCGTCAACAAAATGGTAAATGCTATGATCTTCAAGACAAACCTTTAAGAAAGAGCTCTGAAATCATTAGTTCAAGAATGTATAATTTCCCAGCTATGCAAGCTATAAGGATGCAATATGAATTGTATGAGGGACATAAAAGAACAAAGGTAGCTGCACTAATGAGCCAGCCTGTCAGAAAGATACAAAGATAAGCATATTTCTGAATTCAAGGTCAACTTGGGACAGAGCAAATTTAGGACATTACATGGTGGGAATGGTGACTGCAGAGCAGGATCCCATCCAGCTAGTTTACTGTCTGTGCTTAAAAGAGCAGGCAGATTCCTGAGTTTAAGTTTAGCCTGGGACAGGGCAAGTTTAGATCCAGACATCATGTGTATGGTAATCTCAGAATGGGATCCCACTCAGCTAAATTTATTGGTTGTGTTTACAAAGGCAGGCAGACCTCTGAGTTAATTTGCTATGTCAAAAAATATTATGTAAGAACAGTCAGAGAATGTACCACGAGGGGGATAAAATCTGGAGTATGAAAAATATATATTAAATTTTTTTTAAAAATGTAGTTGCTACCCTTTTAAGAATCAGATGGTAGGGTGCTCATAGGTTAAGAGCACTGACCGCTCTTGCAGGGGTCCTGATTTCAATTCCCAGAAACCACATGGTGGCTCACAACACAACCATCTGTAATGGGATCTGATGCCCTCTTCTAGGGTGTCTGAAGACAGTGACAGTATATGCACATAGAATAAATAAATAAATCTTCAAAAAAAGAATCAAGGGGCTGAGGTCATAAAATGATGATTCATGGAATAATCAAAGAGAACCTGGTATAATGATTGAATTGATATGTAAATAAAAGACTTTGCTTTGGTCTGCATGTTTGGAGCTATTCAGATGTATACCTAAAATCGGTCATTAACAGAAGACAGAGCTTCCACTCTCAAACACCCCTTCCTCAGGATCCCTTCTCCGAGCTGAGGCTGGTCCTTGGCACTCTGGGATGGTAATCCTGGGTGCTATAAGAAGGCAGGCTAAGCAAGCCATGAGGAGCAAGCCAGAAAGAAACATCAGGTCTTGACTGGCATTGCTTCTCTGACTTTCCTGACTAATTGAACTACAAACCTTGAAGCAAAATACATGCTTCCTTCATCAATTTGCTTTCAGCCATGATGTTTCATAACAGCAATAGTAGACCTAAAACACTATCCTAGAATTTCTTTGCCTTGCTAAATATTTCAGTTTTATGAGTTGCTTTCTTGATAGAGGCAAACCAGACCTTTAATCCTTTATTGTCTTCTCTTCCATAGCTCATGCGTACTGCAATTGTTCTGAGACTTGTCTCCATTAATGCCATAGGAAGGTTCAGGTGTACTTTCCCCTTATCCAACTGCATGTCATCATCCTGATATTTTATACCACAAAGTGTCCATCATCTCTGTGATATATAGTAAGTCATCCCTTTGGCTATTGATCCATAGAAAAGGAAAGTCAGAAAGGGAGAAATGAGACACAGTGTTATCATTCTTTAAAAGAATTCTTACTCCCCCTGGTATTGTGAATCTTTGTCACCATTTTAAACTCAAGAACAAAAATTTCTAACTCAAATGATTAAAATATAGGAATGGAGAGTATGGAATTGTCAAATAAATTGCATTGGCATGAGTAAAATGGTCAGCGCTTTACTTATCCCATTGTTTGAAGACACTCATAGATCTCCATAGACTGATCTATCACCTCTCGGATGTCACCTATTTGAGACATCAATGACCTAGCATCAAATGGTTTCATCTCCACATTAGCACTTAATTCATAGATAGATAGATAGATAGATAGATAGATAGATAGATGGATGGATGGATGGATGGATAGATAGATAGATAGATAGATAGATTATTGCACATGGTACCCAACAAAACAATTTTCATGCCTAGGATACCAAGATAAACTATGAACTAAGGAAGTACTAATATATTTTAGGGATCAGAAAGCAACTTGGCACTGCTAGCTTTATTTCCCACATAGAGGCAATTGGAAACTTAATTTGCCTCCCGAGTCTGATGATTGAGTTAACCCTGAGACCCACATAATGAAAACACAGAACTAATTATCTGAAGTTTTCCTTTGACCTCCACATGCAGGGCCATCCATAGACCAAAGAAGCAAGCATGCAGAATAGGTAAGCAAATATAATCATTTAAAAAAAGAAATCGCATTTTCAAAAATTCATACAATATACTGTTGTGGGAAATATTTAAAAAGTAGAACCAGCATATTCCCACGTTTGTGCCTCTGTTCCAGTGGCCTGGGTGGCCATGCACTGGCAGGCAATAGCCGACCTGCTTTGATCTTGTGGACATTCTCACTTTGAACTCCACAATCTCTCCATCCAGCTCGCTAGGTTCCCACTGGTGAGTTCCCACTATGCCAACCTGTCCTTCAAATCCCCCGGGGCCTTTGTGGTACTTCTGGCAAACCCTCCCTTGGCTTTCATAACTTTCCATCTTGAACTGAGATGAGCGAGCGGTTGTGTGAAGGAAAATGCAACACAAACTTAGCTCCGAAACGATAGTAACTCAATCTCTGGGCACAACAACTAAAACCTAATCTTACAAGCCTTATTAAAATCTGATCCCTCTGATGGCAGAGACTTGCAGATCTGTTGCTGCCGCTGGTAGCTATGGCGAACTGGGTCTCTGTAGGAGACGCTGGGGAAGGTGTGGAGGGGGCAGGACAGAAAAAGAACAGAAAGCCAGGACAACAGTTGTTCGAGGCCCAAGGTTTAATCTGCAGGGGGGTGGGGATGTGACAATATAAGGCTTTTTGGGGCGAGTCCCTTCCCCCAAACTCCTGGCTCCACTGTTCCACACTGCTCAGTGGTAGCCTGCATGAATCAGGAAACTAGGTCTAGCAGATCAAAGCAGATCAGCGATCCACCCCAGGCTAGCTCAGGTGTTAGCTAGTGGCTCACGGGTAATAAATAGGAGGCTGTATTGTTCTAAGAAGAACAAGGGGCCAGAACTTCAAGGCTGAGAGATAGTGGCTATCTTGAAGGTTCGGACCCTCCCCCTAAAGGCGGGGGTGGCGGGGGGCGGGGAACACATGCCATAATACCAGGAAACTCTAGCTGCAGCATCTTGCCCCTCTGCTGTCTCGTTCCAAAATGAAGTCGTTCTCTCCTTCTTTCTCCCTTCCTCCTTCCAACCTGGAAGTCCCACCTACTCAACCAGCGATTGTATCCTCTATTCATTAGGGGACTGGTTCACAAGCACAGCACCAGGCCCATCCACGGCAATATACTTCACCTAATATGAGACAGTGACAAATGATCTTGCCGCTTACTCAAGAAATCCCACAGAGAGCATGAATGAAAGCAAAGTCTGGCAATGAGCTCTCTTACCTTTAAGTGCTGTGGAGCATGACTTCTGAACCACTGGCATGGACGATGTAAACATTCTCAAGTTTCTATTTGCTCTGCTCTATCAACAAGACTCAGTACAGATCAGAAGAGTTTATAGCTATCTCACTAGCTGTGTGGTACTACCGTCTAAGTTTTGTTCTTGGAAAGAAGGAACAGTCACTGGAGTAACTGTAAGATGCACTTTGGATGGAAATTTTACTAAATACCTAACAAATTGACATTACAGATAGAATTCTCCATATGTCAGACCGTATTCTATCATGTATCCAACCAATAATCTTTATAACTTTCCCTCACTTATTACTGTATTGATAAGTTTATACCAGTGTTTCAGGATAAATATGAAAAGAATATATAATTTTTATTCTGCAAGTGACATAGATGCTTAAAGTGACATGGAAATTTGAACCTTAACTGTCCCTCTACATCCACATGGCTTGAGGGCCCAAAGGCTGCCAAAATCTCCTTCAATTTGCTTAGTGTTTTTCCATGTGTCTTCTTCTTGCATTCATTTTCTTTTTTAATAATGCAAAGAAGCAAATATGAAGACTATCATTATTATACAAATAAAACTCAATCATAACAGGATTTAAGCATTCACAACTAATACCAGATTTATAAAAAGTAGTTAAGATAGAATATAAACTTTTGTCAAAATAATCTTGCAACATATTACAGAAGTTATTGGATTGTTTGTAAAGCAAATTTTATATCGCTTTGGGAATTAAGATCGGGAAATAGCCACTTTGGGATAGGATTTCAATTATTTCAACATGTGCACTAGTTTTGCCTTTGGGAAAGATAGGATAAACTGATATGCAACATTTTATAAATTGATAACAGAAAAGAATTGTTTACCAAAAACATAAAAAAATAAAAATTCTTATCGCCCTCTAAGAAAAACTAAAACATCAAATTATGCATATTTTTAGAAAGATTGCCAGCTAGATAAAATTAATTTTATGGGGACCAATGCTTTATGTCAAATGTGAAATAATTAGGAAGATGATTTAATATATAAAATATTCCTCAAAAGTGAAATCAGAAAGAAATTGATATATAGACATACATGTGCTGCCTTTTATGTTGCCTAAGGTCGTTGACTTCCCCAAGAAAGAAATATTTAAGTCTTTCTCACTAAAATGTTATGATAAGTATCACTTAGATGAATGGAGAAAATTGATTCCAAAATGACCATTTTTTTTTCAAAATAATATATGTAACTCAAAAATGATGATTTGCAACTATTTCTGACAGGTAATATAGGACTATATGCTAATCAATAAACTTCAACAGGAATGAAATTTCACAAACAAGTTAAGAATAATGGAGGAAAATTATAATGTCTTCATGTACTTGAAGAAAATTTTTACCTATCCAAGCTAATGGAAGATAATATTCAGAAAGAGATATATTGCAGTTAACACGGGGAGGGAAAAGAGATGTGGGACCTTTGGGGGACAGGGAACCAGAAAAGGGGGAAATGAAATGTAAATATAGTATATATCCAATAGAAAAAAAGAATAGTAAGCACCTTCCTTGTCCTGAGAGCTTTTCACACAGCACTCAGTGAAGAGTAGAGTGACAGGGTGGTTCTGGATTCCTTGCAAGGTAGGGAAGAAATAAAACCTGTGACTATGTCAGAACTAGACAGGAAACAGATGGCATAGAAATAGCACAGAGGCACAGGAAGAGGCACCATCTTCAGTTCTGTGTGTCAGCTCTGGAGGAATGCTGGAAAATTCATGTTAATATCACTTTAAAAACAAAACAAAGCCAGGAGTGGTGGCGCACGCCTGTAATCCCAGCACTTGGGAGGCAAAGGCAAACAGATTTCTGAGTTCGAGGCCAGCCTGGTCTACAGAGTGACTTCCAGGACAGCCAGGGCTACACAGACAAACCCTGTCTCGAAAAAACAAAAAAAAAAAAAAAACAAAAAAAACAAAAAAAAAAAAACCCCAAAAAACAAACAAACAAAAAAAAACCAACAACAACAACAACAACAACAACAACAAAGTTAGACACTCATTCCACAGAAAACACTGTAACTGGATTTCATTGCATAAAAATCTAAAATAATATCTGAATGCATTTCTTTTAAACAATTTAAACATTTCAGTGAAAGAAGTTATTGATAAGAAGTAATTTTGAGCATGTAATACCTTCCTTTGTAGGTTATCTCAAACATTTTAAGAATTATGCTAGTTAACATAAACTGCAAATTTATTCCGGAATTGTTATTATACATTGAATTTGGTTTTAATGAACTTATAAAAATGTAATGACATCCATGTAAATATTCAGGATTAATTTTACTAATTATTCTGAATATTGTTGGCTTATAAAACTAACAGCATAATGACTGTATTTACCTATGAAACTAATTATCAAAAACTATGTCTTTTAACAAATTATATTTCTTATAAGTACAAATTTGCTCATCAATTTTTTTATAATTATGCTGCTTTTTTGATGTTGGTATAGTTTCAATATTAGCCTATAAAAACTAACACTGAGGACTCAACAGTTAAAACTTCCTGCTGATCTTTCAGAGGACCATGCTTTGGATCTCGGCATCCATGTTAGTAGTTTATAACTACTACAACTCCAGGCCTAGGGGATCAGATCACTGAATGAGGCCTTAGCAGGCCTCCACATAAATATATATATGTATGTACACATAAGGGTATATGTGCATAACAATAAAATTTTTAGAAAATAAGAACTAACATGATCTTGTTATTTAAAATATATAATATCAAAGCATCGCTTCCTATATAGACACCTGGAGCTGGCTCAGTAGGACCTGTTTTGCAGAGCCATGACTGAACTTTGTCTAGGAAATGTTCATCTTTAGAGTCTACCTTCATGGTAGACTTTGCATAAGATAGTATACCACAAACTCCCAAGGAACAGTTTGGTAGAAGAGGTGAATTGATATTTTAAAAAGTGTGCATGCTGCACCTTAGAGAGAAAGAGCTGAATAAAAAAAAGACACCGAATACAGCATTCTCTGCAGAGAAGCAGCCAGGAGTAAACTAATAACTGGCCCCAAGCTGCACTGCTTGCTCACTGGAGACTCCACCACTGACAGCCGCCAGCAGCACACATGGTTCTGGTTACAAGTATTCACAAGAGCAGCCTGGAGAGACACAAGATGAGGGACTTGCACTTGCAGAGAGATGGCTGAAGTAACACATCTATGTAGCAGGGGTGGAGTGTGTCATCACAGTAGGGCTGTGATTTGCCGTCGGCGCCATGTAGTGAAGGACCTGGAAAGAATCCACTCCCTCCCTCCACCATCTGCCCGAGAGAGAGAACATAACAAGGTGGACCAGTTTTCCCAGCTAGGGAGAGAACTTTCTTCAGGTTCTATGCTCTCCACGCTGCCTCAACCGTGAAGCTCGGAAACCACGTTCTTCACTCTCTTGGTTTCCTGAATTGCTTAGGAAGTTTCAACAAGAAAACAGGTGTTAAACAAGGCCTGTCACGCCAGTGTCTGCCAGCGCTTGTGATTTTGTATGTTAAGTAAATAGTAAGAGAAACTACTAGGTCTCTGAATGTGTGTAGAACTCAAAACCCACTACGTTCAGGTTTTTAAAAGGACAAAATTGAATCTGGGGACTTTCTATCCTGGCTGTGTTAGCTTTTTGATAGCAGACATATTTGGTTGAACTACAAATCCCATAATGCCCTTTCTAAAGCCATACCCAATACTTAGTTAGATTGTGAGATATTCTTGAAGGAGAGTTGAATGACATGACGAAAGTGACCAGTGACCATTTTGTTGCAAACATGCCTTCTCTCAACCAGTCCACTGATGGTGGTCTAGGCACCACTGTGAAGCAGTTTTGCAGAGATGATCACAGTTTCTAATCAGTGAGTTAGGGGTAAATCAATCAGTGGATCACGCGCTTGTGGAAGGATGGAGAGGATCCAGCCTTGAGGGTGCGTGCCTCTCTGAGAGCAGATGCCAAATAAACGCAGGCTTTGCCACTGCGATTAGATTTTCTGCGGTCCCCCCCCCCGACTCCACTCCCTGACTTCCTAAGGGGTTTGGCTTCGTGTTTTCAATATGAACAATTACATAGCTCGGATTGAAACACTGTACTAGTAATTAGTAGTTTGTCAGACAGTATATATCACATGGTCACGTGGATGGAACAGGAGAAATGGGGTGAGAGTAAACACAGTATTTAAAAGAAGCACCGTAACCTTATTCAGCTTTATGGGGAAATGTCATTGAAGATTTTACCAAGCAAAAACTATTCAGGTAATCTTTAAAAAAAAAAAAAAGAAGAAGGTAGAACAAATAAAACAAAACAAGGCAAAAATAATAGAAAAGCAATTCAACAATTCACCATGTAACAAGATCTTTTGTAAGATGCACAGAGAAGACGCAACCTTCAACTATTTTCATTTAAGGCATTGGACTTTGTGTGAATTTTAAACAAAAAATGTCCTTGACTTGCTTCCCGTGAGCAACAACAAGCAGAAAAATTTCCAAGAACGTGCCAGAAATTGTAAGTTAATAAATTGACTGCAGGGGAAAATGAAGTACATGACACACAGAAAATCAGAAATAATCGAAGCCTGGTTTGATTGAGTATACAGATCATGATGAGGATCCTCAGAAGTGTGTTTGTGGAGAGTGTAAATTAAAATACCACAGGAATTCCACTGCACAGTTCTGAATGTAAAAGTTATTACTTATATCATAAATTATGTATAATTCCTGTTCTATAATATGGCATCAGTCAGTCATCATTAAAAAAATTTATGATTAATGGGAAATGTCTCAATCAAAGATACCAAAAATAAATTGTCCTAGGTTGATATATGCACAGGAACAATCATTTTGGATTCAGATTGTGAGAACATGCAGGCAAGGGAAATATTAACTTTTTATGCAGGTATCCTTAAAAGAATGAGTTATTTCTAGAAGCAAGAAACATCAAATTTATGTACCCCAAACATAACAGGAGAGTAGCTCCAGATAAAGAAAGAGATGGTTTTATTTTTATTTATATTGTCTTAGGGTAGATGTATATATATATGTGTGTGTATGTTGTCAAGAAACAGAAGACTAGAGGGATTTTTAAAATGGAAATGATTAAAGCAGATTAATACATCCAAATTCCAATGGTAATTTTAGGCATGCTATCTTTAACAGATTAATAAGGTCATTAATTTTGAATATAATCTTAAAAGTAAAATAAAAAAAGTTAAGACAGAAATATTACTACAAAATTTAAATTTTGCAAAATTTAAGAGATATTATGAATACAACATGATCACAATAATCTTTTACTTTGCCTACAATCATAAGAAGCTCTGAGAAAATTTTTTTTGATGCATCAGCTCCTCACGTGGGCCTACAAAGTAACCGAAAGCATAATAAAGCACGGTGCCTGTGCTTCGTTCTGCATGTCCTGTCGTACAAGTCACATACTTAGCATTGTGGGGATTTTAATCAGACAAATATCTATGAAGAAATGGAAGACATACTTTACCTACTCTAAGAGTGATATACAATGATAAGAGAAATAAATCCACATATCTTACTACAGATTTTAATAATGTCCTCTCTGATTCCCTAGAAGTCTCATAAATCTGAAGTCATTTAGGGTTCCACAAATACCAAAGGCATATAATACAGACACCATGCCAACTCCCTGACCCTCCTTCTCCCTAGATAAACAAATGGTAAAAAGAAAACTTTGATGGAATGTCAGAGAAGCTATACCCTGGCTTAGGGATGAACTGCTGAGAATCAGCTTGTCCTGACAAGCAACAAAGACTTCTTCAGGGTATTTGACAGAAGCAAAACTGAAACGATGGTCACTCAGGAAAATCCTATATGTGAATACTTAATCGTGTGTGTGTGTGTGTGTGTGTGTGTGTATGTGTGTATATGTGTGTGTGTGTATTGTACAGTATATTTGCTACTCAATTTCTTCCTTTACTTCGTTTTAAAGTGACTAGAGTACATAACCCAAAGATGAACGAAGGTATGTTGACTTTGTTACTCTAATCGGTGTAGAACTTGATTAGAACTCTATCCTTTTAATTGAATAGAAAGGAGAAAGTAAACTGAGCAGCTGAGGACAAGAACCCATCACCCTTTGCTTCATAACTGGGTGAAGTGGAGACAGCCATCTTCTATTCCTACCCCAATCTCCTGCCATAATGGACAATATACCTTTGAACTCTTTTGAACTGCAGGCAAAGTCAACTCTTACTTATCTTCTTTTGATGAGGTGTATTTTGGTAGTCAGATAAAAAGTAACCACAGCATCCAAGACTTGTGATCCTTTGGCTGATTTTGTGTGTCAACTTGACACAAGTGAGAGCCCTCACAGAGAAAGGAGACTCCTTTGAGGAAATGCCTCTGTGAGATCCAGCTGTAAGGCATTTAGTGATCAAGGATGGGAGTGGTGCCATTCCTGGGCAGGTAGTCCTGAGTTCTATAAGAAAGCAAGCTGAGCAGGCCAGGGGAACAGGCTGGTAAGCAGCTTCTTTCCATGGCCTCTGCATCAGCTCCTGCCCCCAAGTTCTGGCTCTGTGTGAGTTCCTGTCCTGACTTCCTTTGGTGATGAACAGCAACACTAAAGTGTAAACTGAATAAACCCTTTCCTCTCCAACTTGCTTCTTGGTCATGATGTTTTGTGCAGCAATAGAAACCCAAATTAAATCAGACCCTGACCCCAGGACTTTATTCCTAAAACTCCATTTATACAACTAAAGATTTCTCTGAATGTGTACATTTGTACACAGTTGTACGTGTGTGTGTGTGTGTGTGTGTGTATGTGTGTGTGTGTGTGTGTGTGTGTATGTGTGTCTGCCCCTGTGAAGTGTGGTTTAAAAAGAAGATGAAAGCACAGGCATAGATTGAATCATACTCCAAATCAAGTACAATAAAGTGAAATCTAGGTTATGTCATTGAGTCAAAGAGAAGTAAGTCTTGGGAAAGTCTAGAAAAAGGATCTAGAGGCACAGAACCAATCCTTCAACAAATATAATTTCAGAAAATCTTGGCAGAAAACTATAATAGATGTGGAGAAATTGGAAAGTTAATTCCCAATTCATCCTGGCTTCAATTTTCTTTTTCTGGTAGAAATCCCATAGCCGATTTTTATTATTACTTCTTTATAAATGCCCTCACGACCTTATTTCTCTTTCCTTATACTTTATTCTCATCACAAATCCCTGGTCTTGATGAATGTTCTCGCTCTCAGAGTCTCTTGTCTTGAAATTTGATGTAGCAAAGAACCCAGGGACCTCCACTGGCTTCATGTATTAGTTTATGGCCTCTAGTTGGACATCAGCTATTTCACAGCGGCTGTCATAGGCTACATAATGCCATGGTCCGTCAAAATCTTTCATTAACTAATTCATTATCATCCCTTGAACTTCTAGGGACACATCTCACCTTGATCTGATGCCAGCACAGCATAGTTCATTATGCATGCAGAAGAGCACAGTGAGGCTTCTCTAACCCTCGGGGACAAACCCTGAGACCTAGGCACCCTTCTCCACTTTTCTCCTCTGGACCTTACAACAGATAAGTGCCACAGTTGAAATGATGATGCATCAAATGCTTAGTCCTCTGCTATATGTAAGATCTTAATTATATACTTATTTATATCTATCCAAGAAAAAATTTCTTTTTTTTAATACACAGCATAAAATCCAAAGTGATTTTTTTACTTGCTCTTTTCAAAATTTCTTTAATTCAGAAGATTAATACTACAGTATAAAAGTTAACTGTGATATATATTAATACACTGGTAATAAGTGTGGGTTGTTTAATAAGGTTATAGCTCTATCTGAATATAAAAATGATCCATTCAAATCTTGTTCTTTAATGGTCAGATGCTATATTTCTATGTTGTTTCATTTTAAAAGTAATTGTCAAAATATCATAAGTGTGTGTCTGTGTGTCTGTGTGTCTGTTTGTCTGTGTGTCTCTGTGTTAATGTGAAGGCTGAAGAAAAGTTGAGAGGAAAAGTATAGGATTAAAAGCCAAAAGTAATAATTATGAATAATTCCTCTAAAAGAAAGGTTAGTTTAAAATGTATGCACACAATCAAAAATTAAACCATGAGTACTAATGTCATCTTTGTGTGGATTCACAAGATAGAGCCCACATAAACACATGCAGTTTCATTTATATACACAAGATATGTGGTTTGAGCTAATTGGTCCTTCTATGGTACGAATCCAACCTCTGCGTAACCCCCAAATGTGAAGACTTGGACACTTGAATAGTAATTAGCATAGCAGAAGATCATGTGCAGTGCTGAACTATGTTTCCAAATTCACAGTATCTACAAAAGATATGACAAGGCAGATATTCATGGGAGAAAAGCGATATGAAAGCACGGCAAGAGGCCATTGCCGAGCAAAGGAGCAAGCGCTCAGGAAGGAATGCATCGTGGCACAACCTTCATCTTTGGTATCTTGCCTGCACTGTATGAAGACATAAGATTTGAGTTTTTGTTTTTGGTGTTTGTCACAGCAGCTTTAGTAAACTAAGGTGCATGTGGGCTCCAGCTTTCCTCTCCTAAAATTACACACACAAGTACACACATGCACATGCATGCACACATGTGCACATATGCACACATATATGACTGCCTACAACTTTTTTTCTTTTTTTTTTCCAGTTTATAGCGAATTTTTTTTTTACTTTTTTTTTTATTTTCTATATTCTTTGTTTACATTCCAAAGGCTTTCCCCTTTCCCAGGTACCCCCCACCATATGTCCCATAATTCCTCTCCCCCCCCATGCTATTCCTCACTCTTCCCCCCCCCCATGATTTCTCTGTTCTGGGTATACAATACTGGATCCAATCTTTACAGGCCCAGGGTCCTCTCCTTTTTTTCTTCTTGAGAGTCATTTGACTTGCTAATTGTGCCTTGAGTATTTAGGGCTTCTGGGCTCATTAATATTCACTTATCAGTGATTGCATTTCGTGTGTATTCTTTTGTGATTGGGTTAGCTCACTTAGGATGATAGTTTCCAGATCTAACCATTTACCTACAAATTGCATGAATTCATTATTTTTAATTGCTGAGTAGTACTCCATTGTATAAATATACCACATTTTCTGTATCCATTCCTCCTTTGAGGGATATCTGGGCTCCTTCCAATTTCTGGCTATTATAAACAAGGCTGCTATAAACATAGTGGAGCATGTGTCTTTGTTGTACGCAGGGGAATCCTCTGGGTATATGCCCAGGAGTGGTATGCCAGGGTCCTCTGGGAGTGGCATGCCCAATTTTCTGAGGAACCGCCACACTGATTTCCAGAGTGGTTTTACCATTTTGCAATCCCACCAACAGTGGAGGAGTGTTCCTCTTTCTCCACATCCTCGCCAGCACTTGTTCTCTCTCGAGTTTTTAATCTTAGCCATTCTGACTGGAGTGAGGTGGAATCTCAGGGTTGTTTTGATTTGCATTTCCCTGATGACTAATGATGTTGAACATCTCTTAAGGTGTTTCTCGGCCATCCGAATTTCTTCTGGTGAAAATTCTTTGTTTAGCTCTGTACCCCATTTTTTGATAGGGTTATTTGGTTCTTTGGGGTCTAACTTCTTGAGTTCTTTGTATATATTGGATATTAGCCCTCTGTCGGATGTGGGGTTGGTGAAGATCATTTCCCACGTTGTTGGTTGCCGTTTTGTCTTTCTGACAGTGTCCTTTGCCTTACAGAAACTTTGTAATTTTATGAGGTCTCATTTGTCAATTCTTGATCTTAGAGCATAAGCTATTGGTGTTCTGTTCAGGAACTTTACCCCTGTGCCCATGTCCTCCAGGGTCTTCCCAAGTTTCTTTTCTAATAGTTTCAGTGTGTCTGGTTTTATGTGGAGGTCCTTGATCCACTTGGAGTTGATCTTAGTACAAGGAGATAAGAGTGGGTCAATTCGCATTCTTCTGCATGTTGACCTCCAGTTGAACCAGCACCATTTGTTGAAAAGGCTATCTTTTTTCCACCGGATGGTTGTGGCTCCTTTATCAAAGATCAAGTGACCATAAGTCTGTGGGTTAATTTCTGGGTCTTCAATCCTATTCCATTGATCTACCTGCCTGTTGCTGTACCAATACCATGCAGTTTTTAACACAATTGCTCTGTAGTACTGCTTGAGGTCAGGGATATTGATTCCCCCAGAAGTCCTTTTATTGTTGAGAATAGTTTTAGCTATCCTGGGTTTTTTGTTGCTCCAGATGAATTTGAGAATTGCTCTTTCTAGATCTATGAAGAATTGATTTGGGATTTTGATGGGGATTGCATTGAATCTGTAGATTGCTTTTGGCAAGATGGCCATTTTTACTATATTGATCCTGCCAATCCAGGAGCAAGAAATATTTTTCCATCTCCTGAGGTCTTCTTCGATTTCTTTCTTCAGGGACTTGAAGTTCCTGTCATACAGATCTTTCACTTGTTTGGTTAGAGTTACGCCAAGGTACTTTATGTTGTTTGTGGGTATTGTGAAGGGTGTTATTTCCCTAACTTCTTTCTCAGCCTGCTTGTCCTTTGAGTACAAGAAGGCTACTGATTTGCTTGAGTTAATTTTATAACCAGCCACGTTGCTGAAGTTGTTTATCAGCTGTAGAAGTTCTCTGGTGGAGTTTTTTGGATTGCTTAAGTAGACTATCATATCATCTGCAAATAATGATACTTTGACTTCTTCCTTTCCAATTTGTATCCCTTTGACTTCCTTATGTTGTCTGATTGCTCTCGCTAGAACTTCAAGTACTATATTGAAAAGATATGGAGAGAGAGGACAGCCTTGTCTAGTCCCTGATTTTAGTGGAATTGCTTCAAGTTTCTCTCCATTTATTTTGATGTTGGCTACTGGTTTGCTGTAGATTGCTTTTACTATGTTTAGGTATGGGCCTTGAATTCCTGCTCTTTCCAAGACTTTTAGCATGAAAGGATGCTGAATTTTGTCAAATGCTTTTTCAGCATCTAATGAGATGACCATGTGGTTTTTTTCTTTTAGTTTGTTTATGTAGTGGATTACATTGATGGATTTCCGTATATTGAACCATCCCTGCATTCCTGGAATGAAGCCTACTTGATCATGGTGAATGATCGTTTTGATATCCTCTTGGATTCGGTTGGCAAGAATTTTATTTAGTATTTTTGCATCTATATTCATAAGAGAAATTGGCCTGTAGTTCTCTTTCTTTGTTGGATCTTTTTGTGGTTTAGGTATCAGCGTAATTGTGGTTTCGAAGAACGAGTTGGGCAGTGTCCCTTCTGTCTCTATTTTGTGGAATAGTTTGAAGAGTATTGGTGTTAAGTCTTCTTTGAAGGTCTGGTAGAATTCTGCACTAAAACCATCTGGTCCCATACTTTTTTTGGTTGGGAGGCTTTCTATAACCCCTTCTATTTCTTTAAGGGTTATGGGACTGTTTAGCTGGTCTACTTGATGCTGATTTAATTTTGGTATTTGGTATCTGTCTAGGAAATTGTCCATTTCCTCCAGATTCTCCAGTTGTTTTGAGTATAGGCCTTTGTAGTAGGATCTGATGATCTTTTGAATTTCCTCTGTTTCTGTTGTTATATCCCCCTTTTCATTTTTAATTTTGTTAATTTGGATACTATCTCTGTGCCCTTTGGTTAGTCTAGCTAAGGGTTTATCTATCTTGTTGATTTTCTCGAAGAACCAGCTCTTGGTTTTGTTGATTCTTTGTATGGTTCTCTTTGTTTCTGCTTGATTGATTTCAGCCCTTAGTTTGATGATTTCCTCTCTTCTACTCCTCCTGGGTGAGTTAGCTTCTTTTTGTTCCAGCACCTTCAGGTGTGCTGTTAAGTTACTAGTGTATGCTCTTTCCAGTTTCTTTTTGGAGGCACTCAGGGCTATGAGTTTTCCTCTTAGCACAGCTTTCATTTTGTCCCATAGATTTGGGTAGGTCGTACCTTCATTTTCATTGAAGTCTAAAAAGTCTTTGATTTCTTTCTTTATTTCTTCCTTGACCAGGGTGTCATTGAGTAGAGTATTGTTCAGTTTCCATGTGTATGTAGGCTTTCTGTTGTTCTTCTTGCTATTGAAGACCACTTTTACTCCATAGTGATCCGATAGGAGACATGGGATTAGTTCGGTCTTCTTGTATTTGTTGAGGTCTGTCTTGTGACCAATTATATGATCAATTTTTGAGAAGGTACCGTGCGGTGCTGAGAAAAAGGTATACTCTTTTGTTTTAGGATGGAATGTTCTATATATATCTGTTAAATCCAATTGGTCCAAAGCTTCAATTAGTTTCACTGTGTCCCTGTTTAGTTTCTGCTTTCCTGATCAGTCCATTGAGGAAAGTGGAGTGTTGGAGTCACCTACAATCATTGTGTTAGGTGCGATGTGTGCTTTAAGCTTTAGTAAAGTTTCTTTTACGAATGAGGGTGCCCTTGCATTTGATGCATAGATGTTCAGTATTGAGAATTCTTCTTGGTGGATTTTCCCTTTGACAAGCAGGAAGTGACCTTCTGTGTCTCTTTTGATGACTTTAGGTTGAAAGTCGATTTTATCTGATATTAGAATGGCTACTCCAGCTTGTTTCCTGGGACCATTTGCTTGTAGAACTGTCTTCCAGCCTTTTACTCTAAGGTGGTGTTTGTCTTTGACACTGAGATGTGTTTCCTGTATGCAGCAAAATGTAGGGTCCTGTTTCCGTATCCAGTCTGTTAGTCTGTGTCTTTTGATTGGGGAATTGAGTCCATTGATATTAAGAGATATTAAGGAATAGTAATTATTACTTCCTGACATTTTGGGAATTGTTATTATTATTTGTATTTGAGTGGTTCTCTTCTTTTGGGTTGGATGAGATGGGGTTTCTATCTTGTTTCTTCTGGGGTGTTGTTTCCCCCCTTGTGTTGGTATTTTTCCCCTATTATCCTTTGTAGGGCTGGGTTTGTAGATAAGTATCTTGCAAATTTGGTTTTGTCGTGGAATATCTTGGTTTCCCCATCTATGGCAATTGAGAGTTTTGCTGGGTATAGTAGTCTTGGCTGAAGTTTGTGTTCTCTTAGGGTCTGCATGAGGTCTGCCCAGGATCTTCTAGCTTTCATGGTCTCAGGTGAGAAGTCTGGTGTAATTCTGATAGGTCTTCCTTTATATGTTACTTGTCCTTTTTCTCTTACTGCCTTTAATATTCTTTCTTTGTTTAGTACATTTGGGGTTTTGATTATTATGTGACGGGAAGTATTTCTGTTCTGGTCCAGTCTATTTGGGGTTCTATAGGCTTCTTGTATATTCATGGGCATCTCTCTCTTTAGGTTGGGGAAATTTTCTTCCATAATTTTGTAGAAGATATTTGCTGGTCCTTTAAGTTGTAGATCTTCATTCTCATCTATCCCTATAATCCTTAGGTTTGGTCTTCTCATTGTGTCCTGGATTTCCTGAATGTTTTGGGTTACCAGCTTTTTGCATTTTGCATTTTCTTTAATTGTTGAATCCATGGTTCCTATGGTATCTTCAGCATCTGAGATTCTCTCTTCTATCTCTTGTATTCTATTGTTGATATTTGCATCTATGACTCCTGATTTCTTCCCAAGGTTTTCTATCTCCAACATTGTCTCCCTTTGCGATTGCTTAGTTGTTTCTACTTCTGTTTTTAGATTTTGTATGGTTTTGCTCAGATCTTTCAGTTGCTTGTTTGTGTTTTCCTGTAATTCTTTAAGGGATTTTTGCGTTTCCTCCTTTATGACTTCTACTCGTTGACCCATGTTCTCTTGTATTTCTTTGGGTGATTTTTGTTTCTCCCCCTTATTGGGATTCATTTTTTGCTCTATATTCTCCTGGATTTCTTTAAGTGATTTTTGTGTCTGCCTTGTATGGGCTTCTAGTTTTTGATCTATTTTCTCCTCTATTACTTTAAGAAATTTATCTAAGTGATCCTCAATCTGCATCTTTACCAGTGATTTTAGATCTGAGTCTTGTTTTTCTGGTGTGTTGAGATATCTGGGATTTAATTGTGTTTGTCTTGCAATGGCTTCTAGCTTTTGATCTATTTTCTCATGTATTACTTTAAGAGATTTATCTAAGTGTTCCTCTATCAGCATCCTGACCAGTGATTTTAGATCTGAGTCTTGTTTTTCTGGTGTTTCGGGGTATCCAATATTTATTGCTGTTGGGGAACTGGGTTTGGATGCCACCATATTGCCTTGATTTTTGTTAGTAGCGATCTTACGTTTGCCTTTTGCCATCTGGTTAACTCTGGTGTTAGTTGGTCCTGTAGATACTAGCTGGTGCTTGACCCTCCTGTGGGGTTGTAAGGCTATTTCCCAGCGACTGGGATACCTGAATCACTGTCCTGCGGGGGTCTTGCTCACAGATTGCTGACAGGTGGCCTGAGTCCCCCGAGGTCTTAACCTCAGGATATCCCAGGTATTTGGTTCCGCCTGTTGGGCGGCTGCTCTGCACTGCTCCTGCTCAGGGTTCGCTGTCTGATATCCTGTTTCCCCAGGGGTCTTAAAGTTGGGATATCTCAGTTATCTGGTTCCGCCTGCTGGTCCCAAGCTGCTGGGAAGCTGGCTGGGTCCGGTTTCCAGCTTCCCTGCCACTGGCTGGATGGGAGGCTGGTTCGGCCTCCAGCTGGGTCTGGGCACCTGGCACACTGGCTGACTCCGGCTTCCTCACCACCAGCTGGACGGGAAACTGCAGGCAATATGGCAGCTGCCTGCAGGGAGCTTGGGGTCCTCCCCGCGAGTGCAGAGTGCACCCGCTATTCTGTGCCCAACTCCCACTCCAGGCCTGAGTCCCCGAAGGTCTTTTTTTTTTTTTTTTTTTTTTGCATTTTTTTTTTAGTTATTTTTATTTTCTATATTCTATGTTTACATTTCAAAGGCTTTCCCCTTTCCCAGTTCCCACCCACCATAGTTCCCATAGTTCTTCTCCCCCCCAACTATTCCCCAATCATTCCCCCTCCCCCCTCGGTTTCTTTACTAAACTGGATGCAATCTTTACATGCCCAGGGTCCTCTCCTTTCTTCTTCTTGGGAATCATTTGACTTGCTATTTGTGTCTTGAGTATTTAGTGCTTCTGGGCTCATTAATATCCACTTATCAGTGATTGCATTTCATGTGCATTCTTTTGTGATTGGGTTAGCTCACTCAGGATGATATTTTCCAGGTCTAACCATTTACCTACAAATTGCATGAATTCATTATTTTTAATTGCTGAGTAGTATTCCATTGTATAAATATACCACATTTTCTGTATCCATTCCTCCTTTGAGGGATATTTGGGCTCCTTCCAATTTCTGGCTATTATAAACAAGGCTGCTATAAACATAGTGGAGCATGTGTCTTTATTGCATGTAGGGGAATCCTCTGGGTATATGCCCAGGAGTGGTATGGCAGGGTCCTCTGGAAGTGACATGCCCAATTTTCTGAGGAACCGCCAAACTGATTTCCAGAGTGGTTTTACCATTTTGCAATCCCACCAACAGTGGAGGAGTGTTCCTCTTTCTCCACATCCTCGCCAGCACTTGTTGTCTCTTGAGTTTTTAATCTTAGCCATTCTGATTGGTGTGAGGTGGAATCTCAGGGTTGTTTTGATTTGCATTTCCCTGATGACTAATGATGTTGAACATCTCTTAAGGTGTTTCTCGGCCATCCGAATTTCTTCTGGTGAAAATTCTTTGTTTAGCTCTGTGCCCCATTTTTTGATAGGGTTATTTGTTTCTTTGCGGTCTAACTTCTTGAGTTCTTAAGCTTGGGCTGTCTCGGGTACCTGGTTCTGCCGCCGCAGCCGGATGGTTCTGAGCACCTGGCACGCTGGGTGACCCTCACCACCAGCTGGGCGGGAAGCTGCAGGCAATATGGCAGCTGCCTGCAGGGAGCTCGGGGTCCGCCCCGAGAGTGCAGAGTGCACCCGCTATTCTGTGCCCAACTCCCACTCCAGGCCTGAGTCCCCGAAGGTCTTAAGCTCGGGCTATCTCGGGTACCTGGTTCTGCCGCCGCCGGATAGTTCTGAGCACCTGGCACACTGGGTGACACTCAGGCTTCCCCACTACCAGCTGGGCGGGAAGCTGCAGGCAATATCAACTTTTTTTTCTTTAAGATTTTCTGTCTTTTAAGATTTCTACAATGCCAATTTCATAGCAATGGGAATGGCTTTTGGCATCATTCCTATTTTACTCAAATTGCTTCTCATTCCTCTTGTGAAGCCATCTTCCCTTCAAGTACTATTTTACTTGCTCCCTCCACACGGTTGCTTCCATCCTCTACAATGTAGAGTTTACAACATTATGTTTCTCCACTGTGGATTCATCCAAAGGCTGTGACATAGCATGAAATCTCATGATGTTTTGATTCTTTTAGTTTGTTTAGTCCTGTAGTCAGTCAAAGTGGGGAATAATTTCTATAATGATAGAATTATATTTATATTCATTATAAATTTTCATATCCCTAACATCAGCACAATATTTAGAACATATAGAATCTTATAGTTGATAAAACATTTGTAGAATTATTTTGTACACCAATGAGTCCTTGTGTATCTGTGATTTTTGATATATGGACATAGGTTCACATTTGTGCATATGTGTTATTTTCTGCTCAATATATAAAATTAAAAGTAGGAAATGTAGGCATAATGTTTTAGTACACTGTGCAAAAATTATCCTTGTGTTATTAAAATGCTGATTTCTTTGCCTTCATATCTTGTTTCAATCTGGACATGGCATTATGCTAGAGTGAAGAATCTCCTGTCTCAAGTTGTATAAACAATTCTTATCATTTATTCTCTGCCTTGTCAATAAATAATGATCACCCAATGGCTGGGCAAAAAGAGAAGAGAGTAGAAGCTTCCACCAGCTGGAAGGGAGAGGAAAGAGAGAGAGAGGGAGGGAGGGATGGAGGGAGAGAGAGAGAGAAAGAGAGAGAGAGAGAAAGGGAGAGACAAAGAGAGACAGAGACAGAAACAGAGACACAGAGACACAGACACAGAGAGGGAGATTGATTCAGCTAGACAGAGACAGACAGAGAGACAGAGAGAAATAGAAAGAGACAGAGAGAGAGAGAGAGAGAGAGAGAGAGAGAGAGAGAGAGAGGAGAGAGAGAGTTAGTTTCAGATAGGCCAAGAGGAGGAGAGTGTCTGAGAAAACACCATGGGAAAGAACATCTGAAACCCAAAGAGCCAGATCATTAATAATATACAGGTATCATCATGGGATCTTGGCTCAGAGGTAGCAAGATTAGCTTAGAGGATTAATATAATTGATAACTATCCAAGATATGGAGGTGCAGCCTGAAATAAATCTTGGTTTCTCTGTGTGGTTATTGAGGACTAGCAAAGGTAAAGAAATACAGCTGCTGGATTAATCTACTAATTACACTTATATTTAAAGAAATACTTTTTTAAAAGAGAATAAGTAGCCTACAAAAGCCTACAAAATGGTAGTCTTAGTTCTTCAGACAATCTTCAGAACCATTTTGGTTTGTTTGTTTTTGTTTTTGTTTTGTGTTTTTGTTTTGTGTTTTTTAGAGGACAATTATGATTAATTGCTCAGCTTACTGAATCTGCAGTGTTGTTTGTTTTGTAAGCAGTTGCCATACCTAATAATATGGTACCAGCATGAGATAACAGGTCATCCTGTGACTAATTAGCTGTGAAGAACGTGGGAAAGATAGGTGAAGAGGAACCCAAAATTATGTGACATAAATAATCTTTTTGTCCCTAGTAGAGAAATGTTTCATAAGCAGATCTATATATAGTAATAGAGAGTGTAGACAACTCAGTTTTACACATGCTAATTTCAATATCACATTTCTATGTCCTAATTGAATAGTCTGGTCACCTGTACAACATTTAGTTTGAGAACAAAGCAAAGATTCCACACCTGGATTCAAAATCATGACGATGTAATATGACAGTCTTCTCATTAAAGCTATATACTAAAACAAAATTGCATATATTAGGTCAAGAAGGATTGTAGTTAAAACAAAAGATTCCCATGAAGCCTGTCAATGCCCAGTTCAGTAATGGCTCTAAGCTAATATGAGTTCTTCACTCAGCTCTAGCATTCTTTCTGAGTAGAGTCATTTCTTTGGTTTCATCATTATCAGCAGATGTTTTGCTATTTTAGACATATAGTTCATTTTAATCTTTAGTATTTAGCAGGTACATGTGTTTCACTGACTGCTGGTTAAGTTGTGTCATCGATGTTATTTTGTCAGTATTAAAAAGTACAATATCAATGGAAGTGGCTTTAACTTTGGACTTCACTGCTTGGTGGAAGAAATTTCTTTCTCAAAATTCTTCTTCTTTGATGGGATCAGAAGATAATTACATTCCGGCTCCTAAGTCCTGTTATACAGATAAAGATTGCATGAGAACACAGGTCAAATGGTGGGTGCCATGAAGTAGAGTATGATAACATTCCTCCCCAGATGTATAAAGTAAGGATTGGGAATAATTGTTATTTATATATATAAATTCCATGGATGACTAGTCAAAAACCAAAATAGCAATATTTTCAAGAGTTGAATCTTGTACATAGAAACCCATTACACAATAGTTCAGTGTTGCAGGAAAAAATATTTATTGTGATATGCCTGTTGCTAATTCTACTACAAATGTAAAGCCCACAGGATTGAAGATTAGATTTCTAATAGCTAAAATTTAAATTATTGTTTCCAATAATTGATTTGTGACTAGAAGTGTTACAATACTCATAAAAGTACTTCTAATTTCTACAATGGTAACTTAGAGTAGCTGAGATTCAAAAATTTAAGTTTGTGCTGGTTGTGCTATTAAACTACAAAAAAGTGCCAAAAATTAAAGCATTTAGTTTCTTAGGTACTACACACATATCTTCAAGCTAAACAGTGCTAAAATTGACAGTATATATCATAATTTTTATGATGCTACTGTCTGAGCCATGCCTATATTGAACTTGAAATTAAACCTAGGGAAGCAACCCTGTAAATTCCAGACCCAAGTGCAACAGAAAGCTATATTACCAAAATATTCTCCATGACCATTGAGTTTTAAAAAATAGAACTTTGGTATCTTAGTTCTGTGATGGATTTTGTCCGTTCCTTCGCTGAAATGAACCCTGTCTCTGTTCCCAGATCTTTTGGCAGAAACAAAAAAAGTGAATAGCAAACACCTGGTTACTAGCTAAGAGCCAACCCTGTAATCTTTGTCTCTGTGGAAGTAAAGTTTGAACCTTAGAAATCAAAAGATCTACCCTTCTTCTCATTGGTACAATGTCTTTATCTATAAGAAGAACATACTGTTTTAAGAAGGAGTAAATTGAAACACGCCTTTAATATTTTGATACTGTTTGTGCAAGCAGCAATATTGTTAAGATGGCCTCCAGCCTAATTATCATTGCTGTGTGACACTATTCTTGGGGAGATCTGAACAAACTTCTATTCATCTCAGCTAGATTACAATCAAAGACCACCTTAGTGAAACACTGAATTTTATTGGGGATACTTACAGAAATTATGGGCATGGGGTTTTGTATTGTACCAGAAGTGAAATATATTTTCATCAGCAAAAGCTGACTCCAATATGAATGATAGTTCATGAACACCTGAAGCATACTGCACAGCCAGCAGGTGGCTCAAAAGGTCATTTCCAAGTAGCTTAGTTATGAGCCTCTTACAGGAAGCATGGATAGTCCATGGTCCTGCTAGGCAGTTAATGCAATCTCTGTTTCTTTCAAGGAGCTCTGCTGGCCTGACTTTCTTCTAGGCAGCTCATCTGGTTTGAGAGTGTCTCAGTAGTCATCACTGCTTTTGTGTACTTGGAAAGGACAGGGCCTAGTGAATCTGCTCACTTTCAGGGAGTTTCTCAGACCTTTGTGTTGCTTGCTTCCAGAAACTAATGAGTCCCCATACAGGATAAACTGTTTCACCTCCCTTTAAAGTTTTAAGTTTAGATTCTAAAGTTCTAGAGGTTAGAACATCCTATGTCTTTTTTTCTTGATTTACATTTCAAATGCTAAAACCTTTCCCGGTTTCCTCCCTCCCTAAAGACCCCTAACCCCTCTTCCCACCCCCTGCCTCCAAGTATATGCCCCTCCACCTGACCCACTCCCACCTCCCTCCCCCCAATTTCCCTTTGTTGGAGCATCTATTGAGCCTTCACCTGGCCAAAGACCATTCCTCCCACTGATGCTCTATAAGGCCTTCCTCTGCTACATTTTTGGCTAGAACCATGTATACCCCTTGGTTGATGGTTTAGTCCCTGGGAGTTCTGGGGCCTCAGGGTGTCTGACGTGATTGTTCTTCTCATGGGGCTGTAAACCCCTTCAGCTTCCCTAGACCACCTTACAAATCCTCCATTGGGGACCCCACACCCAGTCCAATGGTTGGCTGCTAGTTCTTGTTGTCCATAATAGTGTTGGGGTTTGGTGACTGTTTATAGGATGAATCCCCAGGTAAGGCAGTCTCTGGGTGGCCTTTCCTTCAATCTCTGCTCCACACCTTGTCTCCTTCATTGCTCCTGTATTTTGTTCCCTTTCTCAGAGGAACCAAAGCACCCTCTCTTAAGTCATCCTTCTTCTTGAGCATCCCATGGTCTGTGAGTTGTTACTTGTTTATTTTGAGTTTTTGGGCTAACATCACTTATCAGTGAGTGCATACCACATGCATTCTTTGTGACTGGGTTACTTTGCTCAGGATGACACTTTCTAGTTCTATCTATTTGCCTAAGAATTTCATGAATTCATTGTTTTTAATAGCTAAATAGTATTCCATTGTTTATATACAACACAGTTTCTGTATTCATTCCTCTGTTGAAGAACATCTGGGTTCTTTCCAGCTTCTGCCTATTATAAATAAGGCTGCTATTTGCAGACCCCAAAACTTATACCAGAGAACTCCTAAAGCTGATAAACAACTTCAGCAAAGTGACTGGATGTAAAATTAACTCAAACAAATCAGCAGCCTTTCTCTACTCAAAGAATAAACCAGCTGAGAAATAAATTGGGAAAATGACTCTCTTCACAATAGTCCCAATAATATTACATACCTTAGTGTGACTCTAATGAAGCAAGTGAAAGATCTGTATGTCAAGAACTTCAAGCCTCTGAAGAAAGAAATTGAAGATCTCAGAAGATGAATAGATCTCCCATGCTCATGGATTGGCAATATTAATATAGTAAAAAATGTCATCTTGCCAAAAGCAAACTACATATTCAAGGCAATCCCCATCTAAATCCCAAATCAGTTCTTCATAGATCTTGAAAGAGCAATTCTCAAATTCATCTCAATAAGTAAAAACCCAGGATAGCAAAAACGTTTCTCCACAACAAAAGATCTTCTGGGGGAATCACTATCCCTGACCTCAATCTCTACTGCATAGTGATTAAAAAAACTGGTATTGATACAGAAACAGGCAGTTAAGATCAATGTAATAGAATTGAAGACCCAGAAAAAATCCCACATACCTACCATCACTTAATATTTGACAAAGGAGCTAAAAACATCCAGTGGGAAAAAAGACAGCATTTTAAACAAATGGTGCTAGATCAACTGCAGGTCAGCATGCAGAAGATTGCAAATCGACCCATTCTTATCTCCTTGTACAAAGCTCAAGTCCAAGTGGATCAAGGACCTACACATAAAACCAGACACACTGAAGCTCATAGAAGAGAAAGTGGGGAAGAATCTTAAACACATGGGCACAGGGGGAAATTTCCTGAATAGAACACCAATGGCTTATGCTTTAAAAAGAAGAATCAACAAATGGGACCTCATAAAACCATAAAGCTTCTATAAGGCAAAGGACATGGACAATAGGACAAAGTAGCAACCATCAAATTGGGAAACGATCTTTACCAATCCTACATCTGATAGAGGGCTATCAAAACAACAATGAGATAACACCTCTCACCAGTCAGAATGGCTAAGATGAAAAACTCAGGGGACAGCAGATGCTGGAGAGGATGTGGGAAAAGAGGAACACTTCTCCATTGTTTGTGGGATTGCAAGCTGGTAAAACCTCTCTGGAAATGAGTTCGACGGTTCCTCAGAAAATTAGACAGAGAACTACCTAAGAACCCAGCTATACCACTCCTGGGCATATACCCAGAAGATGTTCCAACATGTAACAAGGATACCTGTTCCACTATGTTCATAACATTCTATTTCTTAATGAGTTTGCTTCCAAGATGGAAGTTTTTAATCTCAAAGGAATTGCTATACACCAGAATAATATCTTTTAAGTATACTTATGTAAAAATAATATCACTTCAATATTCTTTCTCTCTGGTTAATATTATGTACTGAAAGTTTAGGGGAACATGAGAAACACTAACGCGTATAACAATTTCACTTTTACATCAAGGAGTCTTAAAAATATTTATATTATTCTAACTAACTACCTACCTACCTACCTAACTAACTAACTAACTAACTAACTAACTACACTGTGCTCCTTGTTTGATGTAGAATGAGTTTTTCAAAACTGCAGGGACAGACAAGGTGGTCCTGTAATTTCTGAGGATTCTGCCATCTTCATTTCCCATCTAGGTTAATTGCACTGGCATTATAGATGTGCACTAACCCATTTGGCTGTATCTGTTTGGCTTCCAACAACAATGTTAGTGTGAGTAAATACTTTGTCAGCTAAGCCATGTCCTCAGCACTTACAGACTAGTGCAAAATTATAATCAATGTTCTATACCTTTATGTAAGAAAGCAGATTTAAGGAGATTCTAGTATTTAATTTAATAAACAATGTTAATTAATATGTTTATACAGTGGGTATAAAACTATTAATATATAAATAATCTGTGTTGAATAATATAAGTGTTGGGTTTACATTTTGATCACCATAATTGGTATTATGTATTTTATGACATGATAAAAACATAATATGGATCTGATTTTACATATATCCCAATTTATAAAAAAAAAAAAAACTTAGTTTTCTTCCAATAAACTACCTAACTGCAGCTTAAGCTATTGTATTTCACTTAGTACAGGTAAATATAATTAAAATAAGGTTATGTCTCTCATTAAAACAAGAAATGCAAATAATCTTAAAATTAATTGTGTTTTGATAACTATTTATGGAAGCGATGTAATTGCATGTCTGTATAAGTAGCCCATATATATATGAGAGAAAATACGCTATCTCTGTTATCTAGATTAAACTTGGATTGGAAGGGGAAACAAGGAGTAGGAATGACACTGACGATACTCTAGCTGAGACAGCTTGATGGATACTATCTTAGGGTTTTACTGCTGGGAACAGACCCATGACCAATGCAAGTTGTATGAAAGACAACATTTAATTGGGGCTGGCTTACAGGCTCAGAGGTTCAGTCCATTGTCATCAAGGCAGAAACATGGCAGCATACAGGCAGATATGGTACAGGAGGAGCTGAGAGTTCTACATCTTCATCTGAAGGCGGCTAGTAGAAGACTGACTTCCAGGCAACTAGGGTGAGGGTCTTAAGCCCACACCCACAGTGACACACCTGCTCCAACAAGGCCACACCTCCTAATAAGGTCACTCCCTGGGTCAATCATATACTAACCATCACAGATACCTTTCCTTCAGATCAGCGACCTGCAGAATCCAATGGAGAATTGATCGGTGGTCTAGACTGGGATAAAGCATTTTAGTCAAAGGAAACAAAACAACTGTAATGACACAGAGTCAAATAATGAGTAGATTTTTAGAAGGGTAATAACATTCTCTTTTTTTTCCTTTTTCTTTTTAGCAAGAGTACACTTAATTAAAATATAACAATGTTGTAGCAATACATACGTCCTTAGATACAATCTGAGATATGAACTGTTGTTCATTTACATATTATTTATTTTGCAGCCTAACCCCCTTCCCCCTCTCCTCCAGCCTCACCCTCACACCATGTCCTCTATCCTCTCATTCCCTTGAGCTCAGAGAAGAGGACCACCCTCTCAGTGGGTGCCATCCCACCATGGAACATCAAGTCACAGCTGGACTAGGTGCACCCTCTTTAACAGAGACCAGGCAAAGCATCCTAGCTATGGGAAAGGGAGCTGAAGGCAAGCAACAGAGTCAAAGACCACCCCCACTGGAATTATTAGTGGGCCCACGTGAAGACCATGCTTCACATCTGCCATGTATATGTAGGGGGCCTAAGTCCAGCCTTTGCATGCTCCTTGGGTCAGCCTCTGTGAGACCCCTGGGTGCAAGTTAGTTTACTCTGTAGGGTCTTTTGTTGAGACTTACCCCATGGAAGAGAGCCAAACCCTGACAGTATTAATGCTACTCTCTGCTATGCTTGCAGACAGGAGCCTAGCATGACTGTCCTCTGAGAGACGTCATCCAACAACTGATGGAAACGGATGGAGAGACCCACAGCCAAACAACAGGCAGAGCTCAGGGAGCCCTGTGGAAAGAGTGGGGTCATGGGGAGGGAGGAATGAGTGAGCTGGAGGGGTCAAGGATACCAGGAGATAACATTCTTAATGAAAATTAATAGAGCTTCTCTAAAATTCTGATTTTCCTTGTATACACTCACACAAGAGAAAATTAACACCTAGGTAAGAAACCAGTTATTCCAAGCACCTTTGTTGTGGTCGTTGTTGCTATTGTGTTTTTTGTTTTGAGATTATAATATAAACATTCCCCTTTACATTTCCTCCTCCTGAGGCCTCCAAAATAACCCTCCCCACCCTCCTTCAAATTCACCACCTCATTTTACATTAATTGTTATTGTATTCATTATGTATATTTGTATGTGTATACATATATATATGTATATATATATATATAAATATATATTCTTAAGTATAACCTATTTAGTCTATATACTGCTACATACAGTATGTTTTCAGGGTTGACTGTTCGGCATGTGCCACTGATATGGATGCTTCCCCCCTGGGGAGCAACTTCTCCTGCTCCCGGTTTTGCTTAGTTACCTGTGGTTTGTGGTGTAGACTTGAGGTCTTATGAACTTCTCTCATTTGCTTTGATATGTTTGTTGGTGTCATCTCATTCTGTCCATGTCTGAACCTAAGCAATTTTTTTTTAGTTAAGAAATAAAAATCCTATACCGTCTTCCCAGTAATTGTCAACGTAAAACTCTAGTATTCGTTAGCTCAATACTAGGTAATCTGTATTGTTCTCTTGCACCTCACGTTATCGTTACGTAATTTAATACTCCCAGTCCTTGCTTCTTTTGTGGATCCCCAGGGAAGAACATTCATATTGGTTGCACATGCTAAACTGTTTCTAATTCTGCTTGTTTCCCTTTTCCATTTCTACCACTCTACTATGACCTGTTTCTATGACTTCATGGCCAACATACATGAGGCACACAGTTTTGCTTAGGAGTGAGCCTCCCCCTTCTTATCCGAGTACTGCTCATGTTTTGTCTTTGACATTCTGAAGTCGGAGTACTTCACAAGGGAGACTGAGAAGAATCCTCTTCCTCTATCGAAAATTTCCTCCCTAATGTCTTATTTTAAAAGTTATTTTAAAAGTATACATCATTTAAGACAATTTTAAAGTAATTTACAGGGAAAAGATGTGTATCTATTTTCAAGATTACAATAAAATTACTTAAAAATGATTTATATTGATTTATACATCATCCATGCATTGCTCAGAGTTGCTTACCTATTGCTGTTATTGAGAACTGGTATGTTTTCATGTAATTTTATTCATCTGAATACACATCATTAGAATGCTGTGTATAATATGCTTTGAAGCTCTGTTTTCATTTATGTTGAGTAAACACCAAAGAGAGAAATTTCTGGAATGTAAAGCAATAATATGAAAATTGACAGAACATTTTTCTCAAAGGAGCTACATCTTATATTCCTATTAAATTCTTTGCGTTGTTCCAGCAATAGAACAAAGAGACAATAATCTCACCAACATTTAGCTCTATCTGTCTTATGAATTTTACTGTGTTAGGAAAAAAGCTGACATTATATGATAGCCATAATTTAGAGTTGATAATGAATAAAGATATAAGAAGCATTTTCATGTGTTTCTTGGCATTTTGTGTATCTCCTTCTGTAAAGGCTTTGTTTAAACAATTTTCCTCATTTAACTCAGTACTTTGACATTTAATTTTATCATATATTTGTAGTCTGTGTGTGTGTTTGTGTGCATGTGTGTGTGTTTGAGTGTCTTTGAGTGTGAGTGAGTGTGTGTGTGTGTGTGTGTGTGTGTGTGTGTTTATGGAAACAAATACCAATCTTGGATCAAATAAATGTTTTTCCTGGCTGTGTCATGCTTGTTATATGTCTGTTGGGTTTTTAACAAGCAGGCATTGCCATTTATATATACAAATGTAACTGTACTTTTATTTTCTTATTAATTCTATCTATGATAAATTTAGAAAATTAAAAATTATCTACTCCTATGGTGGCAAGATGCTCAGTGACCTGTGCTCCCCTCTGGCTGTAATTTTGTGTTTATTTCTCTGCTTCACTTTTAATTAACTCTGTTGTTTAAAACTAGTTACACAAGTATATTTTGAGATGTCCCAAATCTCATCAGAAAATAAACACATTCCTGGCCATAAGTCTTCATTTTTATACCTATGTTCAGATGAATGCCTAGAAGTGATCTACATTATCTCATACTTGAGTATAGTGCATTATCACAATCTAAAATATTAAAAAATATATCGTGATCATGATATACATTCACTATTAAAATATGATTAAATATGTTTGAAAATTTTTGAGACAGGGGCCGTTTATGTCCTGATTGTTCAGGAGCTTATTATGTAACTGGGCTGGCCTCAAACTCACAGAGCTCCTCCTACCTCTGTCTCTTGAGTGCTGGGATTTAAAACTTGAACCATCGTACCTGGCTTGGAATTAATTTATGTTCTCGGTTTCTTCTTCTTTTGAGTTAGACTTTCCAAGTTTTATTAAACACACACACACACACATACACAGGTACACACACAGTATGTATATTAGGTATCATGTATTTGTGATCCCATTATACTACTGTTTTCTCTTACCCCCTTCCTCTTATCCTAAATTGCTCTTTAAAACTTCTCTTTCTGTGTTCATTTCTTTTGTTTTCTTGGTTTGTTTGTGGGTCCACTGTATTTAACTGGGATTGTCAAGATTTGCATGGGTAAACAGTGGCGATTTTATGAGGTCCTCACCCATTTTTTATGGAATACTAAGGAACCAAGCTTTGTGAAGCTGTTTTGTAGACATCTGCTACTCCTGTGTGTTCAAAAGTGAAAAGCCAGCCATGTCATGTCCAGAATACAGTAGTTCTCAGAACCTTCACATCTGCAGATCTTTAAATTTCTTTCATTTCTGAGATATTTCTTGATTGTAATGATGTCTATGAACTGTTAAGTTTTCATCATAATTAATCATCAGAAAAATACACTAATTCAAGTGAAGCATTGAACACTGACATTTTATTAAATATCAATTTATTAAATATCAAATGAATATATATACATGAATATGTATGTAGGTAGGTCACTTTGAAACTGGATATTCACTTGGCTTATTTTTTTACCAATTGTTATGAAAATTATCCCTTTAGTCTCTTAATTTTTCTAGTTACTCTAAGTCTAAAGCAAATTATATAATTTATACACTATGTATTTTTATTTTATAAAAATTAAGATTCCCACTTATTTTTGTGATTTTGATAATACTGACACTAATTTATTATGTGTTTTATCCTGACTATGTAGAGAACAACAACACAGCACTACTTCAAAGTGAAGAAGTGATAGTTTAATTCAAGGCTACATATATGTGGTTATCGATGGGTAAGTATTATATAGAGTATTTAAAGTAATATCTTCCCATATGGTAAGAGTTTATAACCTTTTATAGTTCAAAACAAAGTAAAGTAGAAAAAAATCAATAATTAGGTTAGTATATTGGAGAAATTTTCATATGCTTTCTGAAACCATTCCTAGCTTTCTGCTTTGGTGGATGCTAATGGTCTATAAAAAGAACCCTATATGTTTTGCAGGGAATGAGGTCAGACACAAAGGTGGCCAATGAATCACTGTGAAGTAAACCTCTCAAGGAATTTAGTGGCATTCCAATTTCTTCAAGATTTTCAGGCATCTCAACATGATACAGTGCTGAAGGGCACAGTGTGACTGTATGAAAGTAGGGAAAGCTTCAGATTTTAACTAATTCAGAGGGTGTTGTTTACTCTGTAAAATGTATGTGCTGTTCCCAGAGACTAAGCAAGGCACGGCATTAATTTAAGATGTTTTTTGTTGTGTTCCAAAATCCTGTCAATGAAGATGGAATTTGTTGCTTTCTGAAGCTGGTTGGATTATTAATGCTGATAAATAAATAGAAAAGACCTGGGGGAGACCCTTGAGGACGTTGGCTGAGGGGGAATGTTCCTGAAAAGAACACCAATTGCTTATGCTCTAAGATCAAGTATTGACAAATGGGACCTCATAAAATTACAAAGTTTCTGTAAGGAAAAGGACACTGTCAAAAGTACAAAATGGCAACCAACAAAGTTGTAAAAGATCTTCACCAACCCTACATCCAACAGAGGGCTAATATCCAATATATACAAAGAACTCAAGAAGTTAGACCCCAGAGTACCAAATAACCCTATTAAAAATGGGGTACAGAGCTAAACAAAGAATTTTCACCCGAAGAACTTCAGATGGCTGAGAAGCACCTTAAGAAATGTTCAATATCATTAGTCATTAGGGAAATGCAAATCAAAACAACTCTGAGATTTCACCTTACACCAGTCAGAATGGGTAAGATTAAAAACTCAGAATACAGCAAGTGTTGTAGAGGATGTGGAGAAAGAGGAACACTCCTCCACTGCTGGTGGGATTGCAAGATGGTACAACCACTCTGGAAATCAGTCTGAGGTTCCTCAGAAAACTGGGCATGACACTTCCAGAGGACCCTCTCATACCACTCCTGGGCAAATACCCAGAGGATTCCCCGGCATGCAATAAGGACACATGTCCCACTATGTTCCTAGCAGACTTATTTATAATAGCCAGAAGCTGGAAAGAACCCAGATGTCTCTCAATGGAGGAATGGATACAGAAAATGTTGTATATTTACACGATGGAATACTACTCAGCAATTAAAAACAATGAATTCATGATATTCTTAGGGAAATGGTTGGAACTGGAAAATACCATACTAATACTAAGTGAGATAACTCATTCACAAAAGAAGACACATGGAATGCAGTCACTGATAAGTGGATATTATCCCAGAAGCTCTCAATACCCAAAACACAACCCACATATCAAATCATTCCCAAGAAGAAGGAAGGAGAGTTCCCTGGCCCTGGAAAGGCTTAATGCAGAATTGTAGGGGATTGCCAGGACAGAGAAGTGGGAGGGGTTGATTGGGGAACTGGTGGAGGGAAAAGGGCTTATGGGACATATGGGGAGGGGTGGGAACTGGGAAAGGGAAAATCATTTGGAATGTAAACAAAGAATATAGAAAATAATACAAAAATTAAAAATTAAAAAAAAGATAGCACTCTTACTTCCTAGTCTCTATAGGAGAATGGGACCTCAGTAAATGTGAATACTTTATTTCAAGTTCTTGATTCTCACTGTTGAGAAGCTATGAAAATGCTTATGATACACAAAAATAAATGTTTTCATAGCTTTTTAACAGAAGGTATTAGGTACATGCGCCAAGTACCCAAGGTCCCTAAACACCCCAATGTAGCCCTTGGAAACCCTTCAGGCATTTGTTTCATTGGTTTTTAATTTCATTCTAACATTTGCCTTTTGTCAAAGTCATGTATTCTTCTCTGCCTACTTCATGTTGTCTTTCTGATTTCTTCCTACATCTTTGCCTCTGTATGCAGATTCCTCTCCTTATGAACACAATAGTTATTGTTTTTATTGCTCTTTCTAAATCCAAGGGAACAATATTAAGAACATCCTCATTAATTATATCTTCAATGATTCTATTCCCAATTGAGGTTATATTCTGAGTTTCAGATTGACATTGTTTGGAGATGTCTATAATCTACTACATGTTGATTAGTTGATATTTCTCATAGATCCTTCATAGTCCTCCTTGCTTTCCTTGTTATCTGAACTGGGTCAGATGCTTATCATCAACACAATCCAACTGGCCAGGAGAGCCAGTGAAATAATGGTTGAAATCCTTCTGCCTTACAGAAATATGACCTTGGCAGGCTGCCTTTCCCATACTGTAAGTCTGGCATTTCATATAAATAACAACTCATATAGTAAGTATTTTTGGTGAGAGCCATTCAAAGATGCCATTGTAGAATGCCAGCATCTACGATTTCAAAAGATGAAGTCAATGATAACTATGAAGAAAATTCAGGAAAGCTTCGGCCTTCTCTATTCACCTAAAAAAAGCAGAGACATAGATTTACAACATCTTGACATCATATTAATCTGTGACATCAGTTGAACATGGCTTTGAGGCTCTTAAACAATGCACCTTAATAGCTTTACTATTATTTATCTTCCATGTGCTTTCCTCTTTTATATTTCATTGTCTTTGGAAAATTAAAGCTCTTTCCTTTGTACCAATGAAGAGTTCAGCTCAAGAACTTAGAAAATTCCACCAGACCCCTCCTGTCCTGGTCATAAAGAACATAGCCACCTCTCCCCTCAAAGGGAGTGGCTAAATTACCTTCTCTAGACCACAGGGAGTAGGGCCCAACTACCAGCCACCTTCCTAGAGCTGACCATTGGCCACCTACCTTATTCCCTAGAGACCAATCAGTTTAAAAGTCACACTGTTCTGCCAATCGCATTGTACCTCGTGGTGGCTGCCTGAGAACTGTATCAAGGCCCACTGGATGGGTTGTTCATGCTTGTTCTCTCCCTCCAAGTGCAGGGCAGCCACAAAATGTCGGAACAATAAATTTCTCTTGCGTTTTGCATCTATTCCTGATTCCATGGTGTTCACTCAGGAGGTTCCCAGTAAGCTAAGGCTCCCTAGAGTCTTACATCATCACTTTTCTAGATTCCTCCCCAGGTTTAGAAAATGACCTACAAGCTGAAATTCATTCTTTGGGTGTCTCCCAAATACACATGAAGTGTATAGGTCTTAGTAAACTTGATTTTCCATGTTATTAGTTTTGACATTATTTTATTGTTTATTTGACTAAGCACATGTATATACACACGTTCCAGCAGAGGCCAGAAGAGGTTGCTGCATCCTCTGGAGCTGGAGTTAAAGGTAGTAGTAAGCTAAGTTGCATGACCTGGATCCTGAGAAACAAACTCAGGTGGTCTGAAAGAGCAGCAAGTGTTGCTAATGTCCAAGCTAGCTTTACAGCCGTTGTTTCCCATTTCAGTCTGTCATGAATAAGGCATCTCTTCTATCTATATAACATTGAGGAACTAAATAAAAGAGTCATAAAACATAGTTGTTTGAAATAAGCCATAGATAATAACAAGACACTGCATACAATTGGCATCCACTATCACTTCATTTACACAGACACAGAGCTAGGTAGATCTGGCCTGAAAGTGTCAGTCTATAGACCTAGTCCTAAAGTAAGGGTCAATATCCCCTTTCTCTTTGAGTTGAGAAAATAGGGTACAGGAAAGAGAATTTGATCGCTTCTCAGCCTTTTGGCTAAGATCAAGTGGAAACAGAATTTGATGATTTACCTGTTAGGAATTTAACTTGACTTTCAAGGTATTATTCTCAAAGGTACCATTCTCCCACCTCTGATATACACACTAATTATATTATTTCAACAATCATCCTCAGTCTAGCATAGATGGAAAAGCAGAATTAAGTATTGTGTCAAACAAAATTTTATTCATTTCCAATGGCCATGACTTCTTTTCACAGAAAAACACATTTTATTTCAAACAGCCATTTTTTTCTGTGTGCTCCTCCTTGTGTGTATGTGTGCATATGTACAGGCAAATATATGGAACATATCCATGTACATGTACATGTGCATGTATCCATAAAATGATCTCTCATTTTTTACAGGACTTAACAGTATTATTCTTCTTAAATGAAAGTTTAATGTAGTAGTGGCTTCTTTTCAATTATTAAATGAAATAATATATAAAAATAATTCACTGTGTTTTGTACTATAAACTTAAATACATCTCTAAGTATTTTATTAGATTATAAAATATCACATTTCTAAGACTTCTCAAGTGTCAAATGTAAGGTTTGAAAAATGTGCAATAATTCACAGTGTTTTGTACTATAAACTTAAATACATCTCTAAGTATTTTATTAGATTATAAAATATCAAATTTCTAAGGCTTCCCAAGTGTCAAATATAAGGTTTAAAAAATGTGCAAGAAGATAAACATGCTTTTTTCTACCACAAAGAGCTATAATCAAAATATTTTAGTTCTTACATTTTAATTAATATAAATCTATCTGTTAAGTGATGATTCAGTCTTTAATCAAGCATTTGCTCATGACGGAATTGTTTAACTGTCTTAGTAATTATGGCAATTACTTAAAAGCTTATAAGTAATTATTTTATAACCAACTCATGAAAAGAATTTAATTTTCCAAAACAAGCCATATGTACTTTTTGAAGTAAATTTATGCTTATTTGTAAGATAACTGAATATTTTAATTAATTACAAGAACAGAGAAATTAATTTTTCTTGCTTTATATTATTATTACAAATAATTTAATCTTTGACACACACAGTTTTATCTTCACTCATTCTTATTTTCACATAGAGATGGCCTTTTATGTCCACGTTCTTTTAATCTATGTATATCACAGATTGCTGATTTTCTACCCAAATTTACCATCCATCTATTCAATGACAATGTAAAATCACAAAAGTAATGTGAAACCCTTCCCAGTCTGAGTCTCAGCATAAGCCTGAGGTTTTGCCCTTTCTAACTTTGTATCTCACAATGGGAGTAATGCAGCTTCAGCAAGTCTCAGCCATGATCACAGCACTGCCGTCCAGGAGATCATGGTGTTCCTCCGGACACACTGAATCAGCATCATCTCAGGAACAATTAGTAACTGCTGAGGCTGCTGCTACAAATGCTTAGGCTGTATACAAGACATACTCTGTGTGATAAACTCCAGAACATCATCTTTACACCAATCAAAATAGTTTGATGTTACACTACTGTACTCTAGATAGTGGTAAGGCAGGCAGGCTGTAAGATGCTGAGGAACTAAGTCAGTGATCAAAAAAAATCAAAGATAGAAAGACACAGACAGGGCAAAGGAGGGAAGGAGGGAACAAAAGAGGGAGGGAGGGAGACATGGAGGGATGGAGGAAAGAAAGGAAAGGAAAAAGGAAAGAAAAAAGAAAAAAATTTTAATGGGGCTGCTGCTTTTGTATTGTTGTTGTTGCTTTCATTTTTGTTTTTGTTTTCCAAGTAGTCAAATTTCAGCTTATAATCCTCAAAATCAAGAAAGGACAATAGCATATACATATACATATACATATACATATACATATACATATACATATACATATGCGTCATATACATATCACCATTTTTGTGGGTGACAGACAGATTCTAGCTGGATTGACTTTGGTTTTCTTAAAGCCATATCCTATCTCTTATATGGTCAGCTAGGCTATCTTGTAACTATCAGCTTGGCATTCTTTTAAGTAGCTGCAAACCTTCTAATTTATCTTCTTCAGTGGTTCAGGCCTGGTCATTTTGACCCTGTCATTCCTTTAAACAGTAACATCTGTTTTCACTATAACAATCAGAAGCGCATGGCTGCTTGGTGAGCAGTATCTACCAGATGAGTTCAGAGACCCATAAGAGTATTTGACAAATACAGAGGCCAGAGGTAGACGCTCACAGCCAACCTTTGGACTGAGCGATGGGTCCCTGATAGAGCTGGAGAATGCACTGAAGGAGATGAGAGGGTTTGCAGTCCCATGGGAGGAGCAACAGTATCAATGGTCCAGACTGCCCCCACCCCCAAACCCCTGGGACTAAACCACCAACCAAAGAGAACACATGGAATGTCCCATGGCTTGGAGATCAGTAGAAGAGCAGCCCTTGGGTCTGAGGGGTTCTATTCCCAAGTGTAGGGCAATGAATGCCATAAATAGAAGGAGGGAGTGGGTGGGTGGGTGGATGGAGGAGCACCTTCATAGAGGCAGGGTGAGGGCAGATGGGATAGGGGATTTCCAGAGGGGAGACCTGGAAAGGGGATAACATTTGAAATGTAAATAAAGAAAATATCCAATAAAAGAGAGAGAGAGAGAGAGAGAGAGAGAGAGAGAGAGTATTTGAAAGGAGGGGAGGCCCTTGGTCCTGTGGAGGCTTGATTTCCCAGCATAAGGGGATGCTAGAGCTGTGAGGTAGGAGTGGGTGGGTGGGTGGGTAGGTGGAGGAACAAGCTCTTAGAGGTAAAGGGGGTGAGGGGGTGGGGAAGTTTGCGGAGGGGAGACTGGAAAGCGGGACAACATTTGAAATGCAAACAAAATAACCAATTTAAAAAAAGTTTGAGGGGATTTTTTTGTTTTGTTTTTTAAAGAACAGAGCAAGTTAGGCAGTGCTTGAGAGCAGCATTTATGTACAGGAGTACAAGACGATTACCCCCAAAGTCCTGTGCTGCTGTTTCCAGCAATATACATGCCGTGGAGGCTGCATGACTGCTCAGTGAGAACTCGCTTGTGTAAGAAAGGGTTTACAATGGTAGAGGTGTGACTAGGATCCATCATGATAATTTCTGAGGGTTTGGGGTTTTGTTTTTATTTTTGTTTTAAGATAAATGTAATAAAAGAGAAAACCTAATAAAGGTGCTGCCTTGTCATCTCTCGATGCTAAGGTGCAAAGGGGAGAGACTGCAACTCCTATCTTTGTTAGAGTATTTTAATGGGACAAGAAAAATTTGAACGCATGAGAAACGTCCAATAATTTGGGAAAAGAAAACAAAATAAACGTAAGAAAAAAATCGTCACCTTCAGGTTTCTGCCTCTGGATCTGGTACATCCTCTGACACAGCATGCTATTTTCAAGCAGCACAGGAAGACAGATATCCCCACAGCAGCCAGCATGGAAGAGGCAGCCTGCACAGGTGAGACCAGCCCTGCAGATTGGAGGATCCTATCCAGGGGCTCTGGCAGGAGCCTTCCGGTTTCCATCTTCGGACCGGGAACATCCTCTGCCACAGGACACCATCTCCAAGTGGCTCAGGAAGCCAACTATACACCCAGCTGCACTGAGGAAACAATCAGCACAGCCTGCATCCAGAGTTGATCTGGGCCACAAAGTTACATACCCAAATACAACAAGAGGGTACATCTCGGCCACCATCATTGCTCCTGTGACTGTGTAACAGATTGGTAGGCAGGGATCACCAGAGTAGAGGATTGTGGGACACATTCCACCAGAACTCTACCTGCACCCAGGAACTCAGCAGTACCACAGCAGTTTGTGCCAGGGAAAAGCAGGTAACCCAGGGTTGCTGAGATAGGCCTGCAGGCACACAGGAGAGGCAAGCGCCAGCCAGTGACAGCAGGACCAACTAACACCAGAGATAACCAGATGGCAAAAGGCAAACATAGAAATGTTGCTAGCAATAATCAAGGCAATATGACACCATCTGAACCCAATACTACCACAACAACAAGTCCTGGATACCCAACACATCAGGAAAGCAAGATTTGGATTTAAAATCACAGGTCAGGATTCTGATGGAGGGTTTCATGGAGGGCTTCAAGTAGGACATAAATAACTCCCTTAAAGAAATACAGGAGAACACAAGTAAACAAAGAGAAGCCCTTGAAGAACTAAGGGAAAACACAAAGTAGGGGAAAGAATTAAACAAAACCATCCAGGATCTAAAGAAGGAGGTAGACACAATAATGAAATTACAAAGGGAAACAACTCAAGAGATAGAAAACCTAGGAAAGAAGGCAGGAGTCGTGGATCTAAGTACCAACAACAGAATACAAGAGATAGAAGAGAGAATCTCAGATGCAAAAGATACCATAGAAAGCATTGATACAACAGTCAAAGAAAATGAAAAACGCAAAAAGCTCCTGAACCAAAACATCCAGGAAATCCAGGACAAAATGAGAAGACTAAACCTAAGGATTATAGGTATAGATGAAAGTGAAGATTTCCAGTTAATATCATCAACAAAATTATAGAAGAAAACTTCCCTAACCTAAAGAGATACCCATGAACATACAAGAAGCCTGCAGAACTCCAAATAGATTTGAGCAGAAAAGAAATTCCTCCCATTACATAATAATTAAAACACCAAATGTACTAAATAAAGAAAGAATACTAAAAGCAGTAAGGGGGAAAGGTCGAGTAACATATAAAGGTAGACCTAGCAGAATAATATTGGACTTCTTACGAGAGACTATGAAAACCAGAAGAGCCTGGGCTGATGTCATGCAGACCCTAAGGGAACACAAATGCCAACCCAGACTGATATATCCAGCAAATCTCTCAATTATCATAGATGGAGAAACCAAGGTTTTTGTCATTTCATGACAAAAACAAAGTAACACAGTATCTTTCCAGAAATCCAGCCCTTCAAAGGATAATGAATGGAAAACACCAACAAAAGGAGGGAAACTACACACTAGAAAAAGCAAGAAATTAATCTTTCAACAAACCTAAAGAAAGATAACCACACAAATATAAAAATTACATAAAAAATAGGAGGAAGCAACAATCACTATTCCTTAATATCTCTTAACATCAATGGACTAAATTCCCCAATAAAAAGAAATAGACTAACAGACTGGATTCATAAACAAGACCCAACATTTTGTTGCATAAAGGAAATACATCTCAGTGTCAAAGACAAACACTACCTCAGAGTAAAAGGCTGGAAAACAGTTTTCCAAGCAAAGATCCCAGGAAACAAGCCGGAGTAACCATTCTTAAATCCAATAATATTTTCGACCAAAAGTTATCAAAAAGACACAGAAGGACACTTTATACTCATCAACGGAAACTTTTACCAGGAAGAAATCTCAATTTTAAACATCTATGCCCCAAATACAAGGGCATCCTCATTCGTAAAAGAAACTTTACTAAAGCTTAAAGTACACATCACACCCCACACAATAATTGTGGGTGACTTCAACACTCCACTCTCCTCAATGGACAGATCAGGGAAACACAAACTAAACAGAGACACAGTGAAACTAACAGAAGTTTTGGACCAAATGGATTTAATAGACATCTACAGAACTTTTCATCCTAAATCAAAGGATATACCTTCTTCTCAGCACCTCATGGTACCTTCTCCAAAACTGGCTATATAATTGACCACAAAACCGACCTCAACATATATAAGAAGATCTAACTAATTCCATGCCTCCTATCAGATCATTATGGAGTAAGGGTGGTCTTCAATGGCAATAAAAGCAACAGAAATCCCACATACACATGGAAGCTGAAAAATGCTCTACTCAATGATACCTTAGCCAAGGAAGAAATAAGGAAAGAAATCAAAAACTTTTTAGAATTTAATGAAAATAAAGGTACAACATACCCAAATTTATGAGACACAATGACAGCAGTGCTATGAGGAAAACTCATAGCTCTGAGTGCCTACAAAAATAAGCTGGAGAGAGCATACACTAGCAGCTTAACAGCACACCTGAAAGCTTTAGATCAGAAAGAAGGTAATATACCCAAGAGGAGTAGCAGGCAGGAAATCATCAAACTCAGGGCCAAAATCAACCAAAATCAACAAAAATAACTAGACAAAGAATCAACAAAACCAGGAGCTGGTTCTTTGAGACAATCAATAGGACAAATAAACTTTTAGCCAGACTAACCAGAGGGTACAGAAACAGTATCCAAATTAACAAAATCAGAAATAAAAAGGAAGAAATAACAACAGAAACTGAAGAAATTCAAAAACTTATCTCATCCTACTACAAAAGACTACTCAATGCAACTGGAAAATCTCGATGAAATGGACAATTTCCTAGACAGATACCAAATATCAAAATTTAATCAGGATCAGACAAACCATCTCAATGGTTCCAGAACCCATAAAGAAATACAGTTGGTCACTGACAGTCTCCCAACAAAAAAAGCACAGGACCTGATGGTTTTAGTGAAGAGTTCTACCAGACCTTCAAAGGAGACCCAATACCAATACTCTTCAAACTATTCCACAAAGAGAAACAGAAGGAACATTACCCAACTCATTCTATGAAGCCACAATTTCGCTGATACCAAAACCACACAAAGATGCAACCAAAAAAAGAGAACTTCTGGCCTATTTCCCTTATGAATATCGATGCAAAAATACTCAATAAAATTCTTGCCAACCGAATCCAAGAACACATCAAAATGATCATTCACCATGATCAAGTAGGCTTCATCCCAGGGATGCAGGAATGATTCAATATATGGAAATGCATCAATGTAATCCACTACATAAACAAACTCAAAGAAAAAAACCACATGGACATTTTATTAGATGCTGAAAAAGCATTTGACAAAATTCAGCATCCTTTCATGTTAAAGGTCTTGGAAAGAACAGGAATTCAAGGCCCATACTTAAACATAATAAAAGCAATATACAGCAAACCAGTAGCCAACATCAAACTAAATGGTGAGAAACTTGAAGCAATCCCACTAAAACTAGGGACTAGACAAGACTGCCCTCTCTCTACATATTTATTCAATATAGTATTTGAAGTTTTAGCTAGAGAAATTAGACAACATAGGGAGGTCAAAGGGATACAAATTGGAAAGGAAGAAGTCAAATTATCACTATTTGCAGATGATATGATAGTATATTTAAGCAACCCAAAAACCTCCTCCAAACAACTCCTACAGCTGATAAACAACTTCAGCAACATGGCCGAATATAAAATTGACTCAAGCAAATTAGTAGCCTTCCTATACTCAAAGGATAAACAGACTGAGAAAGAAATTAGGGAGAAGAGGCCCCTGGTCCTAGAAAGGCTGGATGCAGCAGTGTAGGGGAATACCAGGACAGGGAAGCAGGAAGGGATGGATTGGGGAACATGGGGAGGGAAGAGGGCTTATGGGACTTTGGGGGAAGGGGGATCCAGGAAAGGAGAAATCATTTGAAATGTAAATAAAGAATATATTGAATTTTTTTTAAAAAAAAAGCATCACTTGGGACAGTCCTTTAGTAGAAAACAAGGGAAATCTAGAATTGAAGGCCCAGAAATGAACTCACACACCTATGGTCACTTGATCTTTGACAAAGGAGCCTCAACCATCTAGTGGGAAAAAGACAGTCTTTTAAACAAATGGTGCTTTTTAAACTGGCTGCTTTGGACAAGCTGGACAACTGTCTTGGAAGGGCTTAGAACTCCTGCAGATGCAAAGTGAAGCGGTTCTCCTAAGAGCTACATGATGCTCCAGAAAGCCAAGCCAGCACTGTGTTTGGTTGAAGGAAAGCTGGTGCTGAAGCCCACGGGAAAAATGGCAGCTTGGTCTAGGTTCACTGAGTCCCCAGCCTCCTGCCTGGTGAGAGGTGCTGACTCAACCAAACACGGCAGGGCACACGGGCCAGAGACTACTGGTGGATGTCTGGAGATAAGGTCTTAAGCTTCACAAAAGTTTGTAGATTGGAGAGGCCATGGCTGGCAAAAGGTCAAGCCAGAAGCCCTGGGCTAGCTAAACATCTGGGGCAGGACTAACAGCAGAAGGTACAGACTAAAGTCCCAAGAACCTAAACTGACAAGGTATCAGGTTTGTAGAACAATGAAGCTAAATATAGATAACCATAGAGAGAAATATTTAATTTATTCTATGAAAATAAAATCCTTAGAAGTTTTGAAATTAAAAAGAAAACTGATTTCGATACTTGGCATAGAGGGAAGCACAGTGCCACACTGAATCTGGATTCGATACGATCTTACTTTGCTTATCAGCATACAAATGACTGCTTTTCTCAGTGATTACTGTTTCATATGTCCTCTTTGGGAGAGATCGAAATAAGACAGACTTGGAGAAAGAAGAGACTGAGAAATTATATACTAGATTAGAGACCATAAAACAGAGGTTGAAAGCATCTGTAAATCAAAAATTGGAATCGCTCAGAGGAATCCCAATCTGGAATTTACAATAACATCAAATATGTAGTTCTAGACAGGGAGGCTCCACAAGGGCTTGAGAAATTAGAATGGCAGTGCACAGAGATACATTATATTAAATTAAGGATATAGATTCTGTTAATTGATGCTAACTTAAAGCAATGGCAAACAATGGATTGTGTGTCTCATTTTGTAGCGTTTGGAGAAATGAAATATGTAGACATGTTGATATATCATTGTACTGGCTAGTTTTATGTGTCAACTTGATACAGGCTGGAGTTATCATAGGAAAAGGAGCTTCAGTTGAGGAAGTGCCTCCATGAGATCCAGCTGTGGGGCATTTTCTCAGTTAGTGATCAGGTGGGGGAGTGCCCCTTGTGGGTGTTACCATCTCTGGGCTGATATTCTTGGGTTCTATAAGAGAGCAGGCTGAGCAAGCCAGGGGAAGCAAGCCAATAAGTAACATCCCTCCATGGCCTCTGCATCAGCTCCTGCTTCCTGACCTGCTTGAGTTCCAGTCCTGACTTCTTTTGGTAATGAACAGCTGTGTGGAAGTGTAAGCTCAATAAACCCTTTCCTCCTCAACTTGCTTGTTGGTCATGATGTTTGTGCAGGAATAGAAACCCTGACTAAGACAATCATACAACTGATACATGTTGGGAACTCCAATGAACCTTAAGTTCTGAGGGGGATGATTCTGAGGTTGCACAATTATTAGAGATAGTGGCTATCTTGGGAATGCCTTTCCAGATTAAAACTAATAATGTTCAGATGTATATGTCCATTAAAATATGATTGTATGGACACTATGGCATGAAGCCTGTTCTTATATATCACTTACAGTCCCACAGGTCAAGCCATTATAGAAAGACCTAACAGGACATTTCAGGAGATCTTCACAGAACAGAAGAGGGATATGATATCTCCCAAAGATTGTTTAAAATGTGCTTTGTCGACTTTAAACTTTATAAAAGTCAATGAGACAAATAACACAACTGCTAAGATAACACTGGATTTCAGAAAGGACTGCTGAATTGGATCAGCCAACAGAAGTCCCAATTCTAAAATACAAGGAAGGAAATACATTATGTTGGGGAGGAAATTTTTACATTTATTACAACAGGAAAAGAAAAGCTAGTCAGGCGTAAGCTTAAATTGGTGGTACTATGTAAGGCGACATGAAGATGGATCCTTAACATTGCTCCAATTCAAACAACTGTGGTAGTCAGGGAATATTGAGCACATGGGCTGGATATTGGAATTGGGAATGTTTTCGATAAGCTATGGAAAAGCCTGTCAGGGTATGGTGTGAATGAGACCAGCTTGAATGTGTGAAACCCAAAACCCTATCCATAAAATGCTTGTCCATCCTTGACACACCAGCTGCACAGGCTAAAGCGTTTTTGAGGGAAATGAGTCCATGATGGAGTAGATCAAAGGGTACTCTAGGGACACTACGTTACTATAGTTTCCATGGTTATCAGAGACGAGAAGACAACAGAGGAAGGACGAGCATTACTGAGGAAGTAACTGATGCCCAGCTTCCAGGGATGCAGAGGCCTGTGCTCACCTGAGAGTTGAGGACTTATTCAGAGGGGACTAAGACATTCTTAGTGGGTATTAGTGACTTTTCTGAGCCTTGTTACTCTGTTTGAGGTAGGAGAGGCTTTAGCAGAACTGGGTGATATAGGCCAGCATGTAAATTGAATTCTTATGGTTTTAAGCTCCTGGGAAGAGAGGAGAGAGTGAGTGAGTTGAATCTACTTAGTAAATAGGAGTATTTTTTTCCAGGCCACTCAAAAGCAAGCAAGACAAGATTATGTTGGGCAAGATTTCCTGTGGAAACAAAACAAGAGAAAGAGAAATGCTATGCTAGTAAGTTTGTAGAAGGCTTTACAGCAGCAGCAGCTCATAAAAGTGCCTGAGTCATAAATTAATATAGGTGAAAGTAGATTAAACTTAATGTCGAGGTGGGTGATTACCTTCCCAGAGTATACAGTGTTTGACCTTCATTTTGTAAAATGAGTCCTGGTGGTAAAAACTGTTAACCAACCCAAAGCCCTTCAGAAAGACAATATGGCCAGTGGAAAGGCAAGGGCAGTGGGGCTTGTTCTAAGATCATCAGGACCAGTCACACTAGCTAGAGTGCAGCATTAAGCCAGGCTGAAACAACAAAACAGTCCTATTGAAAGGGTCAGCTCAGGAACTTCAGAAAGGTCTTGGAACACTTGCCCCTCCCAGAAGAAAGAGGCTACATTCCTCAGACCACAGGGAGGTCCCTGTGGCTAGGGGAGGCCCAGAGTTATTCTGAGACCCATTGACCACCTGCCTCATTCCCTAACAACCAATCAGTTTAAAGGTCACACTGTTCTGCCAATCACATTGTGCCTAATGGTGGCTGCCCTGGGGGTCTATATAAAGGCCTAGTGTATGGGCTGCACATGGTCATTCTCTCCCCATGTGCAGGTCGACCCCAACTCACTGGATCCAATAAAAAAATCCTCTTGCTTTTTGCATTGATTCCCGCCTCCATGTTGTTCACTCAGGGGTCTCTGGTAAGTTAAGGCTCTTTAGAGTCTTGCACTACTAGTAGTGAAGAAATACGCAATAGCAGCAATACCGTGAGATAGACGGCCAAGTGGCTTGTTAAAAATATGTCTTCATGGGATGGGAGGCAAATAAGGTTCATGTCTCCTCCAGCCAACTCTTTTTACTGAACAATTGAGAGGCATGATGAGATCTTTTGTACGTTACTACACCCTACTAATATTTTGAGTGCCCAATTAGCTGTTCAATGCTGTCCTTTTCTTCGGAGGGCTGTCAGTGGACCTACAGAGACCCTGGTCATACTGTTCCATAATGGTAACCTCTGAGTGTGTTATAGATTCATAAAAGCATCTAGACAGCAGTAACATCAGCAGATATAGTCATGAGTGGGAGACAGCACTCTAAAAGGGTATAAAGTTGTTCGATGAAAATATATACATGGATGCATATATGTATGGATGTATGTATTGTATTTTTATTCATTCTTTGTTAGCTATATTTCCCCATATTTAATCTATTTACCTAACATAGTATTTGGAGCAACCTTGTACATTGGTCAGATGAGTTTTCTATTTTATGCAACTACCAGCAAAACCATGAATCTATGTCCTAGATAAAAGACAAGCAAGTGGTAATTCGATAGATAAAAGACAAGCAGTTGGTGTTCCATGATTGATTTCAAGAATGATTAGAACCAATACAATCAGTATTTTAGGGTTTTTTTTTTATGAAAGTTCATGTGATTATTAGACCATTCCAAGAGTCAGGCCCTCTCTGCGCAATGACTCATCTGGTGAACAGACATAGTCAGTTCCTTGTAATTTTCTTACCTTGCATAGATAGTAACCAACCTAAGATACGATATTCATTTTCTTCATCTGGTTAAGCATAATCTGTATCAGTACTGTGAACAACTTATACTTATTTTTCTTCACCTGATCTAAACAACTTCTGATTCGGTATAAAAGTGGTTAAGTTACATTCTTTTCAACAAAGCCTCCTGGTGTTCTGTAGTGTACAGGTGACATGTATGTATTTGCACACGCACACACACACAAATACACACACACATGCACATGCATACACATAAACACACATACATATACACATATACAAACACACACACACACACACACACACACACACACACACACACCTGATTATATATCTTAGAGGTTAATTAGAGGCCTCTCAGGTCAATTCTTCAGATGTTCTTTCTCCTTCATTACTCTCTTAAATTAATCTGTGGAAATAGAACACTAGGCAGACAAATAGGAGAAAGAAAGCATAAAAATCAGAGAAGAGTTGCTTGTGGGGCCCACCTGTAACCTGAAACCTCAGGAAAAAAAGAAAGAGTCCTAGTTCATCTAGTGCTACAAAGCAGGATGGTAGCTCAAAAGCACGTTAGAAAGACATATTTCAAAAACAGAAGCTGCTAGCTAATTAAAATTGGTAGGAAATTGAAAGTCCTAGAAACAGTTTGCGTTTGTCTCTTCACAAACAACCTCAGTCTTCCAGGACAACACTGCTGGCACCATTTAAGCAGTTTTTCTCTAAACAATTAAAATTGCAAACTAGATATATGAAAGTCTGGTAATATTATAAATTGAGTAACCTATGGATAAACCAAGGCCATACAGACAAAAACAAACAAACAAACAAACCAAAACTAAAGAGTTTGGAAAATCAATAAGAATACCAAACAACATGGAAATGAAATGATGCCTTGCTGCATATTTGGTTTGTGACGTTTCCTTCCCAACTCCCGTTTCTTCTCAGAAGAAAAGCCCTTTCTCCGTGTTTTATCTTTCTCCCATAACTGTTTCCCATTTGTGGATTTGTCTTGCAATTTATGCATTCAGGATAATTAAGCTTTCATCGTAAGACATATTATGACTTCGAGACATTTTCCTAAAATATTCTATCCAAAAAAAGTGAACTTGTGTTTGTTTTGAGAATTACCAAGAATTAACAATAATATTTAACAAGCACCCTATAGATAAAAAAAAAATTACTATGACTAACCACATATGATTGGCCAGGAATAATTGCTACTTGCTAATTACCACTACAATTTTAGTACATTAACAACATGATTAAAATTGTTTCCAGAAACTAGTTCTACATATTAAAATAGGGCTTTTAATCTAAAATTTTCTTTATCACTATATGCAGTTGATGTTATTTAAAATTCATAATCTAAAGCACTCCTCTGTTGCAGTGGTGAAGATTTTATTCATGCATAACCCAAGTCACCCTTACCCACTCACCCCATTCAAGGGGGTTAATTGTTTGGAGAGATGGGCATAAGAGAGACATGAGCAAAGGTTGAAAAACTTTGGAAGTTCATATTGCAAGTATAGCACAGCGAGAGAAATCCGAGCTCCTTACGGCAACCTCAAAGCAATGTGTACATTTCAACAGGCTTATCTAACGCCTGCTCTGGAGTAGGGCTAATACACGGATAATGTGAAGCATTTTCAGATTGTGAAAGTACCTTTGAGCCCTTTACTCTCCTGTCAAGCCCACATTAAGTATGTCACTTCTCATTTTAGGCCAATCACAGTGCACATAGAATGTTAAATTGCTTAGCCATAAGGGTCAGCCTTGATGCAGAGATAGAATAAAGAATAGGATTCAAAGACTATTGTGCTTGCTGTTGAAATGCACTGAGGAGACATAGTAACTACTTAATTTCCTATCAGGAAATATGTATGCCAAATATGTCAAATGGTAATTGTGTGATCTGAACCGTTTCTATGGAAACACTGAAATCACAGGCATTGCTTACATATGAGAAGTCGCATGTTAAAGAAATAGCCTTCTTTGAAACAGTCTCATATCTTCTCTCAAAAAATACTTTTTCATTTTTATTAATTCTTTGAGAATTCTATAAATTGTGTTCTGGTCATATGTGCAGAGTCTTCCTTACCTACCCAGTTTTGTGTCTTCTTTCCAATCCATTATTTGTACATTTCTTGTACCATACATACATTCTCGGAAAACATTTAAAAAGAAAAAAAAAGTGCAGGTTTGAACATTGACTCAAAGCAAATCCATGGAAGCTTGCTTTCATTTGTGGAAAAAAGAGAACAACTCCTTCCTGTAATGATTTATTTTTGTGTAAGTTTGGCAGTGATTACCAAAGTCGAAAAGATACAAGAACAGGACCAATAATATAGTGAACTTCTCTTACACGTCAAGCTCTTCAAATACGCTGTCGGTGCCTACCACGGCCTCCGAAGGGCTGAGATGTTCATTTTCTTCGATAAGATGGAAAAATCATAAGATTTACCGTATTTTATTACATTTCAAATTAATGATGACATACATTGTAAGGTACATATCCCCTCGACGCCAAGACAAACAGAAAACGCTGCCAACTACAACAGGAAGACTGATTCAAAAATATAAGCCCGGTAAGGAGGGCGGTGGGGAAAGCGGCTCCTAGAATGACTTCCTAGGAAAGCACCTGCCTCAGGCGTACCACCTGGAAGGTTGCGGCTCCTTCCTGGTCTCTGACTCCAAACTCCACATTTCCTCCCCTGCACCTCACAGATTCAAATATCTTCACAAAACAAAACACATTTTCTCCTTCTTCTTTATTCCTGACGGTATTCCTGAGTCTTTGTAACCTTCGTGAGGAAGAAATCAAAGTGCACCGCACTGTATTAATCAGAAAAATGGATTGTGCCTGCCTCGTCCTGTCAATCACTTGATAAGGAAAAACAAATAGCGAAGATTAAATCGCAGGCTGCTGGCAGGCTTTGTACTTGGAATAAATACATTTCAGCTCTCACGAAAGTCCATTATGCTCTGTTGGCTTTGATTAGCAAGGGGCATTTCATACAGCAGGGCAGAGAGCTACGGGCCAGTTGAAGAGGGAAGCAACGCAAGTGTTTTCTTACTATTTAGTTAAACAGATGATTCACCCCAGTTAAAGAAAACAGCAAAGACTGTGACAATTACAAATGTCCTTGGAAAAGGGATGAATCTATCTGCCTGCAGAGGAGACGTCGCTTGAACAGGCAGTGTCTGCGGCAAATAGAACACCAGCAGTGCGTGACTATAAAGAACAATCCATATTTGCCCGCACACTGGAGAGACCCACAATTGCAACCTGATTATAATCCTCACCTGGGAAATCTGAAATCACCACCTGTTTTCTTTGGACGCTTGTGTGACACACTCCAGCGGCTTTCTACGGAATTTAGAGCCTTCGTTTGCTCTAGTGGAGACTCTGGGAGCTTCGCTCAACTCAATTTATTCTCATTAAGTCACAGACTCGCCAGAATTGTTTGAGCTGTTCAATTCGTGGCGCTTTCATATTCCCACCTTTTTCTCCAGCTGTATACTGTGCTGTTGGTGTCTAGTCCATGACATCCTTTCACGCAAGGGTTCCACGTGTTTGCAGTTTATTAAGAGAGGAAAACAATCAAACATAGGAACAGTTATTTACTATATAGCCAGTTGTCTTAAGTACACTGAGAGACAGAGCCACCATATAATTGTATAATTGATTACTGTATAGTCACAATCATCACAAACCACGATGCCTGTCTGATCAGCACCTCTCCATTCAATTCCAACTCTGTCACCAGACTCCCTATCATTTCTGTTCAACTCTTATAAAAATACAGCAGGTTTTGAAATGAATAATACTGGTGGACAAACCATATAAAGAAGGTTTGTGATTCTTATAATACTTATTATAATCTCTATAATCTTTAGTATTTGATCTCTTGGAATTATATTTATTCACACATGCTGCCTAAGAGTTATAACGTGAACTGCACTGCTGTCTTGATTGAAGCCTAAGATCTTCCAGGCATTCCTTGCTACGATTGTCTGACCAAATAACCAAAATAAATAAATGAGCAAACAAGACCTCAGCAACTTCCTAGGACAGTGAAACGTCTGCTCAGTGTTTGTAAGGTAGTTAGTTCAGCCGTTTGCAACTTGCAATAGTTACAGAGAAGAGAATGACTCTCCTTTTAACAAATCTGTGTGCATCTGTCCATTTGCTGTTTCAATTAAAGTGCTTTATAAAATAATTTTAATGCGATGCTTGAACTGTATAATTGTAAAAACAGACAACGGTAGCAATACGCCAAAAAAAAAATATAACTTTTGATCCAGCATATGAAAAGTCGCCTCAAAGTATTATTCAAACTTGTTGTGATCAGGTTTATCTAATCAGTTTAATCTTCCAATGAATAAAGATTCATTGTAGTTAAGCAGATTCTTTGTAATCTCCTATTATTGAGGATTTTTTTTGCATAATTATTGTTCAATGACCTAGGGTAATGTTTAGCTTTTGCTAATCCTTACTGCCATCTACTGGCTGACTTTGTCACAACACTGTCATGGGTGAGGATTGGACATGTTTCCCAGGCACAGTCTGTTATTTAAGGTAAGGAATGGCTTACATGACATAGCTTGAATAGCAAGAATTAGCACTGCGAGGTGTGATGAGTCAGACTTTTATGTTACTATATCTATTAAAATGATCAGAGTAAATAGCAATGTGTGAACTAGGTAAAAATCATTGTAGGGCTTTTACACAATGTTGCTATACATTTGTAGTCTGAACATCTAATTTATGACCTGATTATTTGATGTATTAGTATAATGTGACTCCAAATGCTAGCAGACCCTTTAAAACTAGCATGCTTACATAAAAGATTTGAAAATAGTTCACAGCCTGAAGCTGATACACAAACCTCATATCCAGACATGAAGCAGTTAATTAAATTTGGCTAACACTGAATCAGGTGTCTGTTTTGGGTTGTGAGCCAAGGCACAGCTTTTTAGTAGCTATTTTGAGAACATTTAAAAGGCAGTCGTATGCGGAGGGGAAAGGTAACTAAGATGCAGAAGAACATCATATGTAGAGAAATCGGGAATAGCAGTACAGGAGGCTGTTCTGGCTTCGACACAGAAAGCACAAATGTATCCTTAATGCCGGCACACAGCGCTCACTGTTCAAACAGTCGCTGAAGGTAATACCCATGTGGAGCACACAGAACTTTGTGTACATTCTTAATGTAATGAAATACCTGGTTTTAACCATTGACAATTATAAAGCGCAGTTTACATGGACACCTCTCTGCTGAACTGCACTTAAAGTCTATTCTGTTAGAATAAATTGAATATTGCTTAGAGTGGCATTGCATAGTTTTGGGGGTAAAATGAATAAAACTGCTGCTTTACACTCCTTATTTAACTTGATGCTTTGGGCTATAAGATGTCCTGGAGTACTCATGGAAATGGAAGTAAATTATTATTCTCTACACTACGTAAAAAACTGCCACACTTAGAACACTTGTCCAGATGCTGGTATCCCTGGGAAGTTTCTTGTTTTTCTCTAAGGAGCGTGAACAGTCAGCGGTAGTCAGCAGAGGACTCATAAACTGATTCGCCTCTCTCCCCATTCAAACAAAGTGGACTAATTCAACTTGTATTATGCAAATGCATGTTTGTATGTTAATGCAGATACGTGCGTGTATAAATATTTTAATCAGAATTATACATAAATTGTCTTGAGAAAGTGCTCCACTGATAAAAAGCAATTTTGAATGTTGGTCAGCTTAAAACGGAAAATGTGGGAAATGGACGTGAATATAATGGGTAAATATTGAGAACAGCTTCCGTGTATAGCAGAGGAGGGAAATGGGGGATTACCACGGTGCTTTCTATTGGCTGCCTTTGCACAGTTAGTACATTGAACATTTCAGAGATTCAATTTATTTTGACCACAGTAATGGGTCTTCCTTTTCCAAGTTTCTTTCTCAGCAGCCACAGGTACAACGAAATGTGCAATGCCAGTGAAGGCTCCACGGCTGTTCCCTTGCCTCTGCAGCTCGAAGCTGTACACTCCGGGTGTTATAAAGATGCGTGCATGGAACCTTTATATTCTGGAAACAAACTGCACTTGCCTTTGACAGATTTCAAGATGTTTTGTTTGAAATACTGAGAGAAAAAGAACAAGCAAAATGATGTGTTAAGAGTTTGGGCAAATACAGTATGTGTGGGTTTTTTGTGGTTGATGATGATGGAGGTAGCAGTGCTAGTGCTGGTGCTGGTGGTGATGATTGATTTTTTTTTTCCACAGGAACTGTATAGGTATTTTGGGTTGGTCTAGAACTTGATAAACATCCCAAGCTGGCCTCACGTTCACTATCCTTCCTCCTCTAGCTTCTGAATATTTGGAGTGCAAAACCAACCATGTCCAGTTTTGGCAAATATAAATAACCACGACACCAGTATTCTCCTTATCTATCTCTATCTTTCTTCCTTTTCATCTATCACCCATCTATCCGTCTATCTCCCTTTTTCACATGTACGTTAACCTCCTAAGTGTTACCAAGAATCAAATATATTAAGAGGCATATTCAGAAGACGAAATGCAACCAAATTTTAAAATCATGGAAAAATATGATTTCTCTAATAAAAACTAGAATAGTTCAAACTGCGAATTTACAATATCTTACCAAGACCAACTAAAATAAGGTACTGAGTTGAAAGGATATGAAAACAATAGGCGTCACTGGCTCATCTGGAAAGAATGGAACAAATTTGAAAATTCATCCATCAGCTAGGAAAATTAAATATAATTTATCAATGTCTCTGGATATGCATCTCAATGCAATGATCAATATGAACATTAAGGAATAAATTTGGTGGTCTGTATATGCTTGTTTTGCTGGTAAGGAATGTACAAACCATGAATATCTACCCTGAAGAGGTGGCCATGGAGGAAGCCATAGATGGGTTCCATGAAATGTCACATAAGAGTTAAACATAGCAATGCTGGTGGCTCTAAAATTCTAACTGAATGGTAATGCAAACTATAAAATAATACCATGTGGACAATTTTAAAATATGCATAGAGCGTGATGATAGTTCTAATGGAGAATGTATAAATAATTTGTACAAAACTGTGGAGAGGAAATAATCAAATGTATAAAAATAAATACAATAATGAAAGTCGTAGATTGATGGGAATAATGCACATTACTGAAGCTGATGATTAATTCAACCATACTAGCTGAGAATTAATTCAAAAAAATATGACTACAGTGATTGCGTTCTGTGGGATGTTCGAAATGGAATGTGAGAATGTGCACATCAAGTCCAGCCTCAGCATATTGGTTGTCCTCCATATCAGAATAAAAAGAAATCAGCCTTCAGCTTCCTAAGTGTTTTTGACATTAATTAATTTTTTCTTTCCATTTGAAAGCCCAATCTCCTTTAGCTCTAATTTAGTTTTCCAATTCAATTTCATACTACTGTTTCATTATATACAGAAATTGATAACTTAGAAAAAGAATTTTAAAATTACCCGGATTTGAGAAAATTTTAAAAATCTGTTGTCTCCTGAATAAATGCCATTCTAAATGCACAATGTACAAGTACAAAGGTGAATGCTGACTTTAAAAGATAATAGTCACTGGGACAGTGCTTTTATTTCAATGAAATTTATACTTAAAAATAAATTACTAACTGGGCTATCTAAAAGGCATATGCTGAATATAACTAAATATTTTTTATTTTAGTAATATCAATTCCCCAATCTCTGTCCTCAATCATCTTTCTTTCTGGCTTGAGAAATGCTAGAATATGGTTATAGTTAACAAATGAAAAGCAACCATAATGACATAATGTCTTCACTGCCTAAAGAATATTCACAAGGAGCTGATTTTTCACCCTTTGATAATGTTATATATCAAGATTGGAAAGAAACTGATGAAAGGACAGTTGTGGTAGTGATTAATCTAGTACCAACTGATGGAAATCACTGGATTGTTGTTTTAATAATGATGTTCCTGGTCTAGACGAAGACTCACCTCATATATACTTCTCATGAGCTTAGTAGACATAACCTTATTTTGCTCTCTTGGAACCTTGGGTAACAGGAATAAGCATGTGTCCGTTTCCTATGGCAAATGTAGTCTGACTTCTGTGTGTGTGATACTCTCAATGCTCCAACATGTCTTAAAGCCCAAATGCATCTACAACATTTCTGACTAAAGACCATCCAAGGTTCTTTCATGTCCCTCCTTCCTAGCTCTGTACAGTGCTTAACTGGCTGTCATAGAGAGGGAACAAATCATGGACAAGCAGGAAATATAGGTTGTACAGGTAAAATTGTAATTGGTTAAAAATGTGAAACCCTAAAATTTAGCATGGAGTTGACCATGAGGGACAAAAGGGCTCACTATACAGTTTAAAATAAGGAAAGGAAATATGAAAGCCACATTCTAAGAAGTTTAATCTTCTTGAACTATATCAAATAAAATGAAATGAAAAGGGCTTAAATAAGAGATAAAGAGAAACTATTGTTAACATCTTACTGTGAGATAAAAGACCGACTTAAGGAAAAGGAAAACCAATTAAGTAGAAACTGAGTCCAGATATATTTTAATTAAAAATGTGATGAAATCATGATATTAATATAAATGGGTTAAGTAAACGAAGTATGGTTAAAGATATATCTGAAACTACATTCAATTATTTCATTTCTAAGGCAGTATTTTAAAAGTAGTGCTTTACATAAAATGCTTAATTACTAAAACTTTTTAATCTTGAGAAAGCAATATTAATAGACCCATAACCATTAGCCCCTTCAGAAAGTATTTCTTTTAACCAGTAAACATACACAATATTTCAAATTATAATTAACAACAAAAATGGCAGAGACTATGGAAAACTGGACATCCTGATTATGGTTATGAAGCTCTGGCTTTTATAAATCAGCTTGTATTTTAGTTTTTGAGGGTTTTTTAATTTATTCTTTAATCATTTTTTACAGTCCAGACTTCATCCCCCTCCTAGTCCACCCTCTAACTGTTCCACATCCCACAGCACCCGCCTCCCTTGCCCAACATCCAAGAGTATGTCCTCATGACCCAGTTCCATCCCACCAGACCTCCCTACACCCTTGGGGCCCCAAGTCTTTCAGGGATTAGGTGCTTCTTCTCTGACTGAGTCCAGACCTGGCAGTCCTCTGCTGTATATATGTTGGGGTCCTCATACCAGTTGGCATATGCTACCTGGCTGGTAGTTCAGTGTCTGAGAGATCCTGGGGGTCCAGGTTAGTTGAGCCCGCTGGTCATCCTGTAGGGTCACCCTCCTCAGCCTTTTCCAGCTTTTCTCTAATTCAACCACAGGAGTCCCCACAGTCTGTCCATTGGTTGGGTGTAAATATCTGCATCTGACTCTTTGAGCTGCTTGTTGGGTTTTTCGAGGGGCAATCATGATAGGACCTTTTTTTGTGAGCACAACAGAGGAATATTGAATGGCTGAGAAGCACCTAAAGAAATGTTCACAGTCCTTATTCATCAGGGAAATGAAAATCAAAACGACCCTAGATTCTATTTCATACCAATCAGAATGACTAAGAGCAAAAACTCAGGTGACTGCACATGTTAGCAAGGATGTGAAGAAAGAGGAACACTCCTTCATTGCTGGTGGGGGAAACAGGACTGAAGCCCTGCAGGCCAGCAGAAAGAATAGAACAGACAACCTTGGGAGGTAGGAGGTGGGGCGACCCTCCTAGCATATTTTTTAAGTAGAAAATAAATTGAATGCTCAGTGATAAAATGTCAAGAATATGTTGTCTTACATTTAATTGGGCAAGTCTGTCTCTTCATGAATTCTCCTGATGTTCAAATCAGTGTATACGGTTCCTTTAGGACTGTAGGACAATAGTCATAAAATTCACCAATGTATGGGAAACAGAGGGACTCTGCATTATGGAGAAGCAAGTGTGGTTCATGGTTACACAATTGAATTAATAACCTAATACTAGAGTTATTAAGAACATGGATGTTGCACCAGAGTTTTGCAGACAATCATGGATGGAACTTATGAAAATAATAGTCCTGTAGTGAGGTAACTTAGACCTAAGAAAGAGATGTCGGGGCTGGAATGAAAAGTGAAAAGACTAGCCATAAGCTGATCATTAGTCAAAATGTACAGAATACCCAGGATACAATCCACAGAAGGCAAGAAAGGTAATAAGCCAAAGGGCCCAAATGAGGACACCTCAATCCCACTCAGGAGGGAGAAGAAAGCAATCACAGGAGTGGGGAGGGAGGGAGGGACATGGGTGGGAAAAGACACAGGGAGGGGAAGAGTGGAACATGATCAGGTATTGGGTGGGGGAAACAGGACTGAAGCCCTGCAGGCCAGCAGAAAGAATAGAACAGACAACCTTGGGAGGTAGGAGGTGGGGCGACCCTCCTAGCATATTTTTTAAGTAGAAAATAAATTGAATGCTCAGTGATAAAATGTCAAGAATATGTTGTCTTACATTTTATTGGGCAAGTCTGTCTCTTCATGAATTCTCCTGATGTTCAAATCAGTGTATACGGTTCCTTTAGGACTGTAGGACAATAGTCATAAAATTCACCAATGTATGGGAAACAGAGGGACTCTGCATTATGGAGAAGCAAGTTTTGTTGTGGTGATGAAAATGTTCTACTACTAGAGAAGGATGGATGTTGCACCACGTTGTGAGAGTATCATGTGACTTATGGAGGTTTAGTGCTGTACTTGCCATAAATTATTAAGAAAGAGATGTCGGGGCTGGAATGAAAAGTGAAAAGACTAGCCATAAGCTGATCGTTATCTAAATCTGAATGAGGAGAACATAGGACCGCATGTATGCATGTGTATCAGTATAACGTTTTGCAACCTACCTTTAAAAGGGTTCAACCTCTCCTCTAGCCCATCACTCAGCAGAGGGATTGGAAAAGTTATTAGGATATGGGGAAGTGGATCTGTTCAGCAACAGTTCTGAATAGTTGGAGGTGAGCTTGATCTTTCCACCTTCTGGCTATTATATATAAGGTTGCTATGAACATAGTGGAGCATGTATCCTTATTGCATGCTGGGGAATCTTCTGGGCAGACACTACACAAGAACCAGAAGGTTTAGTTCAGTCCTCTCAGCAGGCAAACACCAGACACAAACCACCTGTATCTCAACACTGAAAAACCTGTAAGACTCACCAACCAGCAGTGGAGGTCAGGTCAAAAAACAGTTCTTGGCGAGTTTTTCTGAATGGCAGTTATCACAAGTTCAGCTCAACAACATTATGTATGTAAAGTGAACCGATACATGCCTGTATCTATCAAAGATGAGCAAGGCAGAGCACACCCATGCTCCGTGCTTGTCTCCCACTATCTACGGGGTCATATTTATACTCCTTCATCAAGTGTTTGCTATATCAAAACATCCTTCCTTCTGTGTCTGCTTCAGGAAAACAGCCTTTCACATGTTTGCTTTAGCAAGACATCCTTTCACCTGTGTGTCCCAGCAAAGCATCATTTGACATAACTAACATTCCAAAGAACTAGAAGTTTCCACTTCATGTGTCTGCTTCTGTATATGTACATGCTTCCTTAGACATATATAGATGTGTTTGTTGGAACCTACCCTAGTAAAATGTTATAAAAAGTTATTTGGTTACATATACATTTGTTTTCATATTTAAGATTCTTGTTATGAAATGTGAAAAATAGAGACTCATTCAATAGCCATAGCATCATGTTAAGAATTAATTGACAAAAGTGTATTTGTTTATGATATTTCTAAAAAATAAATCAAAGATTGTGCCTATTTCTATACGCATCTGTATTTTGCTTCTGAGCTCACTTGCTCTTTGCCCTTCTCCCTTGTTCTGATTCTCCCTATGATGTGTATCATTTTTCACCATGTCTTAGAAGACATTGCATTAAGATTTGGGATGTTTGCAGAGCACAAAACAATAGAATATTCTAGGAGGAAAAGAAACATTGCATCCTGCAAGGGCATCTAGTTAATCATAGGAAGGAAACAACACAAATAACATTAGGAAGTCCCTGAAACTAACCAGACTGTATAGATTCCCTCCCTCTCCAAGCATATATAAGCAATAGGAACTGCTTAAAGATACTCGGAGACAAACTGAGCTCTGAGAAGAGTCTTAGAATAGCTGAGTGGGAATGATTGGGGAATAGTTGGGGGGGAGAGGAACTATGGGACATAGGGAGGGGGGAACTGGGAAAGGGGAAAGCCTTTGGAATGTAAACATAGAATATAGAAAATAAAAATTAAAAAAAAGAATAGCTGAGTGATCTGGAAGAAGCTGAGATCAGCCAAGTCTAAAAAGGCTCAGACCAAATGAACTACCTAAGAAGGATACCCTCCAATCTAATGCGTTCAGCTGATTGCCACTGTCCAGTATGCTTCAGGTTTCCATCCTATGTTAACTGCTATTTATGCTGGAGGGACTTTTTTGTGATGCAGCTGCAACTGTCTCTCAGTCATTTCTGTTCCCTCATGTAACTCCTGTCCCATATTTCTGTAAGTAATACCAATTAAACTCATTGGAATATCAAATTAAAATTTAGTAGTATCATTTTGGTCTATACTTGTCCCCTTTCTGGGGTGAATAGATACTTATTGTTTCTCTCTCTCTCTCTCTCTCTCTCTCTCTCTCTCTCTCTCTCTCCCTCTCTCTCTCTCACTCTGTGTGTGTGTGTGTGTGTGTGTGTGTGTGTGTTTCTTCCCTCTGCCCCCCCCCACACGTACACATTCTGTACCAGTACAATATTGTTTTAATGACTAGCGGTGTAACTGTGAAATCCATAAGCTTATTCTTCTCTTCCAAGATTTTTCAGCATCCTTATAAATTAGAGGATTAGAATTTTTTTTTAGGACATTGTTCTATCAATGCATTCATCACTCATATGAATCTTGGCATCATGTCAGCAAATCTTCTAATATATGAACCAAAAGTCTCTTTCATTTATTTGTGTCTCTTTTAATTTCGTTCACTCTTTGCTTGTAAAACTCACTATATAGGTCTGGTAGCTTCTTAAATGTATTCTTAAATATTTATTCTTTGATGTGATTTCAAATGAAATTATTTCCCTTGTGTCCTTTTAGCTGTTTCTTGTTGCTTAGGAATGAACTGATTTTAGTGTTAAGCTTGATTCTACACTTTGCTGAAATTGTATATTGCATAAATTGTTTTGGGGATTTTTTTCTGCTTTTCTCCTTGTAAAACCATGTCACTTGAGACTATAATTTTACTTTTTTTCCAATTTGAATGCAATTTATCTTTTCTTAAATCCTTCTGGCTGCTCTTGTATATCCCAATCTTCTTCATACTCTTGGGGAAAGTATTTCATTCTTTTATCAACAAATAATAAAGTATACAATGTTACCTTTGGAATTTATGTAAGTGATATTTACAGAGTTGACAAAGTAAATATCTATTTCAATTTTTTTCTGCTTATATCATGAAACAACACTGACTTGCAAAAGAACTTTCTGCATCAGTTGAGCTAATATTTGTTCTTCATTGGGTACTTGGAGTGTACTGTAGTGTTGTGGTTTGAGTAAATATGGGCCCCATAGGCTCATATATTTGTGTGCTGCTGAGTCATTGGAGATGGCACTATTTGAGAAGGGTTATGATGTGTAATCTTGTTGAAATAGGTGTAGACTTTTTGGAAAAAGTGTATCACTGTGGAGTAGACTTTGAGATGTCAAAAGCCCATGCTAGGTCCAGGTCTCTCTCTCTCTCTCTCTCTCTCTCTCTCTCTCTCTCTCTCTCTCTCTCCCTCCCTCCCAAAGAACAGGAGGTAGCTTTTAGCTACTTCTACTGCACCATATTGCCTGTCACCTTGTCCCATGCTGCCATACTGCCTGCCATGCAAATAATGTACTAACTCTCTGAAACTGTAAGCAAGGTCCCAATTAAACTATGTTTTGTTTTGTTTTGGTTTTTGTTTTTTGTTTTTTGTTTTTTTTTTGTCAGCATTGCTTGGTTATGGTGTGTACTCACAGCAATGGACTAGTGACTAAATCACACTCTGATTGACTTTCTTTTTTATTGAAAATAGATTCTTCTCTCCTACATCCTAACTATAGTTTCCCCCTCTCTGCTCCTTCCAGTTTCCTATGATCCCCCTTCCCTCTGAGATCTACTCCCTTAGAGTCTCATTCAGAAAAGATCAGGCCTCTGAGAGTCAACAGGCAAACCTGACAAAATATGATACAATAAGACAAGGGGAAGGCACTCATACCAAGACTAGACGCAACAACACAATAAAAGGAAAAGAGTCCCAAGAGCAGGCAAAAGATCAGAGACATGCATTCACACTTTCAGGAGTCCCAAAGAAATGCCAATCTAACAGCCATAAGAGATAAAAGACCTGATATAGACTATTGTAAACTCTGTACTTGCTGCTTTGGTCTCTGCGAGCCCATATGATCCCTGCTTAGTTGAATCAGAAGTACTGGATTTCCTTTGCAATTTTAATGTAAATCCTAATTTATAGTATATAACTAACATGCTGCTGGATATTGTTTTTTGCTGGTTTCTTGAGGATTTTTGAATCTATATGAATAAGATGAATAGTTTCTATTTTTATAACTTTATAGAAATTTTGTCTGGCATTAAAGTCAATGTAATTTTGAGCTCAGCTCAGTTAATGAGTTTGGAAGTATCTACTCCTCTGCCATACTCCAGAAGCAAGTGTAAGAAAATTGACCTTAATTCTTTAACTGATTGTCAGAATTCATCCACAAAGCATATGGCCCTAGACTTTTATTTTCCACTACAGAACAATAAAGTAGTAAAGGATAGAGATATTTGCTATGATGTCAATAATGCAGAAAAACATTAGAAACTGAGGTAATAATTTTTTTCCTGAAATCCAAAGAAAGAATTAGCCCCAGTTGCACTTTAGATTGGAAACATGGACCAAATTGTAACATGGGAAGTATATGATACATTGTCCTTAAATATAAATTCTTTAGCAAACCTGTAATGATAATGTCAGAACCTACCAAAATTCTGTATATGGCTATTGTAAAGACAGTAGTGTGTGACCTTTCCTTGAGAAATCAGTACTCAAATTTGGATATGTTATATTCTTCCCATAAACACCTTTTTCTCCCTACAAACTACCATTCTTCAGCATGTGGGTCTTAAAAATCTCTATTAATAATCTCCAAATCTGTTTCATATTGGCTTATCCTGAAAACTATTTCATTGACAAAGTCAGAAAACCTGCTTTGAGTTTGTGGAGGTCTCTGAAGAGAATTTACACTGCAGTTACACAGAGCCTAGAAACTACATCATTCCACTACTGACCATAACATCAATGATCAACTAGTGCAGCAGATATTCTGTTTTATTTCAAAATCAATAACCCACTGCAGAACTCAAACAGTACCTTCCAGGATACTTGTACTGAACATCTGAAACTACACATATCTATTACCTATAAGCTATGAAAGCATCTATTTCTAAAATGTCAAAATTGCATAGTAACAAAATAGAAATCAATTTTATTTTTATGTTAGAAAAAATAATTTGCAAAAAGAAAATACTTTCATAGGCTATAAAGTAGAATTCAATAGAATCATTCAACACTGATACATCCTCAAGGACTGAAACAATACCTAGAAGAGAGCAGATACTTCAAGGGTGTGTACAATGGTATATATACATATATATAACAGATTATTTATAATCTATGAACATAGATTCCTATGATTTTTATAATAAAAACTCCTTGCATGATACAGTGATGAATTAGCAAAATAATATATACTTCTTGAACGGCATTATGATTCTATCCAAAAATTATAGCTTTATGTAAAACTGCTGTAGTTACTATCTCTGATATAATAATAGGTGATCATTTCTTTAAATGTAAATAGAATATTATTTTCATTTTGTTTTTAATACTTTTACAAAGGAAAAGTTGAGAGGTTGGGGATTTAGCTCAGGGTTAGAGAGGTTGCCTAGCAAGTGAAAGTTTCAGGGTTCATTCACTCTTTGCACCAGAAAAACATTGTCTATGTTTCTTAACTGTTTATCTGTATATTTAGAAACAAGCTATAAGAAGAAATTTTGTACAATTTTAGAATAGTGACCATGAGTGAGAATCCAAAATATAAACACATATTCTATGATTGTTATTCACATATTTCTTATATTTATATTATATGTGCTTTATCAAACACAAATTATTGGTAAATAATATAAAGAATAAAGGTCTTTAGTTATTACCAAATAAACTGTAATTCAGGTTGCTCCTAGTATTTGAACTAGGAATTGTGTACTCAAAACTTACATAGCACCAAGGAATGTGAAGCTACATCCATATATGTGTATTATGTATTAATGTCTACTCATTGATTTTTAATCAGGTTTCCATAGTTGGCAAAGTTAGTCCAGGACTAATTAAATCATAAAGCTTATTACATTAGTTTTTCTTCATCCATAAGCATTGCAAAATTCTTATAACAGCTAAAATTTAACCTGTATTTTATAAGGGTAATTAATACCTAACGTTGCAGTGTAGGAAAACTCACACAGTAAAAGGGTTGTGAAATCTTGTAAGGCACTTGAAATAACTTTCAAACATTTTATCAGAGGTCAAGTCAAGATTAACTAAAATTAATACTGTTCAAATATTTTTTCTAAAATATGTTTATTTTTAGAAAAAAGTAGCCAGTGATAAGTGGCCTACTGCCTTGTGTGGCAAGAGATAGCGGAAATGTAGGCAAAGTATGACTCTGATAAATGCTACACAACCAAATCTTAATCCAAGTCAGAAAGTAAAAATGGGGAAATGACCTATGAAAATGCAATATTATCAGAAAAAAGGTAAGGTGTTCCAAAGAGAGAAAAAAGTTAAAGATCGAGGGAACTTCGGATATTAATAAATATGTTGGCCAGCTTTGAGGACAATTTATGAAAGCTTAACTAGGTCGTGTTACAAAACAAGACATTTGAATCATTTTCCATACCCTTTTGGATGTTTATTCAGTGACCCAATACTCATTTGAAGCCATGGCTTTGATAACAGTGTGAAAGCTTTGATAGAGCATCTGTCTTTGAAACATCAGTAGACACTGGCCTGGAAAGTGGGCATCCTTCCAGGACGCTTCCCTCTCATCCTTCTACAGAGGGACCGTGCTGTGGCGCACTCTTTCCAGAGAGATGCAACAGATACCTATTAACGCAAACAGAGAGTGTGCGACAGACCAAAGTAATGAGGGCAGAAGTCCACAATAGTGAGTCATTGAGTTGTGACACAGGTTGCTCATAGGCATATAGATAGGGGTTACTTGCAGAAGCAAGGATATCTCAAAACAGCTGGAGAGTAACTAAAGATAACAGATGTGATACTGAAAATTCCACCATCCATAGGTCATAAGTCATAAAAGCTACAACTTTCCAAAATGTGTTCTATACAACTTGCTGGCAACTCTAGTAGCCCGTTCTCTGAAACTTAGTTGGTAAGAGTCTCTCTCTCTCTCTCTCTCTCTCTCTCTCTCTCTCTCTCTCTTAATGGATATTTTTTAAATTAATTAAAACTAAAATTAATACTGTTATCCCCTTTCCAGGTCTACACTCTGGACACCCCCTATCCCATGCCCCTCCCCCGCTTCTATGAGGGTGCTACCCCACCCACTCCTGCCTTCCCGCTCTGGCATTCCCCTACACTGGGGCATCAAACCCAACAGGACTAAAGGCCACTCCTCCCACTGAAGTCCAACAAGGCCATCCTCTGCCATATATGCAACTGGAGCCATGGGTCCCTAATTGTGTACTCTTTGGTTGGTGGCTTATTCCCTGGAAGCTTTGGGGACCTGACTGGTTGATACTTTTGCTCCCCCCATCCCATGAGACTGAAAACCCCCTCAGTTCCTTCAGTCCCATCTCCAATTTTTCCATTGTGGACCCCTCGCTCAGTCCAATATTTGGCTGTGAGCATCTGCCTCTGTATTTGTCAGGCCCTTGAAGAGCCTCTCAGGAGATAGCCATATGAGGCTCCTGTCAGCAATCATTTCTCAGCATCCACTATATGGCGTGGATCCCCAGGTGGGGCAGTCTCTGAATGGCCTTTCCTTTAGTCTCTGCTCCACCAATTGTCTCCATAATTCCTCCTGTAAGCATTTTGTTTCCCAATGGCTTATACTCTAAGATCAAGAAGGAACAAATGGGACCTCATAAAATTGCAAAGCTTCTGTAAAGCAAAGGACACTGTCAGTAAGACAAAATGGCAATCAACAGACTGGCAAAAGATCTGTACGTATTCTATATTCAATAGAGGGCTACTATTCAATATATACAAAGAACTCAAGAACCAAATAATTCCAGAGAACCAAATAACCCTACAAAAAAATGAGGAACAGAACTAAAAAAAGAATTTTCAACTGAGAAACTCGAATGGCCAAGAAGCACCTAAAGAAATGTTCAACATCCTTAGTTATCAGGGAAATGCAAATCCCCTGAGATTCTACCTCACACCAGTCAAATGGCTAACATCAAAACTCAGGTGACAGCAGACGCTAGCAAAGATGTAGAGAAAGAGGTGCACTCCTCCACTGCTGGTGGGATTGAAAGCTGGTACAACCACTTTGGAAATCAGTCTGGCAGTTCATCAGAAAATTGGACATAGTATTACCTGAGGAACCAGCTATACCACTCCTGGGCATACACCAAGAAGATGCTCCAACATGTAATAAGGATACATGCTCTACTACATTTATAGCAGCCTTATTTATAATAGCCAGAAGCTGGAAAGAACCCAGATGTCCCTCAACAAAGGAATGGATACAGAAAATGTGGTACATGTACACAATGGAATACTACTCAGCTATTAAAAACAATGACTTCATGAAATTTGCAGGCAAATTGATGGAACTAGAAACTATCCTGAGTGAGGTAACCCAGTCACAAAAGAACACACATGGTATGCACTCACTAATAAGTGGACATTAGCCCAAAAGCTTGGAATACCCAAGAAACAATTCACAGACCATAGGAAGCTTAAGAAGAAGGAAGACCAAAGTATAGATGCTTAAGAGTCTCTTTTCTTACCAGTTCATTAATCTATCTAAAAAGCCGGAAAGAGAGCTTTGAGAATAGGCAATTTTACTGCTTTCAAATGTACCTCATATTCCCTCCCTTCCCTTTTGGAAGGAATGTTCTAATTGGGAAGAAATTAGTATATAAGAGTTGTCTTCCATTTTTCTGAGTAATTTTACTTCAAAAGACTCATACCCATGACCATTAGCTATGTCTCAACTATAAACCATGATTGCCAGCCCCCAGCCTTGGCACACAAGAAGCCTGTCAGTATTATCAATGTTTTCCACCTCAGGGTTAACATTTTCAATGACCTTAGGAACAGATGCCTTAGGGTGAGAGAAAATTTCACTATGGCAGAATTCTAGAACAAAATTCACCTTGAATCTTGTATAACCATCTTGAAAAAAGTAACTCATTGTCCCATTTCAAACCTAAAACTTGTATAACCATCTTGAAAAAAGTAACTCATTGTCCCATTTCAAACCTAAAACTTGTATAACCATCTTGAAAAAAGTAACTCATTGTCCCATTTCAAACCTAAAAGGTTATCCTCTTTAGAACAATTTACAAAAGAAAACTCTTGTGTGGTGGCCCAAGCCTCTGAACACTCAGGAGGCCAAAACACAAGAGCTCCAGTCTAGCCTTAGTTATACAGTGAGTTCCAAACCAGTCTGGGTTACAGAGAAAATCCCTGTATCAAAAAAGAAAAACTGATAATCCATCCATCCATCCATTCATCCATCCATCCATCCATCCATCCATCCATCAATCAGTAAGTCAGTAAAAGAATAAAAATCAAAACAAATAAATACTACAAGGTTAGTCAAATTACTCAGTTAAACTCTGCCCAATCTTATTTGCATAAAGAAGCTTTTTTTTACCATTTTATAATTTACTTCACATATTTAAAACAATATTAAAAATACAAATGATAATATACTTACTGTTATTACATATCAAAATTCTAAAACCCAACTGAATTTAATTAATTCCCGCTATTAAATTACAAAGTCAAGAGTCAAGCCCAGTGCCCCATGACAAAGTGATTCTGCTTTCACTACTAGCACCATGTACTCTGCAACATCCTTAACATTTCCACTGTAACTTTTAATGTTATAAATGGAAAACTGGATTCCTCAATTTGTCTTATATTTTCTTTTATTCCCACATAACAATAACTTCCAACTATTTATTTCTCTGAAGCTAAGAAAGATATTCTGAAAACTATAATTCTATTGACCCTTTCCAATAAAAATTTCTATTAAGTTCAGATACAATTTTTGTTGACTGGTAATTTAAAACTTAATTTCCTTCTTCAGAAATTTTTTGCTCAGTCTTCAATTTCCTTTCTGGGATAATATAACAAAAATACAGTATTCCTGTGTGCTCAGATCCACTAACCACTTATTCTTTACACTGACTTATATCTTTGCCCTCCTGAGTTGTTCTATGCAAGGTAATATGATGCCTTGACCTCTTGCTTGCAGACTGGATTGCTAATAGAAAGCCACACAGGAGAACAGAAGGAGGGAGGAGGGGGAAATGTCAGGGCATTTTCTTCAGCTCATCTATTAGTGAAGGTCACTGTTCCTTTTAAAATGGCTTCTTCAGGGGAAACTCCTTTCAATTCTACTTAACCATTTTCCACCTCTGTGTTTGGGATCAAACATTCTTGATATTATTAACCTTAGATGATTACCTTCCTTTGGAATATTTTTGTCCAACACAACTACATTCATACTACTTGTCCATTGTCTGTTAAAATATCTATTGTTGTTTAAGTGTCTTCTCTCTCTCTCTCTCTCTCTCTCTCTCTCTCTCTCTCTCTCTGCTTTCAGTCATGTTTGGTATAGTAAAGAGTGAAGGAAAGAACAGGGTCCTATGAGGTGATGTATATTATTCTCATTTTACGGTTTTTGTGTCTGTATGGTTTTTGGTTGGTTGCTTTTTGGGATTTATTATTATTATTAATACCAACTTGATACTATTATCCTACATACATTTTGCCCCTCTGCTGATCCAGACATTGTTTTCTTGGTGGCCTCTGGTGAGGGGGAAGTGTTTGCTGAAAGAGGAGGAGGAGGATTCAACTTGATTACACCTCGAGCATAAATATGTACCTAGATTCACCCAAGTGCTACTAGTATCATCTGGTCTATAACATTTTCAATCTCTGTGATGATGTTTATCTAAAGATTCCATTAACCAAACCATTCAATTTATTTACAAAGTATTGACATGAACCCCATTTGAACTTTACATGTATGACATGCTTATGTTTCTTTCTTGCCTACTTGTTAATTTTGATGTATTAGGAAAACAAATTGTGTAAGACTGTCCCAGAGAAATACAATCCACATATGCACATCTGCTAACCCCAGAGAGAGAACCCAGGATACAACAAAATAATGATTTCACCAAAGTTCAACTTGAGGAACTAATGTTTCATTGGTTACTAATAGGTGTGCAGATGAGAAATTGACGTCAGGGACAGTGGTAACTCAAAATATCATCTGCATCACCAAATATCCACCACACCAAGGCTAATGATTCAGGAAACCTTAAACCCTTGAGGTCTCTGCACAACATCCAGGCAGCCTGAGAAATCCCTTCTCCGCACCTCTATTGCTCAGTGTCCTTCTCTACAATTTCATAAAGATCATTTTGGAGAGGGACCTTCATATTCTTCAAAACCTTCACTATTCCTGAAGTGACCCTTTGTTTACATCTTGAGTCTCAAAGCTTTTCTGTTCTTCATTAGAATGTTTCAATCTGAGGGAAACATCTATATTATAATAATCTTTATCATATGGTTATATCTACAAATTAGACAAAAGACAAAAATTCCTTAGATCCAGTAATGAAGCATAAAAACGGTAACAGTATCACATTGAGGCAGTGACCAACCTACCCAAGAGGTAAGAAGAGGCTCTCAAAGCATCATAAACTGTGCCATCCAAGTAATACTAGATTTTATACTAAATGGTTTTAACAGTTTGAAATGCAAAACAAATGAAAATTTGAGTAGAAATTATAGAACCAAGAAACATTCCTATCCCTAAGCTTTTAAAACAAACACTAAATGATTTAGCTCTGTCTAACATGTCATTATTCCATTTTACAGTATATAGCAGTTGTTTTGGCAAAAGTTTTGGTTGATTACAAAAGCTGTATTTTTCTATTTAAAGTGATGTATTTCCTTTGATGCTTTAAATTTGTGTCTGTCATCCCTCAGGTCTTACCCTAGGTAGCATGTTTCCAGAATGGTTCTCTGAGACATGTCTACTAAAAGTTTCTGGCATCATGTGAATCTTTCTCAGTGCATCCAGTTCTCTCCCTTCATTTTATTTCTTCACTGTCCCATAGGTTATATCATCTGATTTTAAATATGTTAGTTTTCTCCTTTCTATTTAACATTTATGTCTGTAGTACCTATGATGTCCACAAAGTTCTTAATCATATTCTCAGGATGAATTTGAGTAGATCTGAATGGATAATTCTAGATTTTTGCTTCTAAATAATAATTAGTGTGGAATCTGGTTTGAGCTCTAACTATATATGTTAAAAGATACTCTCCAATCATGTATGACTGAAATACCACTTTAAAGCAGAAACTAAACAGGGACACAGTGAAACTAATTGAAGCTTTGAACCAATTGTATTTAACATATATATCAGCACCTCATGGTACCTTCTCCAAAATTGATCATATAATTGGTCACAAGACAGACCTCAACAGATATAAGAAGATCAAACTAATCCCATGCCTCCTATCAGATCACTACAGAGTAAGAGTGGTCTTCAATAGCAACAAAAACGACAGAAAGCCCGCATACACATGGAAGCTGAACAATGATACACTATTCAAGAAAGAAATAAAGAAAGAAATCAAAGAATTTTTAGAATTTAATGAAAATGAAGGCACAACATACCCAAATTTATGGGACACAATGAAAGCAGTGCTAAGAGGAAAACTCACAGAAATCAGGGGTCATAGATGCAAATATTGACAACAGAATACAAGAGATAGAAGAAAGAATCTCAGATGCCAAAGATACCATAGAAAGCATTGACTCAACAGTCAAAGAAAATGCAAAAGAAGTTAGACCCCAAAGAACCAAATAACCCTATCAAAAAATGGGGTAAAGAGCTAAACAAAGAATTTTCACCAGAAGAAATTCGAATGGCCAAGAAACACCTTAAGAGATGTTCAACATCATTAGTCATCAGGGAAATGCAAATCAAAACAACCCTGAGATTCCTCCTCACACCAGTCAGAATGGCTAAGATTAAAAACTCAAGAGACAACAGGTGCTGGCAAGGATGTGGAGAAAGAGGAACACTCCTCTACTGTTGGTGGGATTGCAAGATGGTACAACCACTCTGGAAATCAGTCTGGCAGTTCCTCAGAAAATTGGGCATGTCACTTCCAGAGGCCCCTGGCATACCACTCCTGGGCATATACCCAGAGGACTCCCCTGCATACAATAAAGACACATGCTCCACTATGTTCATAGCAGCCTTGTTTATAATCGCCAGAAGTTGGAAGGAGCCCAGATATCCCTCAAAGGAGGAATGGATACAGAAAATGTGTATATATATATATACACAATAGAATACTACTCAGCAATTAAAAATAACGAATTCATGCAATTTGTAGGCAAATGGTTAGATCTGGAAAATATCATCCTAAACTAATTAACCCAATCACAAAAGAATAAACATGAAATGCAATCACTGCTAAGTGGATATTAATGAGACCAGAAGCCCTAAATACTCAAGCCACAATTAGCAAGTCAAATGTTTCCCAAGAAGAAAGGAGAGGACCCTGGGCCTGAAAAGATTGGATCCAGTTTTGTAGGAAAGTACCAGAACAGAGAAATGGGGGGGGTGATTGGGGAATAGTTGGGGGGGAAAGGACTTATGGGATGTATGGTGTGGGGGGGGGGACTGGGAAACGGGAAAGCCTTTGGAATGTAAACAAAGAATATAGAATTAAAAAAATGAAAAAAAATGCAAAATGCAAAAAGCTTGTAACCCAAAACATCCAGGAAATCTAGGACACAATGAAAAGACCAAACCTAAGGATTATAGGTATAGATGAGAGTGAAGATTTACAACTTAAAGGGCCAGCAAATATCTTCAACAAAATTATGGAAGAAAACTTTCCTAACCTAAAGAGAGAGTTGCCCATGAATATCAAAGAAGCCTACAGAACTCCAAAAAGACTGGACCAGAACAGAAATACCTCCTACCACATAATAATCAGAGCACCAAATGTACTAAACAAAGAATAAATATTAAAGCAGTAAGAGAAAAAGGCCAAGTAATATATAAAGGAAGACCTATCAGAGCTACACCAGACTTCTCACCAGAGGCCATGAAAGCTAGAAGATCCTGGGCAGATCTCATACAGACTCTAAGAGAGTACAAATGCCAGCCATGATTACTATACCCAGCAAAACTCTCAATCACTATAGATGGAGAAACCCAGGTATTCCACAATAAAACCAAATTTACACAATATCTTTCCACAAACCCAGCCCTACAAAGGATAATAGGTGGAAAACTCCAATACAAGGAGAGAAACTACACACTTGAAAAAGCAAGATAGTAACCTTCTTTCATCAAACCCAAAAGGAGATAACCAAACATAAAAATAACATAAAAAATAACAGGAAGTAATAATCACTATTCCTTAACATCTCTTAACATCAATGGATTTAATTCCCCAATAAAAAGACATAGACTAACAGCCTGGAAAACTCATAGCCCTGAGTGCCTTCAAAAAGAAACTGGAGAGAGCATACACTAGCAGTTTAATGGCACACCTGAAAGCCCTGGAACAAAAAGAAGCTAATTCACCCAAGAGGAGTAGAAGACAGGAAATCATCAAATCCAGGTCTAAAATCAATCAAGGAGAAACAAAGAGAACCATACAAAGAATCAACAAAACCAGGAGCTGGTTCTTTGAAAAAAAATCAACAAGATAGATAAACCCTTAGCCAGAGTAACCAAAGGGCACAGAGACAGTATCCAAATTAGCAAAATTAGAAATGAAAAGGGAGATATAACAACAGATACTGAGGAAATTCAAAAAAATCCTCACATCCTACTACAAAAACCTATACTCAAGAATATGGAGGAAATAAACAATTTCCTAGGCAGATACCAAATACCAAATTTAAATCAGGATCGAATAGATCATCTAAACAGTCCCATAGCCCCTAAAGAAATAGAAGGGGTCATAGAAAGTCTTCCAACCAAAAAAGCACAGGATCAGATGGTTTTAGTGCAGAATTCTATCAGACCTTCAAAGAAGACCTAACACCAATACTCTTCAAACTATTCCACAAAACAGAAATAGAAGCGATACAATGCAACTTGTTCTATGAAGCTACAATAATGCTGATACCAAAACCACACAATGATACAACAAAGAAAGAGAACTTCAGACCAATTTTCTAATGAATATCGATGCAAAAGTACTCAAAAATATTCTTGCAAACCGAATCCAAAAACACATAAAAATGACCATTCACCGTGATCAAGTAGGCTTCATCCCAGGGATGCAGGGATGGTTCAATATATGGAAATCCATCAATGCAATTCACTGCATAAACAAACTCAAAGAAAAAAAACACATGGTCATTTCATTAGATGCTGAAAAAGCATTTGACAAAATTCAACATACCTTCATGTTAAAGGTCTTGGAAAGAACAGGAATACAAGGCCCATACTTAAACACAATAAAAGCAATATATAGCAAACCAGTAGCCAACATCAAACTAAATGGAGAGAAACTTCAAGCAATTCCACTAAAATTAGGGACTAGACAAGGCTGCCCTCTCTCTCTCCATATGTATTCAATATAGTATTTGAAGTATTAGCTAGAGCAATTAGACAACATAAGGAGGTCAAAGGGATACAAATTGGAAAGGAAGAAGTCAAATTATCACTATTTGCAGATGATATGATAGTATACTTAAGTGAACCCCCCCCCCAAAAAAAAACTGCGCCAGAGAGCTCCTACAGCTGATAAACAACTTCAGCAAAGTGGCTGGTTATAAAATCAACTCCAGCAAATCAGTAGCCTTCCTATATTCAAAGGATAAGCAGGCTGAGAAAGAAATTAGGGAAATGATACCCTTCACAATAGCCACAAACAATATAAAGTAAGTTGGTGTGACTCTAACCAAACAAGTGAAAGATCCGTATTACAAGAACTTTAGGTCTCTGAAGAAGGAAATCGAAGAAGATCTCAGAAAATGGAAAAATCTTCCATGCTCATGGATTGGCAGGATTAATATAGTAAAAATGGCCATTTTGCCAAAAGCAATATACAGATTTAATGCAATCCCCATCAAAATCCCAACTCAATTCTTTATAGAGTTAGAAAGAGCAATTCTCAAATTCATCTGGAATAATAAAAAAAAAACCAGGATAGCTAAAACTATTCTCAACAGTAAAAGAACTGGAGGAATCAGTATCCCAGACCTCAAGCAGTACTACAGAGCAATAGTGTTAAAAACTGCATGATATTGGTACAGTGACAGGCAGGTAAATCAATGGAATAGAATTGAAGACCCAGTAATGAAGCCACACACCTATGGTCACGTGATCTTCAACAAAGAATCTAAAGCCATCCAGTAGAAAAAATATAGCCTTTTCAACAAATGGTGCTGGTTTAACTGGAGGTCACCATGCAGAAGAATGCAAATGGATCCACTCTTATCTCCTTGTACTAAGCTCAACTCCAAGTGGATCAAGGACCTCCACATAAAACCAGACAC